>CAHIKZ030000641.1:105000-320000 GCA_903632075.3 Acanthosepion pharaonis
CATCCATCCCCATCCATCCATCCATCCATCCATCCATCCATCCATCCATCCATCCATCCATCCATCCATCCATCCATCCATCCATCCATCCATCCATCCCATCCATCCATCCATCTCCATCCATCCATCCATCCATCCATCCCATCCATCCATCCATCCATCCATCCATCCCCATCCATCCATCCATCATCCATCCATCCATCCATCCATCCATCCATCCATCCATCCATCCATCCATCCATCCATCCATCCATCCATCCATCCATCCATCCCCATCATCCATCCATCCATCCATCCATCCATCCATCCATCCATCCATCCATCCATTGTTATCTATTCATTCAGAATGTCTTCATATATATCTCATTCTGTTCATATCTATCTATCTATCTATCTATCTATCTATTTGTGTAACTATGTCTATCGGTATCTATCTATCTATCTATCTATAAAATAAAATGAATAGGCGTTTAGACAACCATTCAAACTCACTGATAACACGCATTTTACTAATACAACTAATACTAATTAAAACTATAACATAATTGTTTACGGAGACATTACTTCAAGTGCACACTAATTTAATATTGCCAATTATAAACACACATTAAAAACATATAACATCACCAAGTTTTATTTAATCCATTCTTACAGAATCGTATGGATCTTATCTAAAACAAGCGGAGGTTACGTAAAAAAAATTTTTCAAATCAACACGTGAAAAGCCAACAAGCATATCTCGGGGGGACACACACCGGCACACTCACATACACACACACAGGCACAGGCACACTCACATACACACACACACAGGCACAGGCACACTCATATACACACACACACAGGTACACTCACATGCACACACACACAGGGATACTCACATACACACACACACAGGCACAGGCACACTCACATACTGTGACGTCGTCCCCCCTGGTCGCAGCGTCGACTGTGTCGTTCGATCCCGTTCGCGACGCCAGCTGTTCGCTCCTCGCTGCTCCAAGTGTGACGTTCTAACCCTTTGGTTAGATGAATACCAGCCTCGTCGTTCCCAACCCGCTTCCAACGCCTGGTTACCAGGGTAACTGCACTGATCTCCGGTCTGCCTACCCACGTTGTGATTAGATCTTAGACAGACGGGATCAAACAGGGATTGGGCCGTATGCAAGCTGAGTCCAACGGGGGGTGATAACACACAAGAAAAATAAAACTCACAAGGTCAAAAATATTGAAGAAAAGGTAACAACTTTTTTATATCTAAATGTTCGTTACACAAGATTATTCCTACCTCCCGACCCGTTCTGTGGACCGTGGCACCACGCTTCTACCATACAACTTTAAGGCTTCGAGTTGCTTGCTCTCTAGAAATTTGCATTTCGGGGTGTGGTTTGGTTTCAACACTGGGCGCTAATCTCTACCTGTCGTTCACGGCTGATTTCTCTCGCCGTCCGTGGCTGCAACTAATTCTCTCTTCAGAGTCTGAATTATTGTTCACTCATCTCCGCTGTCAGTGCGCGAATTAACTTCTTCTCTTCGGCTTCGGTTGGACGAGCTTATTCACTTCGACTTGGGTTGGACGAATTTCTCTTCTTAGGCTTGGTTTGATTCCAACTTCTCCACTTAGGCCAAACGGGCTGCTTCACTTCGGCTTCTCTTGCCCGCAAGGAGGCGAATGAACCGGGCCCGCCGCCCGCGCTCAAACTCCCTCGCCGTCCGCGGCGCAACTGCAACTGATTTCTGTCGGTTGGGGTCCTGCTTTTATTGACGCAGTCAAAAACTGGGGTGGGTCTGTCGGCGCCAGGGTTTTCTTGATAATTCTAAAGACGTATTATTTCTGATTAGGTATTTTCCATTTTCGGTAACTTACTTTCACTCCTACTTCCTTACTGTGCCTCTGGGGGCGTATACCCGCTTCCCCTGGTCCTTCGTATGTCAGGTGACCGCTCTCGACCAATGGGGTCCTGGTCGGCATCTTTCCTCCTCCCTCGCACATCATGTGACCGCTCTCGGCCAATGGGGTCCTGGTCGGGTGTCTCTTCTCCTCCCTCATGTATCATGTGACCGCCTTCGGCCAATGAGACTCTGGTCGGTATCTTTCCTCCTTCCTTCGTGACGTCTTTAATCGGGCGTGGACAATCCTTGGCTTTGTTCTGGGGAAGAAACACCTTGCTTAAAGAAACAAAATTTAAACTGTCCTTTTCGTATGTGACCGAAATAAACGATCGGTTTCTTTTACACGCGGTATTTGTCAAACATTTTATCGCTAATTGGATACGATCTAAGAAAGGTATTTCCCAGACTGGGTGGCGTTAACGTGAACTAATAAAATATTTCACTTTTCCTTCGCTCGGAGCTTGACAACAAAAATCTTAATTATCTCAACAAAAAAGCATTTTCTAATCATCATCTTGTGTGGCTGTATTTTCAATTCTGGAATTGTCTGGGTTTCTCGTATTAATGGATTGTCTGTATATCCTTAGATAAACTTCCCACCTGTTACCTATCATATTTTTTTCCATTGTCTCTAAACTTTATTTCTTCAACCAAATTGATAACAAACTTCCATCCTCCGTGGACACGGAAGTAGGTCAGGTGCTTGACCTGATATTTTTCACATCTGATATGTGCCAGTCGAGCGTGTGTGTTTTCGCTCACGACCTGGTTTCGTATTATTTATTTTTTTCTTTTCTTTCTCTTCCTCTTCTTTTCTTTCTTTCTCCCAGATCGCCTGAACGCAATTAAAGAATTATTCTCAACCCCGAAATATTTTTCAGCTCTAAATAATTATCAAATGGTTAACAAACCGAAAAAACAAATCATATATTTATGAATATCTCTTTTCAGTTTTCTAATTATGCATGGTGCCACATACACATACACACAGGCACAGGCACACTCACATACACATACACACAGGCACAGACACATTCACATACACACACACACAGGCACAGTATAAGTTTTCTTTTTGTTTCCATTCTCTCTAAAAATACGTCGTTGCACACATAGATAGATAAACAGAGATATGAAACGAATTGGTATAAATATATATATATATATATATATATATATATATATATATATATATTTAAAAATATGATTCCAACACGCTGACATAAGAGTTCTCATGTTTCAAATTACGTGTTTTACGCCCCTTTTTCTTTAAAGAATTGGTCTAGCTGTTACCATAGAAATTTTGATTTCAATAATGAATATGCTATTAAAACACGTAAATTTCAGAAATAAGTTATTCCAAAAAAAATTTCGCTTGAAGATGGAACAGAGCTTAGTACTTTAATTCAATTTAATTCAAATAATAATATTGAAGTTTCAGCTCTTGTTTTGAAACATTAAAACTCTTATGTAGCGTGTTGGAATCATATTTTTAAATAAATAATTATATATATGCTCTACTTTTGTATCGAGCACTATTTTTTAAAAATAATAACAAAAATACTAAAGAACTTTGGATTATTTACCTAACGAGTTCTTTCCTATTTTCTATATATTTTTCACACATATATATGTGTGTGTCCATAAAGTTCGTGTGCACTTCAAAAAAATTATAACTTTATTTGTATTTGTGATAAAAATAATCTGTAAAAAATGTTATAAAGTTTAATGTAATTAAATTTAAATATAGCTAAAGTAACTAATGTGATTTCAGGCATTACTGTAAATCAGTTGGCATTTTTTTCCATGAACTGCAAAATCGTATTACCATTTGTATTGGTAATGATGGAGGACATGTGGAAACTTAAGTAAAATTCCAAGAAAACCTTAAAAAATATAGATTTACTTCTTTCTAATCCTTTTTACAAATTATTTCTATCGCAAATACAAATAAAGTTATAAATTTTTAAGTGTTTTTGAATTTTATGGACACAATATATATATATATATATATATATATATATATATATATATATATATATATATATACAGTGTATCCATAAAGTTCGTGTGCACTTTAAAACTGTTATAATTTGTTTTTTATTATGTTCTCTATAAATGTGTTTTTCATTTTTCATTTTTATTATCATGAGTGGTAATAATAAAACTAATTTTTGTCTATTCATGGCAGTGATAAAATTTTGTACCACCAAACATATCTTTAAATACTGCTCAGTTATTGCTTGCCCTTTATATTGATATATATATGGAGAGAGAGGGAAAGATGTATGAACAGACGAAGATAGATAGATAGATAGATAGATAGATAGATAGATAGATAGATAGATTCATTGAATGAAAAGACTGGGATAGATAGATAGATAGATACGAATAGACTTAAAGATAGATAGATAGATAGATAGATAGATAGATAGATAGATAGATAGATAGATAGATAGATAGATAGAGTGAAATGGATAGATAGACCTTAACAGACTGCGATAGATAGATAGATAGATAGATAGATAGATAGATAGATAGATAGATTCATTGAATGAAAAGACTGGGATAGATAGATAGATAGATAGATAGATAGATAGATAGATAGATAGATAGATAGATAGACACGAATAGAGTTAGTTACACAGATAGTGACCAAAGATAGATAGATAGATAGATAGATAAGGACAGCCGGTAATAGATGTTTATAGAAAGAAAGAAAGAAAGAAGTGATACTGGCAAGAGAGAGAAAGAAAGAAAGAAAGAAAGAAAGAAAGAAAGAAAGAAAGAAAGAAAGACAAGCAGGCAGACAGACATTCTGTTTTCCTTTCAAACGCTGTCTGTAACGCAAAAAAAAAATCCCCGTTAAGTGGTTATCGATTTTCACCCGGGTTAAGATACAAAACCGAATTTGTATTTCATTTGAATCCTTTGTTCCAAAAACACATCGTTCCGAACAGTGTTTGTCATTTTGCGTATATAATTAAGCCCCATTCTTATTCCTGATTATCCTTTCACACCCCCGTTGATTTCTTTATACATTTTTCTTCCATACCCGGCGGGTGGCCAATTCTACCTGCAAATTAACTCCTTTCTCTGAAGAAGAAACACAAGTCAATGAACAAATCAAAAACTCAAAGCTCTATTTTCGAAACACCTACCTCGAGACGGAAATCAACAAGTCGAAAGAATAAGGACGCTAAACTATACGAATTTGTTAAGGAAATGAGTTGGTAAGACATAAATTAAAACAATGAAAATTAGTTTTCCTTAATTGTTTTTCCTTCATTGGAAAACATTTGAAAAATACAATACTTATTTCGATTGGATGTGTAAATTGACGATGCTTAACAAAGAACGTTAAGAATATGTAAAGAAAACTTTGAGGCAATTTATTTAAAGGGAGCTCCTTAACCATTACATCCTGCATAAAATGCACAATAACTGGAATAAATAAGAAAAAGTGTATATATTCTGAGGTAAGCTATTGCAACTATTTACATTGTTGGAAAAATTAACCTCAGCTTTGTCGTCATATTCACGATGTTTCAGCAGTTGTACGCTCCGCCCTTCTTCAGGTAAATAGAATATCGAAACGAGCGCTTTATTTTGCCCACCGGGAAAGAAGAAATAAAAGGTTCGGTTCGAAATTGTAAAGTATATCACATGAAGAAAGCTGGAGCATACAACGGCCGAAAAGTCGTGAATATGACATCAAAGATGAGGACAACACCCCGAAAAGTGTAAATAGTTACAATAACTCATCTCAGAAATAGAGACAGATCCTGAAAATGGCCGAGACGTACAACAGCCGAAACGTCGTGAATGTGAAAACAAAGATGAGAAAAACGAACCAAACATAGTAAATAGTGTAAAGAGTTGCAATACCTCATCTCAGAAATAGAGACAGATCCTGAAGAAAGCCTGAGCGAACAACGACTGAAACGTCGTAAATAGGACATGAAATATAAGAAGAACGGATCAGGAAATCTGAATAGTACAAATAGACAAGGAGTAAGTTTAAATTTACTGATTTTTTTTTTTTTTAATATTTTATCGGAGATTCCCCATGCGTTTTTTTTTTTCTTTTTTTTTTTTTTAATAAATGTTGACCTATTCTATCACAACGTTTAGATCGTTGTGCGCTCTGGCACATCAGTATGTACGCGGTTAGACTGATCTCGTTCCACAGCCAGTGTCAAAAGTTATCTAGTCAAGTTCTGGTTTTTACTACTTCTCAGTTATTGCTCCGAACTGAACCATTTATTTACGATTTTATTTAATCTACGATGGCAGACTGTTCTCGTTCCATTGCCCATATCTCGGGATATCTCGTCTAGTTCTTATTTTTAGTACAGCTCATTTATTGCTTGCCCTGTAGGTTACCAGGATCGATATATTCATGGAATTCCGAATTGAAGCCTTTTATTTAATCTACGGTGGTAGACTGTTCTCGTTCCATTGCACATGTCTCGGGATATCTCGTCTAGTTCTTATTTTTAGTACTGGTCAGAGATTGCTCGCCCTGTAGGTTACGCATATCGATATATTCATGGAATTCCGAACTGGACCCTTTTATTTAATCTCCGGTGGCAGACTGTTCAAGTTCCATTGCCCATGTCTCGGGATATCTCGTCTAGTTCTTATTTGTTGTACTGCTCAGATATTGCTCGCCCTGTAGGTTACCTGGATCGATATATTCATGGAATTCCGAACTGAATCCTTTTATTTAATCTCCGGGGGCAGACTGTTCAAGTTCCATTGCACATGTCTCGGGATATCTCGTCTAGATCTTATTTTTAGTACTGCTCAGATATTGCTGTCCCTGTAGGTTACCCGGATCGATATATTCAGGAAATTCCGAACTGAACACTTTTATTTAATCTCCGCTGGCAGACTGTTCTCGTTCCATTGCCCATGTCTCGGGATATCTTGTCTAGTTCCTATTTTTAGTACAGCCCATTTATTGCTCGCCCTGTAGGTTACGCGGATCGATATATTCATGGTATTCCGAACTGAACCCTTTTATTTAATCTCCGGTGGCAGACTGTTCTCGTTCCACTGCACATGTCTCGGGATATCTCGTCTAGTTCTTATTTTTATTACTGCTCATAATATTAAAAAAAAAAAAAAAGGTTACCCGGATCGATATATTCAGGGAATTCCGAACTGAACACTTTTATTTAATCTACGGTGGCAGACTGTTCTCGTTCCACTGACCATGTCTTGGGATATCTCGTCTAGTTCTTATTTTTAGTACTGCTCAGATATTGCTCGCCCTGTAGGTTACCCGGATCGATATATTCATGGAATTCCGAACTGAAAACTTTTATTTAATCTACGGTGACAGACTGTTCTCGTTCCACTGCTCATGTCTCCGGATATCTCGTCTAGTTCTTATTTTAAGTACTGCTCAGATATTGCTCGCCCTGTAGGTTACCCGGATCGATATATTCATGGAATTCCTAACTGAACCCTTTTATTTAATGTCCGGTGGCTGACTCTTCTCGTGATATGATGGGAACCTCGGTTTAAAAGTGAGTTGTCCGTAAGCCCATGCATATCCAAGCGAACAATTCCTGGTATTCCAAAGCGGTCACCCATCTACTTATTGACTAGGCTCGACGTTGCTTAACTTCGGTGACAGGGCGTGAATCATTGTTGAAAAGTGATATGTCTCTAAGCGCATTAAACTACACGCATATCTTGCGTACTATTCCTGGTATTCCAAAGTGGTCACCCATCTACCTATTGACTAGGCTTGACGTTGCTTAACTTCGGTGATAGGGCGTGAATCATTGTTTAAAAGTGACATGTCAGTAAGCGCATTAAACTACACGCATATCCTAGCGTACTATTCCTGGTATTCCAAAGCGGTCACCCATCTACTTATTGACTAGGCAGGACCTTGCTTAAATTCTGTGATAGGACGGGAACCGTTGTTTAAACGTGATGTGTCCGTAAGCCCATTAAACCACACGAATATCCAAGCGAACAATTCTTGGTATTCCAAAGCTGTCACCCATCTGCTTATTGAATAGGCTCGACATTGCTTAACTTAGGGCGTGAATCATTGTTTAAAAGAGACATGTCTGTAAACGCATTAAACTACACGCCTATCCTAGCGTACTATTCCTGGTATTCCAAAGCGGTCACCAATCTACTTATTGACTAGGCTCGACGTTGCTTAACTTCGGTGATAGGTCGTGAATCATTGTTTAAAAGGGTCATGTCTGTAAGCGCATTAAACTACACGCATATCCTAGGGTACTATTCCTGGTATTCCAAAGCGGTCACCCATTTACTTATTGACTAGGCAGAACGTTGCTTAACTTCTCTGATAGGACGGGAACCGCTGTTTAAAAGTGATGTGTCCGTAAGCCTATTAAACCACACGCATACCCAAGCGAACAATTCCTGGTATTCCAAAGCGGTCACTCATCTACTTATTGACTAGGCTCGACATTGCTTAACTTCGCTGATAGGGCGTGAATCATTTTTTAAAAGTGACATGTCTGTAAGCGCATTAAACTACACGCATATCCTAGCGTACTATTCCTGGTATTCCAAAGCGGTCACCCATCTACTTATTGACTAGGCTCGACGTTGCTTAACTTCGGTGATAGGGCGTGAATCATGGTTTAAAAGTTACATGTCTGAGAGCGCATTAAACTACACGCATATCCTAGCGTACTATTCCAGGTATTCCAAAGCGGTCACCCATCTACTTATTGACTAGGCCCGACGTTGATTAACTTCGGTGATAGGGCGTGAATCATTGTTTAAAAGTGACATGTCTGTAAGCGCATTAAACTACATGCATATCCTAGCGTACTATTCCTGGTATTCCAAAGCGGTCACCCATCTACTTATTGACTAGGCAGGACGTTGATTAACTTCGGTGATAGGGCGTAAATCATTGTAAAAAAGTGACATGTCTGTAAGCGCATTAAACTAGGCTCGCATATCCTAGCGTACTATTCCTGGTATTCCAAAGCGGTCACCCATCTACTTATTGACTAGGGCGGGACGTTGATTATCGGTGATAGGGCGTAAATCATTGTTTAAAAGTGACATGTCTGTAAGCGCATTAAACACACGCATATCCTAGCGTACTATTCCTGGTATTCCAAAGCGGTCACCCATCTACTTATTGACTAGGGCCGACGTTGATTAACTTCGGTGATAGGGGTAAATCATTGACATGTCTGTAAGCGCAAAAAGTGACATGTCTGTAAGCGCATTAAACTACACGCATATCCTAGCGTACTATTCCTGGTATTCCAAAGCGGTCACCCATCTACTTATTGACTAGGCAGGACGTTGCTTTAACTTCGCTGATAGGGGGTGAATCATTTTTAAAAGTGACATGTCTGTAAGCGCATTAAACTACACGCATATCCTAGCGTACTATTCCTGGTATTCCAAAGCGGTCACCCATCTACTTATTGACTAGGCAGGACGTTGCTTAACTTCGGTGATAGGGCGTGAATCATTGTTTAAAAGTGACATGTCTGTAAGCGCATTAAACTACACGCATATCCTAGCGTACTATTCCTGGTATTCCAAAGCGGTCACCCATCTACTTATTGACTAGGCAGGACGTTGATTAACTTCGGTGATAGGGCGTGAATCATTGTTTAAAAAGTGACATGTCTGTAAGCGCATTAAACTACACGCATATCCTAGCGTACTATTCCTGGTATTCCAAATCGGTCACCCATCTACTTATTGACTAGGCAGGACGTTGCTTAACTTCGGTGATAGGGCGTGAATCATTGTTTAAAAGTGACATGTCTGTAAGCGCATTAAACTACATGCATATCCTAGCGTACTTGATTCAAAGCGGTCACCCATCTACTTATTGACTAGGCAGGACGTTGCTTAACTTCGGTGATAGGGCGTGAATCATTGTTTAAAAGTGACATGTCTGTAAGCGCATTAAACTACATGCATATCCTAGCGTACTATTCCTGGTATTCCAAATCGGTCACCCATCTACTTATTGACTAGGCAGGACGTTGCTTAACTTCGGTGATAGGGCGTGAATCATTGTTTAAAAAAGTGACATGTCTGTATTAAGCGCATTAAACTTCACGCATATCCTAGCGTACTATTCCTGGTATTCCAAAGCGGTCACCCATCTACTTATTGACTAGGCAGGACGTTGATTAACTTCGGTGATAGGGCGTGAATCATTGTTTAAAAGTGACATGTCTGTAAGCGCATTAAACTACATGCATATCCTAGCGTACTATTCCTGGTATTCCAAATCGGTCACCCATCTACTTATTGACTAGGCAGGACGTTGATTAACTTCGGTGATAGGGCGTGAATCATTGTTTAAAAGTGACATGTCTGTAAGCGCATTAAACTACACGCATATCCTAGCGTACTATTCCTGGTATTCCAAAGCGGTCACCCATCTACTTATTGACTAGGCCCGACGTTGCTTAACTTCGGTGATAGGGCGTGAATCATTGTTTAAAAGTGACATGTCTGTAAGCGCATTAAACTACATGCATATCCTAGCGTACTATTCCTGGTATTCCAAAGCGGTCACCCATCTACTTATTGACTAGGCAGGACGTTGCTTAACTTCGGTGATAGGGCGTGAATCATTGTTTAAAAGTGACATGTCTGTAAGCGCATTAAACTACATGCATATCTTAGCGTACTATTCTGGTATTCCAAAGCGGTCACCCATCTACTTATTGACTAGGCAGGACGTTGCTTAACTTTGGTGATAGGGCGTGAATCATTGTTTAAAAGTGACATGTCTGTAAGCGCATTAAACTACATGCATATCTAGCGTACTATTCCTGGTATTCAAAGCGGTCACCCATCTACTTATTGACTAGGCAGGACGTTGATTAACTTCGGTGATAGGGCGTGAATCATTGTTTAAAAGTGACATGTCTGTAAGCGCATTAAACTACATGCATATCTAGCGTACTATTCCTGGTATTCCAAAGCGGTCACCCATCTACTTATTGACTAGGCAGGACGTTGACTTCGGTGATAGGGCGTGAATCATTGTTTAAAAGTGACATGTCTGTAAGCGCATTAAACTACATGCATATCCTAGCGTACTATTCCTGGTATTCCAAAGCGGTCACCCATCTACTTATTGACAGGGCAGGTTTTGCTTAACTTTGGTGATAGGGCGTGAATCATTGTTTAAAAGTGACATGTCTGTAAGCGCATTAAACTACATGCATATCCTAGCGTACTATTCCTGGTATTCCAAAGCGGTCACCCATCTACTTATTGACTAGGCCGACGTTGATTAACTTCGGTGATAGGG
This sequence comes from Acanthosepion pharaonis, assembly GCA_903632075.3. Classification (NCBI taxonomy): domain Eukaryota; kingdom Metazoa; phylum Mollusca; class Cephalopoda; order Sepiida; family Sepiidae; genus Acanthosepion; species Acanthosepion pharaonis. Next base: position 116,201 of record CAHIKZ030000641.1, read on the forward strand.
CGAATCATTGTTTAAAGTGACATGTCTGTAAGCGCATTAAACTACATGCATATCCTAGCGTACTATTCCTGGTATTCCAAAGCGGTCACCCATCTACTTATTGACTAGGCCCGACGTTGATTAACTTCGGTGATAGGGCGTGAATCATTGTTTAAAAAAGTGACATGTCTGTGGTAGCGCATTAAACGTTGATTACATATGGCGTGAATCATTATCTAGCGCATTAAACTATCCCAGCGTACTATTGGTATTCCAAAGCGGTCACCCATCTACTTATTGACTGGGCCCGACGTTGATTAACTTCGGTGATATGGCGTGAATCATTGTTTAAAAGTGACATGTCTGTAAGCGCATTAAACTACATGCATATCCTAGCGTACTATTCCTGGTATTCCAAAGCGGTCACCCATCTACTTATTGACTAGGCCCGACGTTGATTAACTTTGGTGATATGGCGTGAATCATTGTAAAAAAGTGACATGTCTTCGCATTAAACTACATGCATATCCTAGCGTAGTATTCCTGGTATTCCAAAGCGGTCACCCATCTACTTATTGACTAGGCCCGACGTTGATTAACTTTGGTGATATGGCGTGAATCATTGTTTAAAAGTGACATGTCTGTAAGCGCATTAAACTACATGCATATCCTAGCGTACTATTCCTGGTATTCCAAAGCGGTCACCCATCTACTTATTGACTAGGCCCGACGTTGATTAACTTTGGTGATATGGCGTGAATCATTGTTTAAAAGTGACATGTCTGTAAGCGCATTAAACTACATGCATATCCTAGCGTACTATTCCTGGTATTCCAAAGCGGTCACCCATCTACTTATTGACTAGGCCCGACGTTGATTAACTTCGGTGATAGGGCGTGAATCATTGTTTAAAAGTGACATGTCTGTAAGCGCATTAAACTACATGCATATCCTAGCGTACTATTCCTGGTATTCCAAAGCGGTCACCCATCTACTTATTGACTAGGCAGGACGTTGATTAACTTCGGTGATAGGGCGTGAATCATTGTTTAAAAGTGACATGTCTGTAAGCGCATTAAACTACACGCATATCCTAGCGTACTATTCCTGGTATTCCAAAGCGGTCACCCATCTACTTATTGACTAGGCCCGACGTTGATTAACTTCGGTGATAGGGCGTGAATCATTGTTTAAAAGTGACATGTCTGTAAGCGCATTAAACTACACGCATATCCTAGCGTACTATTCCTGGTATTGCAAAGCGTTCACCCATCTACTTATTGACTAGGACCGACGTAGCTTAACTTCGGTGATAGGGCGTGAATCATTGTTTAAAAGTGACATGTCTGTAAGCGCATTAAACTACACGCATATCCTAGCGTACTATTCCTGGTATTCCAAAGCGGTCACCCATCTACTTATTGACTAGGCCCGACGTTGATTAACTTCGGTGATAGGGCGTGAATCATTGTTTAAAAGTGACATGTCTGTAAGCGCATTAAACTACGCATATCCTAGCGTACTATTCCTGGTATTCCAAAGCGGTCACCCATCTACTTATTGACTAGGCAGGACGTTGCTTATCTTCGGTGATAGGGCGTGAATCATTGTTTAAAAGTGACATGTCTGTAAGCGCATTAAACTACACGCATATCCTAGCGTACTATTCCTGGTATTCCAAAGCGGTCACCCATCTACTTATTGACTAGGCTCGACGTTGATTAACTTCGGTGATAGGGCGTGAATCATTGTTTAAAAGTGACATGTCTGTAAGCGCATTAAACTACACGCATATCCTAGCGTACTATTCCTTGGTATTCCAAAAGGTCACCCATCTACTTATTGACTAGGCTCGACGTTGATTAACTTCGGTGATAGGGCGTGAATCATTGTTTTAAAAGTGACATGTCTGTAAGCGCATTAAACTACACGCATATCCTAGCGTACTATTCTGGTATTAAAAAGCGTTCACCCATCTACTTATTGACTATGCTCGACGTTGATTAACTTCGGTGATAGGGCGTGAATCATTGTTTAAAAGTGACATGTCTGTAAGCGCATTAAACTACGCATATCCTAGCGTACTATTCCTGGTATTCCAAAGCGGACCCATCTACTTATTGGCCAGGCCAGGACGTTGATTAACTTCGGTGATAGGGCGTGAATCATTGTTTAAAAGTGACATGTCTGTAAGCGCATTAAACTACACGCATATCCTAGCGTACTATTCCTGGTATTCCAAAGCGGTCACCCATCTACTTATTGACTAGGCAGGACGTTGCTTATCTTCGGTGATAGGGCGTGAATCATTGTTTAAAAGTGACATGTCTGTAAGCGCATTAAACTACACGCATATCCTAGCGTACTATTCCTGGTATTCCAAAGCGTTCACCCATCTACTTATTGACTATGCTCGACGTTGATTAACTTCGGTGATAGGGCGTGAATCATTGTTTAAAAGTGACATGTCTGTAAGCGCATTAAACTACATGCATATCCTAGCGTACTATTCCTGGTATTCCAAAGCGGTCATCCATCTACTTATTGACTAGGCAGGACGTTGCTTAACTTTGGTGATATGGCGTGAATCATTGTTTAAAAGTGACATGTCTGTAAGCGCATTAAACTACATGCATATCCTAGCGTACTATTCCTGGTATTCCAAAGCGGTCACCCATCTACTTATTGACTAGGCAGGACGTTGCTTAACTTCGGTGATAGGGCGTGAATCATTGTTTAAAAGTGACATGTCTGTAAGCGCATTAAACTCACCATGCATATCTAGCGTACTATTCCTGGTATTCCAAAGCGGTCACCCATCTACTTATTGAGCGGTCTCCATCTGGACAGGACGTTGATTAACTTCGGTGATAGGGCGTGAATCATTGTTTTAAAAGTGACATGTCTGTAGCGCATTAAACTACATGCATATCCTAGCGTACTATTCCTGGTATTCCAAAGCGGTCATCCATCTACTTATTGACTGGGCAGGACGTTGATTAACTTCGGTGATAGGGCGTGAATCATTGTTTAAAAGTGACATGTCTGTAAGCGCATTAAACTACATGCATATCCTAGCGTACTATTCCTGGTATTCCAAAGCGGTCACCCATCTACTTATTGACTAGGCGGGACGTTGATTAACTTTGGTGATATGGCGTGAATCATTGTTTAAAAAGTGACATGTCTGTAAGCGCATTAAACTACACGCATATCCTAGCGTACTATTCCTGGTATTCCAAAGCGGTCATCCATCTACTTATTGACTTTGGTAGGCAGGACGTCTTGATTAACTAGCGGCTATTCCTGTTAGGGCGTGAATCATTGTTTAAAAGTGATATAGCATGTCATTGTTTAAAGCATGTCTTAAACTACACGCATATCCTAGCGTACTATTCCTGGTATTCAAAGCGGTCACCCATCTACTTATTGACTAGGCCCGACGTTGATTAACTTTGGTGATAGGCGTGAATCATTGTTTAAAAGTGACATGTCTGTAGCGCATTAAACTACATGCACATCCTAGCGTACTATTCCTGGTGATATATTCAAAGCGATTAAATCCATCTACTTATTTGGACTAGGCAGGACGTTGATTAACTTTGGTGATAGGGCGTATTGAATCATTGTTAAAAAGTGACATGTAAGGCATTAAACTACATGCATCACTATTCCTGGTATTCCGGTCACCCATCTACTTATTGACTAGGCCCGACGGTGATTCCAAAGTGACGGTAAGCGCATTAAATCCATCTACTATTCCTGGTATTCCAAAAGCGGTCACCCACTAGGCTAGGACGTTGATTAACTTTGGTGATAGGGCGTGAATCATTGTTTAAAAGTGACATGTCTGTAAGCGCATTAAACTACACGCATATCCTAGCGTACTATTTCCTGGTATTCCAAAGGGGTCACCCATCTACTTATTGACTAGGCCGACGTTGATTAACTTCGGTGATAGGGCGTGAATCATTGTTTAAAAGTGACATGTCTGTGTTGCATTAAACTACATGCATATCCTAGCGTACTACATTCCTGGTATTCCAAAGCGGTCACCCATCTACTTATTGACTAGGTCGACGTTGATTAACTTTGGTGATAGGGCGTGAATCATTGTTTAAAAGTGACATGTCTGTAAGCGCATTAAACTACACGCATATCCTAGCGTACTATTCTGGTATTCCAAAGCGTTCACCATCTACTTATTGACGAGGCCTGACGTTGCTTTTTAACTATAGGCTCGACGTTGACATGTCTTAACATTAAACCACACGCATATCCTAGCGATGGTAGGGCGGTGACCCATCTACTTATTGACTAGGCCCGACGTTGATTAACTTGTAAGGGCGTGCATTAAACTAAAAAGTGACATGTCTGTAAGCGCATTAAACTACACGCATTCCCAGCGGTATTCCAAAGCGGTCACCCATCTGTTTATTGACTAGGGCTCGACGTTGATTAATCAGCTGGTGATAGGGCGTGAATCATTGTTTAAAAGTGACATGTCTGTAAGCGCATTAAACTACACGCATATCCTAGCGTACTATTCCTGGTATTCCAAAGCGGTCACCCATCTACTTATTGACTATGCTCGACGTTGATTAACTTCGGTGATAGGGCGTGAATCATTGTTTAAAGTGACATGTCTGTAAGCGCATTAAACTACACGCATATCCTAGCGTACTATTCTGGTATTCCAAAGCGTTCACCCATCTACTTATTGACGAGGCTCGACGTTGACGGTGATAGGGGCGTGAATCATTGTTTAAAAAGTGACGTATCTGTAAGCGCATTAAACTTAGCGTACTATTCCGTTCATCCATCTACTTATTGACTAGGGCAGGGTTGATTAACTTCGGTGATAGGGCGTGAATCATTGTTTAAAAGTGACATGTCTGTAAGCGCATTAAACTACACGCATATCCTAGCGTACTATTCTGGTATTCCAAAGCGTTCACCCATCTACTTATTGACTAGGGCTCGACGTTGATTAACTTCGGTGATAGGGCGTGAATCATTGTTTCCATGTCTGTAAGCGCATTAAACTACACGCATATCCTAGCGTACTATTCCTGGTATTCCAAAGCTTCACCCATCTTATTGACTCAGGCCGACGTTGCTTAACTTCGGTGATAGGGTGAATCATTGTTTAAAAGTGACATGTCTGTAGCGCATTAAACTACGCATATCCTAGCGTACTATTCCTGGTATTCCAAAGCGGTCACCCATCTACTTATTGACTAGGCAGGACGTTGATTAACTTCGGTGATAGGGCGTGAATCATTGTTTAAAAGTGACATGTCTGTAAGCGCATTAAACCACACGCATATCATATCCTAGCGTCACCCATCTATTGACTAGGCAGGACGTGGCTTATCTTCGGTTAGGGCCATTGTTTAAAAGTGACGTCTGTCACCTTAAGGCTCGACATTAAAACGTGAATCTAAAAGTGACATATCTAGCGTAAACCACACGCATTCCTAGTGTATTCCCAAAGCGTTCACCCATCTAGGCTCGACGTTGATTAACTTCGGTGATAGGGCGTGAATCATTGTTTAAAAGTGACATGTCTGTAAGCGCATTAAACTACACGCATATCTAGCGTACTATTCCTGGTATTCCAAAGCGGTCACCCATCTACTTATTGACTAGGCAGGACGTTGATTAACTTCGGTGATGGGCGTGAATCATTGTTTAAAAGTGACATGTCTGTAAGCGCATTAAACTACACGCATATCCTAGCGTACTATTCCTGGTATTCCAAAGCGGTCACCCATCTACTTATTGACTAGGCCGACGTTGATTAACTTCGGTGATAGGGCGTGAATCATTGTTTAAAATGTGACATTGTCTGTAAGCGCATTAAACTACATCTGCATAGGCAGGACGTTGAGCGGTGATAGGGCGTGAATCATTGTTTATTCCAAAGCGGTCACCCATCTACTTATTGTCCCAAGGCTGACGTTGATTAACTTCGGTGATAGGGCGTGAATCATTGTTTAAAAGTGATAATGTCTGTTTAAGCGCATTAAAAACATTGCATATCTGTAAGCGTACTATTCCTGGTATTCCAAAAGCGTTCACCCATCTACTTATTGACTAGGCTCGACGTTGATTAACTTCTGTGATAGGGCGTGAATCATTGTTTAAAAGTGACATGTCTGTAAGCGCATTAAACTACACGCATATCCTAGCGTACTATTCCTGGTATTCCAAAGCGGTCACCCATCTACTTATTGACTAGGCATTTAAACGACGTTGATTAATTCCTTCGGTGATAGGGCGTGAATCATTGTTTAAAAGTGACATGTCTGTAAGCGCATTAAACTACATGCATATCCTAGCGTACTATTCCTGGTATTCCAGTGTTCACCCATCTCTATTCACGGTCACCCATCTACTTATTGACTAGGCAGGACGTTGATTAACTTCGGTGATAGGGCGTGAATCATTGTTTAAAAGTGACAGGCGCATTAAACCCTATTGGCTAGGTACTATTCCGTGAATGGTTTAATGACAAAGCGATTAAACTACACGCACATCCTAGCGTACTTGGTATTCCAAAGCGGTGACGTTGATTAACTTCGGTGATAGGCGTGAATCATTGTTTAAAGTGACATACGTCTGTAAGCGCATTAAACTACATGCATATCCTAGTGTACTATTCCTGGTATTCCAAAGCGGTCACCCATCTACTTAGGCGTGAACTGAGGTTTAAAAGTGACGTTGATTAACTTCGGTGATAGGGGCGTGAATTATTGTTTAAAAAGTGACGTTGTCTCGGTGAAGGGCGCATTGTTTAAACTACACGCATATCTAGCGTACTATTCCTGGTATTCCAAAGCGGTCACCCATCTACTTATTGACTAGGCCCGACGTTGATTAACTTCGGTGATGGGCGTGAATCATTGTTTAAAAAAGTGACATGTCTGTAAGCGCATTAAACTACACGCATATCCTAGCGTACTATTCCTGGTATTCCAAAGCGGTCACCCATCTACTTATTGACTAGGGACCGACGTTGATTAACTTCGGTGATAGGGCGTGAATCATTGTTTAAAAGTGACATGTCTGTAAGCGCATTAAACTACACGCATATCCTAGCGTACTATTCCTGGTATTCCAAAGCGGTCACCCATCTACTTATTGACTAGGCTCGACGTTGATTAACTTCGGTGATAGGGCGTGAATCATTGTTTAAAAGTGACATGTCTGTAAGCGCATTAAACTACACGCATATCCTAGCGTACTATTCCTGGTATTCCAAAGCGGTCACCCATCTACTTGATTATAGGCTCGACGTTGATTAACTTCGGTGATAGGGCGTGAAATTGTTTTAAAGTGACATGTCTGTAAGCGCATTAAACCTGCATATCCTAGCGTACTATTCCTGGTATTCCAAAGCGGTCACCCATCTACTTATTGACTAGGCTCGACGTTGATTAACTTCGGTGATGAGGGCGTGAATCATTGTTTAAAAGTGACATGTCTGTAAGCGCATTAAACTACAATGCATATCCTAGCGTACTATTCCCTGGTATTCCTGGTATTCCAAAGCGTTCACCCATCTACTTATTGTTTGACATGTCTGTAAGGCTCGACGCGTACTATTTGATTAATCCTTCGGTGATAGGGCGTGAATCATTGTTTAAAAAAGTGACATGTCTGTAAGCGCATTAAACTACACGCATATCTAGCGTACTATTCCTGGTATTCCAAAAGCGGTCACCCATCTACTTATTGACTAGGCTCGACGTTGATTAACTTCGGTGATAGGGCGTGAATCATTGTTTAAAAGTGACATGTCGCATTAAACTAAGCATATCCCATTCCTGTATTCAAAGGTTCACCCATTCTATCCTAGGCGACGTTATTATTCCTGGTATTCGCAAAGCATATCTAGGTACTATTCCTGGTATTCCATCTACTTATTGACTGGGCTCGACGTTGATTAACTTCGGTGATAGGGCGTGAATTATTGTTTAAAAGTGACATGTCTGTAAGCGCATTAAACTACACGCATATCTAGCGTACTATTCCTGGTATTCCAAAGCGTTCACCCATCTGCTTATTGACGAGGCTCGACGTTGCTTAACTTCGGTGATAGGGCGTGAATCATTGTTTAAAAGTGACATGTCTGTAAGCGCATTAATTCCACGCATATCCTAGCGTACTATTCCTGGTATTCCAAAGCGTTCACCCATCTACTTATTGACTAGGCTCGACGTTGATTAACTTCGGTGATAGGGCGTGAATTATTGTTTAAAAGTGACATGTCTGTAAGCGCATTAAACTACACGCATATCTAGCGTATTCCTGGTATTCCGTTCACCATCTACTTATTGTCGTTGATTACTTCGGTGATAGGGGCGTGAATTATTGTTTAAAGTGACATGTCTGTAAGCGCATTCTACATGCATATCTAGCGTACTATTCCTGGTATTCAAAGCGGTCACCCATCTACTTATTGACTAGGCTCGACGTTGATTAACTTCGGTGATAGGGGTGAATTATTGTTTAAAGCGACATGTGTCTGTAAGCGCATTAAACTACACGCATATCCTAGCGTACTATTCTGGTATTCCAAAGCGTTCACCCATCTACTTATTGACTAGGCAGGACGTTGATTATCTTCGGTGAGGGCGTGAATCATTGTTTAAAAGCGACATGTCTGTAAGCGCATTAAACTACGCATATCCTAAAGCGTACTATTCCTGGTATTCCAAAGCGTTCACCCATCTACTTATTGACTATGCTCTAAACGTTGATTAACTTCGGTGATAGGGCGTGAACCATTGTTTAAAAGTGACATGTCTGTAAGCGCATTAAACCACACGCATATCCCAGCGTACTATTCCTGGTATTCCAAAGCGTTCACCCATCTACTTATTGACTAGGCTCGACGTAGCTTAACTTCGGTGATAGGGCGTGAATCATTAAAAAGTGACATGTCTGTAAGCGCATTAAACTACACGCATATCTAGCGTACTATTCCTGGTATTCCAAAAGCGGTCACCCATCTACTTATTGACTGGCTCGACGTTGATTAACTTCGGTGATAGGGCGTGAATTATTGTTTAAAAGTGACATGTCTGTAAGCGCATTAAACCACACGCATATCCTAGCGTACTATTCCCTGGTATTCCAAAGCGGTCACCCATCTACTTATTGACGAGGCTCGACGTTGATTATCTTCGGTGATAGGGCGTGAATCATTGTTTAAAAGTGACATGTCTGTAAGCGCATTAAACTACACGCGCATATCCTAGCGTACTATTCCTGGTATTCCAAAAGCGTTCACCCATCTACTTGTTGACTAGGTCGACGTTTGATTAACTTCGGTGATAGGGCGTGAATCATTGTTTAAAAGTGACATGTCTGTAAGCGCATTAAACTACATGCATATCCTAGCGTACTATTCCTGGTATTCCAAAAAGCGTTCACCCATCCTTAAAGGCCCGACGTTTGCTTCTTCGGGTAATCATTGTTTAAAGTGACACGTCTCACCATCTATGCTTATCCTAGCGTACTATTCCTGGCATTGCAAAGCGTTCGATCTGCCATATTGACGAGGACCGACGTGCTTAACTTCTGTGATAGGGCGTGAATCATTGTTTAAAGTGACATGTCTGTAAGCGCATTAAACCACATGCATATCCTAGCGTACCATTCCTGGTATTCCAAAGCGGTCACCATCTACTTATTGACTAGGGCTCGACGTTGATTAACTTCGGTGATAGGGCGTGAATTATTGTTTAAAAAAGTGACATGTCTGTAAGCGCATTATTGATGAGGCCTCGACGGTTGAACGCATATCCTGTAAGCGTACGCTATTCCTGGTATTCCAAAGCGGTCACCATCTACTTATTGACTAGGCTCGACGTTGATTAACTTCGGTGATAGGGCGTGAATCATTGTTTTTGTCTGTAAGCGACATGTCTAGCGTACTATTCCTGGTATTCCGGCGGTCACCCATTAAGGACCGACGTGGCTTGCTTCGGTGATGAGATGAATCATTGTTTAAAGTGACATGTGTAAACTGCGCATATCCTGGCGTACTATTCCTGGTATTCCTAGCGTACTATTAGGGCGTGAATCATTGGTATTCCAAATTCCGGCGGTCACCCATCTTTATTGACTGGGCAGGACGTTTCACCCATTGTTTAAAAAGTGACATGTCTGTAAGCGCATTAAACTACGCACATATTGCGTACTATTCCTGGTATCCAAAGCGGTAGGACTAGGCCGACGTTGATTAACTTCGGTGATAGGGCGTGAATCATTGTTTAAAAGTGACATGTCTGTAAGCGCATTAAACTACACGCATGTCTAGCGTACTATTCCTGGTATTCCAAAGCGGTCACCCATCTACTTATTGGACTAGGCCCGACGTTGCTTTAACTACCGGTGATAGGGCGTGAATCATTGTTTAAAAGTGACATGTCTGTAAGCGCATTAAATCACACGTACTATCCTGGTAAAGCGGTCACCCATCAATTGAGCGGGACGTTGCTTATCTTCGGTGATTGAATCATGTCTGTAAGCGCATATTGGCGTACTATTCCTGGTATTTAAGCGGTCACCCATCTACTTATTGGCTAGACGTTTGCTGAAACGTGAATCATTGTTTAAAGTATGTCTTGACTAGCATATCCTGATTCCTGGTATTTAAAGCGGTTAATCTACTTATTGATAGGCCCGACGTTGTGAATCATTGAATCATTGTTTTAAAAAAGCGACATGTGTAAGCGCATTAAACTACACGCATATCTAGCGTACTATTCTGGTATTCCAAAGCGGTCATCCATCTACTTGACCAGCTGGTGGGACGTTGATTAGCTTCGGTGAGGGCGTGAATCATTGTTTAAAAAACATTGCGATTCAAATCCGCACATCTGGCGGCCACTATGTGAAGCGGTCATTACTTTTAACGTTGATTACTGTTGGGCGTGAATCATTGTTTAAAATGACATGTCTCTGTAAGCGCATATCGCTAGCGTATTCCTGGTATTCCAAAGCGGTCACCCATCTGCTTATTGACTAGGCGGGACGTTGATTGACCAGGAATCAGGACGTTGCGGTCATCCATCAGGACGTTGATTAACTTCGGTGATAGGGCGTGAATCATTGTTTCCTGGTATTCCAAAGCGATATCTGTATTCCAAAGCGTTCACCACTGCTTAATAGGCCCGACGTTGCTTAACTTCGGTGATAGGGCGTGAATCCATTGTTTAAAAGTGACATGTCTGTAAGCATTAAACTACCGCATTAAACTATTCCAAACGGTCGCATATCCTAGCGTACTTCGGTGATAGGGGCGTGAATCATTGGTATTCCAAAAGCGGTCCACCCATCTACTTATTGATTGGGCGGGACGTTGATTAACTTCGGTGATAGGGCGTGAATCATTGTTTAAAAGTGACATGTCTGTAAGCGCATTAAACTTCCTGGTATTCCAAACGTCATATCCTAGGCGTGCTATAGGGCGTGAATCATTGTTAAAAGTATTCCAAAGCGGTCACCCATCGTCTTATGGTATTCCAAAGCGGTCATCCATTCCTAAGGCAGGACGTTCTTCGGTGATAGGGCGTGAATCATTGTTTTTAAAATGACATGTCTGTAGCGGGCTACGCATATCCCCGGTCACCCATCTGCTTATTGACTAGGCCCGACGTTTGTAACTTCGGTGATGGGGCGTGAATCATTGTTTAAAAGTGACATGTCTGTAAGCGCATTAAACTACACGCATATCTGGCGTGCTATTCTGGGGCGGTCAATCATTAGGCTCGACGTTTGCTTAACTTCGGTGATGGGGCGTATGAATCATTGTTTAAAAGTGACATGTCTGTAAGCGCATTAAACTATTCCACGGTCATCCATCTAGCAGGACGTTGATTCTGAGGGCGTGAATCATTGTTTCCAAAGCGGTCACCATATCTAGCTTATTGATTCCTAGGCATCTACTTGTGGCTAGGCTGCTTAACTTCGGTGATAGGGCGTGAAATCATTGTTTAAAAAGACTACACGCATATCTGTAAGGGTATTCCAAAACTACGCATCTCCACGTACTACGTTCCTTCGGTAGCGTAAACTACCGCATCTGGCGTACTATTTATTCCATCTACTTATTGACGGGACGTTGTTAACTTCGGTGATCGTGAATCATTGTTTAAAGTGACATGTCTGTAAGCGCATTAAACTACATGCATATCCAGCGTACTATTCCTTATTCCCAAAGCGGATCTTCTTATTGACTAGGCCCGACGTTGATTAACTTTCGGTGATATGTCTGGGCGTAGCATAATTCCTGGTATTGTTTAAAACGTTGACATGTCTGTTTAAGTCGCATTAAACTACACGCATATCCTAGCATACTATTCCTGGTATTCCAGCGGTCATCCATCTCGACTACTTTGACTAGGTTTAAAGGACGTTGCTTATCTTCGGTGATAGGGCGTGAAGGTTCATTGTTTAAAAGTGACATGTCTGTAAGCGCATTAAAACACGCATGTATCTAGCGTACTATTCCTGGTATTCCAAAGCGGTCACCCATCTCTATTGACCCACGTTATTAACTTCGGTGATAGGGCGTGAACTAGGGACTCATTAAACTACGCACATTAGCGTACTATTCTAATTCCAAAGCGGTCACCTATCTACTTATTGACTAGGCGGGACGTTGATTAACTTCGGTGAAGGGCGTTATTGTTTAAAAGTGATATGTCTGTAAGCGCATTAAACTACGCATATCCTGGCGTACTATTCCTGTATTCAAAGCGGTCACCCATCTACTTATTGACTAGGCAGGACGTTGATTAACTTCGGTGATGGGGCGTGAATTATTGTTTAAAAGTGACACGTTCTGTGACGCATTAAACTACTAACCATATCCTAGCGTACTATTCCTGGTATTCCCAAGCGGTCATCCATCTACTTATTGACTAGGTTCGACGTTTGATTAACTTCGGTGATAGGGCGTGAAATTGTTTTAAAGTGACATGTCTGTAAGCGCATTAAACTACACGCATATCCTAGCGTACTATTCCTGGTATTCCAAAGCGGTCATCCATCTACTTATTGACTAGGCTCGACGTTGATTAACTTCGGTGATGGGGCGTGAATTATTGTTTAAAAAGTGACATGTCTGTAAGCGCATTAAACTACAATGGCATATCCAACCGTACTATTCCTGGTATTCCAAAGCGGTCACCCATCTACTTATTGACTAGGTGGGACGTTGATTAATTTCGGTGATAGGGCGTGAATTATTGTTTAAAAGTGATATGTCTGTAAGCGCATTAAACTACACGCATATCCTAGCGTACTATTCCTGGTATTCAAAGCGTTCATCCACTACTTATTGACTAGGCTCGACGTTGATTAACTTCAAGATAGGGCGTGAATTATTGTTTAAAGTGACATGTCTGTAAGCGCATTAAACTACACGCATATCCTAGCGTACTATTCCTGGTATTCCAAAGCGGTCACCCATCTACTTATTGATCAGGCTCGACGTTGATTAACTTCGGTGATAGGGCGTGAATTATTGTTTAAAAGTGACATGTCTGTAAGCGCATTAAACTACACGCATATCCTAGTACTATTCTGGTATTCAAAGCGTTCACCCATCTACTTATTGACTAGGCTCGACGTTGATTAACTTCTGGTGACAGGGCGTGAATCATTGTTTAAAAGTGACATGTCTAAGCGCATTAAACTACATGCATATCCTAGCGTACTATTCCTGGTATTCCAAAGCGGTCACCCATCTACTTATTGACTAGGGCTTCGAGGGCGTTGGGATTAAGCGCATTAAAACTCACATCTGCGATTAGGATTAGCGGAATGAAAGGGCGAATCATTGTTTTAAAAGTGACATGTCTGTAAGCGCATTAAACTACATGTATATCCTAGCGTACTTATTCCTGGTATTCCAAAGCGGTCACCCATCTACTTATTGACTAGGCTCGACGTTGATTAACTTGCGATAGGGCGTGAATTATTGTTTAAAAGCGATACGTCTGTAAGCGCATTAAACTACATGCATATCCCAGCGTATCATTCTGGTATTCCAAAAGCGTTCACCATCTACTTATTGACTAGGCTCGAGACGTTGATTAACTTCGGGTGATAGGGCGTGAATTATTGTTTAAAAGTGACATGTCTGTAAGCGCATTAAAACTACCACGCATATCCTAGCGTACTATTCCTGGTATTCCAAAGCGGTCACCCATCTACTTATTGATCAGGGCTCGACGTTGATTAACTTCGGTGATAGGGCGTGAATTATTGTTTAAAGTGATATGTCTGTAAGCGCATTAAACTACACGCATATCCCAGCGTACTATTCCTGGTATTCCAAAGGTTCACCATCTACTGAAACGACGTTGATTAACTTTTATTGACATTGTTTTAAAAGTGACATGTCTGGTTTACTATTCCTGGTATTCCCAAAGCGGTCGCATCTTGACTAAATGATTAACATTTACCTGTCTAGCATACCTATTCCTGACAGGGCGAATCATTGTTTAAAAGTGATACGTCTGTAAGCGCATTAAACTACATGGTTATCTGGCGTACTATTCCTGTATTCCAAAGCGTTCACCCATCTACTTCATTGATCAGGGGTTCGACGTTGATTAACTTCGGTGATAGGGCGTGAATCATTGTTTAAAAGTGACATGTCTGTAAGCGCATTAAACTACATGCATATCCTAGCGTACTATTCCTGCATTCCAAAGGCAGTCATCCATCTACTTATTGACTAGGCCCGACGGTGATAGGGCGTGAATCATTGTTTTTAACTACGCATATCTAACGTACTATTCCTGGATTCCAAAGCGGTCACCCATCTACTTATTGACTAGGCGGGTTCGAAGGAATTGTTGTGCGACATGTCTGTTTAATGTCTGTAAACGCATTAAACTACACGCATATCCTAGCGTACTATTCCTGGTATTCCAAAGCGGTCACCATCTACTTATTGACTAGGCTCGACGTTGATTAACTTCGGTGATAGGGCGTGAATCATTGTTTAAAAGTGACATGTCTGTAAGCGCATTAAACTACACGCATATCTAGCGTACTATTCTGGTATTCCAAAGCGGTCACCCATCTACTTATTGACTAGGTTCGACGTTGATTAACTTCGGTGATAGGGCGTGAATCATTGTTTAAAAAAAGTGACATGTCTGTAAGCCTATTAAAACTACACGCATATCCTAGCGTACTATTCCTGGTATTCCAAAGCGGTCACCCATCTACTTATTGACTAGGCCCGACGTTGATTAACTTCGGTGATAGGGCGTGAATCATTGTTTAAAAGTGACATGTCTGTAAGCGCATTAAACTACACGCATATCCTAGCGTACTATTCCTGGTATTCCAAAGCGGTCACCCATCTACTTATTGACTAGGCTCGACGTTGCTTAACTTCGGTGATAGGGCGTGAATCATTGTTTAAAAGTGACATGTCTGTAAGCGCATTAAACTACACGCATATCCTAGCGTACTATTCCTGGTATTCCAAAGCGGTCACCCATCTACTTATTGACTAGGCCGACGTTTGCTTATCTTCGGTGATAGGGCGTGAATCATTGTTTAAAAGTGACATGTCTGTAAGCGCATTAAACTACACGCATATCCTAGCGTACTATTCCTGGTATTCCAAAGCGGTCACCCATCTACTTATTGACTAGGTTCGACGTTGCTTAACTTCGGTGATAGGGCGTGAATCATTGTTTAAAAGTGACATGTCTGTAAGCGCATTAAACTACACGCATATCTAGCGTACTATTCCTGGTATTCAAAGCGGTCACCCATCTACTTATTGACTAGGCGGGACGTTGCCTTCGGTGATAGGGCGAATCATTGTTAAAAAAGTGACATGTCTGTAAGCGCATTAAACTACATATCCTAGTACTATTCCTGGTATTCCAAAGCGGTCACCCATCTGCTATTGACTAGGCGGGACGTTGATTAACTTCGGTGATAGGGCGTGAATCATTGTTTAAAAGTGACATGTCTGTAAGCGCATTAAACCACACGCATATCCCAGCGTACTATTCCTGGTATTCCAAAGCGGTGCCCATCTACTTATTGACTAGGCAGGACGTTTGCTTAACTTCGGTGATAGGGCGTGAATCATTGTTTAAAAAGTGACATGTCTGTAAGCGCATTAAACTACACGCACATCCTAGCGTACTATTCCTGGTATTCCAAAGCGGTCACCCATCTACTTATTGACTAGGAACCGGACGTTGAGCCTATTAACTTCGGTGATAGGGTCACTCATCTGCGAATCATTGTTTAAAAAGTGACATGTCTGTAAGCGCATTAAACTACATGCATATCCTAGCGTACTATTCCTGGTATTCCAAAGCGGTCACCCATCTACTTATTGACTAAACTCGACGTTGCTTAACTTCGGTGATAGGGCGTGAATCATTGTTTAAAAAGTGACATGTCTGAGAGCGCATTAAACACACGCATATCCTAACGTACATTCCCAGCGGTCACCCATCTACTTATTCCTGGTATTCGGTGATAGGGCGTGAATCGGTGACATGTCTGTAACCCATTAAACTACACGCATATCTAGCGTACTACTGGTATTCCAAAGCCCGGTCACCCATCTACTTATTATTAGGCGGGACGTTTGATTAACTTCGGTGATGGGGCGTGAATCATTGTTTAAAGTGACATGTCTGTAAGCGCATTAAACTACACGCATATCCTAGCGTACTATTCTGGTATTCCCAAAGCGGTCACCCATCTACTTATTGACTAGGCAGGACGTTGCTTAACTTCGGTGATAGGGCGTGAATCATTGTTTAAAAAGTGACATGTCTGTAAGCGCATTAAACTACACGCATATCTAGCGTACTATTCCTGGTATTCCAAAAGCGGTCACCCATCTACTTATTGACTAGGCTCGACGTTTGCTTAACTTCGGTGATAGGGCGTGAATCATTGTTTAAAAGTGACATGTCTGTAAGCGCATTAAACTACATGCATATCCTGGCGTACTATTCCTGGTATTCCCAAATCGGTCACCATCTACTTATTGACTGGGCAGGACGTTGATTAACTTTGGTGATATGGCGTGAATCATTGTTTAAAAAGTGACATGTCTGTAAGCGCATTAAAACTTCACGCATATCTGGCGTACTATTCCTGGTATTCCAAAGCGGTCACCCATCTACTTATTGACTAGGCCCGACGTTGATTAACTTCGGTGATAGGGCGTGAATCATTGTTTAAAAGTGACATGTCTGTAAGCGCATTAAACTACATGCATATCCTAGCGTACTATTCCTGGTATTCCAAAGCGGTCACCCATCTACTTATTGACTAGGCTGACGTTGATTAACTTTCGTGAAGGGCGTGAATCATTGTTTAAAAGTGACATGTCTGTAAGCGCATTAAACTACACGCACATCCTAGCGTACTATTCCTGGTATTCCAAAGCGGTCACCCATCTACTTATTGACTAGGCAGGACGTTGATTAACTTCGGTGATAGGGCGTGAATCATTGTTTAAAAGTGACATGTCTGTAAGCGCATTAAACTACATGCATATCCTAGCGTACTATTAAAGGTCTACATCTACTTATTGACTAGGCAGGACGTTGATTAACCGGTGATGGGGCGTGAATCATTGTTTAAAAGTGATATGTCTGTAAGCGCATTAAACTATCCGCATATCTAGCGTATATTCCTGGTATTCTGGCGGTCACCCATCTGATTGACTAGGACCGACGTTGCTCGACTTCGGTGATAGGGCGTGAATCATTGTTTAAAAGTGACATGTCTGTAAGCGCATTAAACTACATGCATATCCTAGCGTACTATTCCTGGTATTCCAAAGCGGTCACCCATCTGCATTGACTAGGCAGGACGTTGATTAACTTCGGTGATAGGGCGTGAATCATTGTTTAAAAAGTGACATGTCTGTAAGCGCATTATACTACTACACATATCCTCACCCGCATTACTATTCCTGGTATTCATTGTTTAAAAGCGGTCACCCATCTAGCGTAGTATTGACAAAGGGTCACCAACCAGGATTAACTTCGGTTGCGGGGCGTGAATCATTGTGACATGTCTGTTCGCATTAAAGCATATCTAGCGTACTATTCCTGGTATTCCAGCGGTCACCCATCTACTTATTGACTAGGCCCGACGTTGCTTAACTTCGGTGATAGGGCGTGAATCATTGTTTAAAAAGTGACATGTCTGTAAGCGCATTAAACTACACGCATATCCTAGCGTACTATTCCTGGTATTCCAAAGCGGTCACCCATCTACTTACATGACTAGGCAGGACGTTGCTTAACTGATCGGTGATAGGGCGTGAATCATTGTTTAAAAAGTGACATGTCTGTAAGCGCATTAAACTACACGCATATAAACTAGCATACTATTCCTGGTATTCCAAAGCGGTCACCCATCTACTTATTGACTAGGCAGGACGTTGATTAACTTCGGTGATAGGGCGTGAATCATTGTTTAAAAGTGACATGTCTGTAAGCGCATTAAACTACATGCATATCTAGCGTACTATTCCTGGTATTCCAAAGCGGTCACCCATCTACTTATTGACTAGGCTCGGACGTTGATTAACTTCGGTGATAGGGCGTGAATCATTGTTTAAAAAGTGACATGTCTGTAAGCGCATTAAACATCATGCATATCTAGCGTACTATTCCTGGTATTCCAAAGCGGTCACCCATCTACTTATTGACTAGGCTCGACGTTGATTAACTTCGGTGATGGGGCGTGAATCATTGTTTAAAAGTGACATGTCTGTAAGCGCATTAAACTACACGCATATCTAGCGTACTATTCTGGTATTCCAAAGCGGTCACCCATCTACTTATTGACTAGGCTCGAACGGTGATAGGGCGTGAATCATTGTTTTAAAGTGACATGTCTGTAAGCGCATTAAACTACATGCATATCTAGCGTACTATTCCTGGTATTCAAAGCGGTCACCCATCTACTCCCGCACGCCGACGTTGATTAACTTCGGTGATTGGGCGTGAATCATTGTTTAAGTGACATGTCTGTAAGCGCATTATACCATCACGCATATCCTAGCGTACTATTCCTGGTATTCCAAAGCGGTCACCCATCTACTTATTACTAGGCCCGACGTTGATTAACTTTGGTGATAGGGCGTGAATCATTGTTTTTAAAAGTGACGTGTCTGTAAGCGCATTAAACTACATGCATATCTAGCGTACTATTCTGGTATTCCAAGCGGTCACCCATCTACTTATTGACTAGGACCGAAACGTTGCTTCTTTGGTGATCGGGCGTGAATCATTGTTTAAAGTGACATGTCTGTAAGCGCATTAAACTACACGCATATCCTAGCGTACTATTCCTGGTATTCAAAGCGGTCACCCATCTACTTATTGACTAGGCGGACGTTTGTAACTTCGGTGATAGGGCGTGAATCATTGTTTAAAAGTGACATGTCTGTAAGCGCATTTAAACTACACGCATATCCTAGCATATACTATTCTGGTATTCCAAAGCGGTCACCATCTACTTATTGACTAGGCAGGACGTTGAGGCTTCGGTGATAGGGCGTGAATCATTGTTTAAAAGTGACATGTCCAAGCGCATTAAACTACACGCATATCCTAGCGTACTATTCCTGGTATTCAAAGCGGTCACCCATCTACTTATTGACTAGGCCCGACGTTGATTAACTTTGGTGATAGGGCGTGAATCATTGTTTTAAAAAGTGACATGTCTGTAAGCGCATTAAACTACATGCATCCTAGCGTACTATTCCTGGTATTCCAAAGCGGTCACCCATCTACTTATTGACTAGGCCCGACGTTGCTTAACTTTGGTGATAGGGCGTGAATCATTGTTTAAAAGTGACATGTCTGTAAGCGCATTAAACTACATGCATATCTGGCGTACTATTCCTGGTATTAAAGCGGTCACCCATCTACCCATTGACTAGTCCCGACGTTGATTAACTTCTGTGAAAGGGGCGTGGTCATTGTTTAAAAGTGACATGTCTGTAAGCGCATTAAACTACGCATATCTAGCGTACTATTCCTGGTATTCTGAAAGCGGTCACCCATCTACTTATTGACTAGGCCGACGTTGCTTAACTTCGGTGATAGGGCGTGAATGTTGTTTAAAAGTGACATGTCTGTAAGCGCATTAAACTACATTCCTGTTGTTGCATATCTAGCAATACTATTCTGGTATTCCAAAGCGGTCACCCATCTACTTATTGACTAGGCCGACGTTGATTAACTTCGGTGATAGGGCGTGAATCATTGTTTAAAAGTGACATGTCTGTAAGCGCATTAAACTACACGCATATCCTAGCATACTATTCCTGGTATTCCAAAGCGGTCACCCATCTACTTATTGACTAGGCCGACGTTGATTAACTTCGGTGATAGGGCGTGAATCATTGTTTAAAGTGACATGTCTGTAAGCGCATTAAACTACATATCTGAAGCGTACTATTCCTGGTATTCCAAAGCGGTCACCCATCTACTTATTATTTAGGCCGACGTTGCTTAACTTCGGTGATAGGGCGTGAATCATTGTTTAAAGTGACATGTCTGTAAGCGCATTAAAACTCCACGCATATCCTAGCGCGTACTATTCCTGGTATTCCAAAGCGGTCACCCATCTACTTATTGACTAGGCTCGACGTTGATTAACTTTCGGTGATAGGGCGTGAATCATTGTTTAAAAGTGACATGTCTGTAAGCGCATTAAACTACATCCATATCCTAGCGTACTATTCCTGGTATTCCAAAGCGGTCACCCATCTACTTATTGACTAGGCTCGACGTTGATTAACTTCGGTGATAGGGCGTGAATCATTGTTTAAAAAGTGACATGTCTGTAAGCGCATTAAACTACACGCATATCTAGCGTACTATTCCTGGTATTCCAAAGCGGTCACCCATCTGCTTATTGACTAGGCCGACGTTGCTTAACTTCGGTGATGGGGCGTGAATCATTGTTTAAAAGTGAGCATGTCTGTAAGCGCATTAAACCACACGCATATCCTAGCGTACTATTCCTGGTATTCCAAAGCGGTCACCCATCTACTTATTGGCTAGGCGGGACGTTATTAACTTCGGTGATAGGGCGTGAATCATTGTTTAAAAAGTGACATGTCTGTAAGCGCATTAAACTACACGCATATCTAGCGTACTATTCCTGGTATTCCAAGCGGTCACCCATCTACTTATTGACTAGGACGTTGATTAACTTCGGTGATAGGGCGTGAATTGTTTTGTGTTTAAGCGCATTAACGTACATGCATATCCTGGCTACTAAGCCATTAAACATTGTTTTAATCTGTCTGTACGCATTAAACTAAGCATATGCGTACTATTCCTGGTATTCCAAAGCGGTCACCCATCTACTTATTGACGTACTCGACGTTGCTTAACTTCGGTGATAGGGCGTGAATCATTGTTTAAAAGTGACATGTCTGTAAGCGCATTAAACTACACGCATATCTAGCATATATTCCTGGTATTCCAAAGCGGTCATCCATCTACTTATTGACTAGGCAGGACGTTGATTAACTTCGGTGATAGGGCGTGAATCATTGTTTAAAAAGTGACATGTCTGTAAGCGCATTAAACTACACGCATCGCACTATTCCTAGCGTCCGGCAGGACTTATTCCTGAATATTTAAAAAGCGGTCATTAAACCACGCATATCTGGCTGCCTTTGGTACGGGACTCGACGTTGCTTAACTTCGGTGATAGGGCGTGAATCATTGTTTAAAAAGTGACATGTCTGTAAGCGCATTAAACTACACGCATATCTAGCGTACTATTCCTGGTATTCCAAAGCGGTCACCCATCTACTTATTGACTAGGCAGGACGTTGATTAACTTCGGTGATAGGGCGTGAATCATTGTTTAAAAGTGACATGTCTGTAAGCGCATTAAACTATCCGCATATCCTAGCGTACTATTCCTGGTATTCCCAAGCGGTCACCCATCTACTTATTGACTAGGCCCGACGTTGAACATGTAACTTTCGGTGATAGGGCGTGAATCATTGTTTAAAAATGTCTGTAAGCATTAATTCTGTACAGCGGCATCTGCTTATCTAGCATATCTTCTATTCTGTTTTCTGGTATTCCCAAAGCATTCACCCATCTACTTACTGACTAGGCTCGACGTTGATTAACGGTGATAGGGCGTGAATCATTGTTTAAAAGTGACATGTCTGTAAGCGCGTAAACTACATGCATATCCTTGCGTACTATTCCCAAAGCGGTCACCCATCTACTTATTGACTAGGACCGACGTTGATTAACTTCGGTGATAGGGCGTGAATCATTGTTTAAAAGTGACATGTCTGTAAGCGCATTAAACTACACGCATTGGAAGCGTACTATTCCTGGTATTCCAAGCGGTCACCCATCTACTTATTTTAGGCCCGACGTTGATTAACTTCGGTGATAGGGCGTGAATCATTGTTTAAAAAGTGACATGTCTGTAAGCGCATTAAACTACACGCATATCCTAGCGTACTATTCCTGGTATTCCAAAGCGGTCACCCATCTACTTATTGACTAGGCTCGACGTTGATTAACTTCGGTGATAGGGCGTGAATCATTGTTTAAAAGTGACATGTCTGTAAGCGCATTAAACTACATGCATATCCTAGCGTACTATTCCTGGTATTCCAAAGCGTTCACCCATCTACTTATTGACTAGGCTCGACGTTGATTAACTTCGGTGATAGGGCGTGAATCATTGTTTAAAAGTGACATGTCTGTAAGCGCATTAAACTACACCGCATATCCTGGTATTCCAAAGCTGACCCACTATTCTCGGTATTCCGTGGTGTTGTTTAAAAGTGAAAGGTCTACCCATCTGCCCTGGTATTGCCAAGCGCTCGACGTTGATTAACTTCGGTGATAGGGCGTGAATCATTGTTTTAAAAGTGACATGTCTGTAAGCGCATTAAACTACACGCATATCTAGCGTACTATTCCTGGTATTCCAAAGCGGTCACCCATCTACTTATTGACTAGGTTCGACGTTGATTAACTTCGGTGATAGGGCGTGAATCATTGTTTAAAAACGTGTCTTAGCGCATTAAACTTCATGCATATCTAGCGTACTATTCCTAATATTCGAAGCGGTCCACCCATCTGCTTATTGACTAGGCTCGACGTTGATTAACTTCGGTGAGGGGGCGTGAATCATTGTTTAAAAGTGACGTGTCTGTAACGCATATCTGGTTCCAGCGTACTATTCCTGGTATTCCTAAAGCAATCACCCATCTACTTATTGAGCACTTCGGTGATATGCTCGACGTTGATTAACTTCGGTGATAGGGCGTGAATCATTGTTGAAAAGTGACATGTCTGTAAGCGCATTTAAACTACATGCATATCCTAGCGTACTATTCCTGGTATTCCAAAGCGTTCACCCATCTTCTAATTGACCTAGGTTCGACGTTGATTAACTGACCCGACGTGATAGGGCGTGAATCATTGTTTAAAAGTGACATGTCTGTAGCGCATTATGCAACCGCATATCTAGCGTACTATTCCTGGTATTCCAAAGCGTTCACCCATCTACTTATTGACTAATTTCGACGTTTTAACTTCGGTGATAGGGCGTGAATCATTGTTTTAAAGTGACATGTCTGTAAGCGCATTAAACTACACGCATATCTAGCGTACTATTCCTGGTATTCCAAAGCGGTCACCCATCTACTTATTGACTGGGCGTACGTTGATTAACTTCGGTGATAGGGCGTGAATCATTGTTTAAAAGTGACATGTCTGTAAGCGCATTAGCTACACGCATATCCTAGCGTACTATTCCTGGTATTCCAAAGCGGTCACCCATCTACTTATTGACTAGGCAGGACGTTGATTAACTTCGGTGATAGGGCGTGAATCATTGTTTTAAAGTGACATGTCTGTAAGCGCATTAAACTACACGCATATCTGGCATGCATCTATTCCTGGTATTCCAAAGCGGTCACCCATCTACTTATTACGGCAGGACGTTGATTAACTTCGGTGATAGGGCGTGAATCATTGTTTAAAGTGACATGTCTGTAAGCGCATTAACTACACGCATATCTGGCGTATATTCCTGGTATTCCAAAGCGGTCACCCATCTACTTATTGACTAGGTCGACGTTGATTAACTTCGGTGATAGGGCGTGAATCATTGTTTAAAAGTGACATGTCAAGCGCATTAAACTACACGCATATCTGGCGTACTATTCCTGGTATTCCAAGCGGTCACCCATCTACTTATTGACTAGGCAGGACGTTGATTTCTTCGGTGATAGGGCGTGAATCATTGTTTAAAAAAGTGACATGTCTGTAAGCGCGTTAAACTACACGCATATCTAGCGTACTATTCCTGGTATTCCAAAGCGATGCCCATCTACTTATTGACTAGGCTCGACGTTGATTAACTTCGGTGATAGGGCGTGAATCATTGTTTAAAAGTGACATGTCTGTAAGCGCGTTAAACTACATGCATATCCTAGCGTACTATTCCTGGTATTCAAGCGTTCACCATCTACTTATTGACTAGTACGACGTTGATCTTCGGTGATAGGGCGTGAATTATTGTTTAAAAAGTGACATGTCTGTAAGCGCATTAAACTACACGCATATCTAGCGTACTATTCCTGGTATTTCCAAAACGTTCACCCATCTACTTATTGACTAGCATTAAACTACACGCATATCTAGCGACGTTGATTAACTTCGGTGATAGGGCGTGAATTATTGTTTAAAAAAGTGACATGTCTGTAGCGCATTAAACTAATACCGTATCTATTCTGGTATTCAAAGCGTTCACCCATCTACTTATTGACTAGGCTCACGTTGATTAACTTCGGTGATAGGGCGTGAATTATTGTTTAAAAGTGACATGTCTGTAGCGCATTAAACTACATGCATATCCTAGGTACTATTCCTGGTATTCCAAAGCGTTCACCATCTACTTATTGACTAGGGCTCGACGTTGATTAACTTCGGTGATAGGGCGTGAATCATTGTTTAAAAGTGACATGTCTGTAAGCGCATTAAACTACACGCATATCTAGCGTACTATTCCTGGTATTCCAAAGCGGTCGTCCATCTTATTGACTAGGCCGACGTTGATTAACTTCGGTGATAGGGCGTGAATCATTGTTTAAAAGTGACATGTCTGTAAGCGCATTAAACTACACGCATAAGCACTATTCCTGGTATTCCAAAGCGTTCACCCATCTACTTATTGACCAGGCTCGACGTTGATTAACTTGGTGATAGGGCGTGAATCATTGTTAAAAGTGACATGTCTGTAAGCGCATTAAAACACGCATATCTGGCGTACTATTCCTGGTATTCCAAAGCGGTCACCCATCTACTTATTGACTAGGCTCGACGTTTGATTAACTTCGGTGATAGGGCGTGAATTATTGTTTAAAAGTGACATGTCTGTAAGCGCATTAAACTACCGCCATATCCTGGCGTACTATTCCTGGTATTCCAAAGCGGTCACCCATCTACTTATTGACTAGGCTCGACGTTGATTAACTTCGGTGATGGGCGTGAATCATTGTTTAAAAAGTGACATGTCTGTAAGCGCATTAAACTACGCATATCTGGCGTACTATTCTGGTATTCCAAAGCGGTCACCCATCTACTTATTACTAGGCCCGACGTTGATTAACTTCGGTGATAGGGCGTGAATCATTGTTTAAAAAGTGACATGTCTGTACGCGCATTAAACTACATGCATATCTAGCGTACTATTCCTGGTATTCCAAAGCGTTCACCCATCTACTTATTGACTGGGCAGGACGTTGATTAACTTCGGTGATAGGGCGTGAATCATTGTTTAAAGTGACATGTCAAAAGCGCATTAAACTACACGCATATCTGGCGTACTATTCCTGGTATTCCAAGCGGTCACCCATCTACTTATTGACTAGGCTCGAATTAACTTCGGTGATAGGGCGTGAATTATTGTTTAAAAAGTGACATGTCTGTAGCGCATTAAACTACAGCATATCCTAGCGTACTATTCCTGGTATTCCAAAGCGGTCACCCATCTACTTATTGACTAGGCTCGACGTTGATTAACTTCGGTGATAGGGCGTGAATCATTGTTTAAAAGTGAGACATGTCTGTAGCGCATTAAACTATGCATAAGCGTACTATTCCTGGTATTCCAAAGCGGTCACCCATCTACTTATTGACTAGGCTCGACGTTGATTAACTTCGGTGATAGGGCGTGAATCATTGTTTAAAAGTGACATGTCTGTAAGCGCATTAAACTACGCATATCTAGCGTACTATTCCTGGTATTCCAAAGCGTTCACCCATCTACTTATTGACCTTCGACATTGATTAACTTCGGTGATAGGGCGTGAATCATTGTTTAAAAAGTGACATGTCTGTAAGCGTTAAACTACATGCATATCCTAGCGTACTATTCCTGGTATTCCAAAGCACGTTCACCCATCTCTTGACTAGGCTCGACGTTGATTAACTTCGGTGATGAGGGCGTGAATCATTGTTTAAAAAAGTGACATGTCTGTACGGTCACCATCTGCATTAAAGAATAAAAATCCTGGCGTTCTATTCCTGGTATTCCTGGTAAAAGCGTTCATCCATCTACTTATTATCGAAGATCGACGTTGATTAACTTCGGTGATGGGGGCGTGAATTATTGTTTAAAGTGACATGTCTGTAAGCGCATTAAAAACTATGCATATGAAGCGTTTCCTGGTATTCCCCGTTCCCATCTACTTATTGACTAGGCTCGACGTTGATTAACTTCGGTGATAGGGCGTGAATCATTGTTTAAAATGACATGTCTGTAAGCGCATTAAACTACACGCATATCTAGCGTACTATTCCTGGTATTCCCAAAGCGGTCACCCCATCTACTTATTGACTAGGCTCGACGTTATTAACTTCGGTGATAGGGCGTGAATTATTGTTTAAAAGTGACATGTCTGTAGCGCATTAAACCATGCATATCTGGCGTACTATTCCTGGTATTCCAAAGCGGTCACCCATCTACTTATTGACTGGCAGGACGTTGATTAACTTCGGTGATAGGGCGTGAATCATTGTTTAAAAGTGACATGTCTGTAAGCGCATTAAACCACGCATATCCTGGCGTATTATTGGTATTCAAAGCGTTCACCCATCTACTTATTGACTAGGCTCGACGTTGATTAACTTCGGTGATAGGGCGTGAATCATTGTTTAAAAAAAGTGACATGTCTGCAAGCGCACTTAATCTGGCGTACTATTTCTGGTATTCCCATATCTAGACGTTGATTAACTTCGGTGATGGGCGTGAATTATTGTTTTCCTGGTACACGCATATCCAAAGCAAGCGGTCGCCATCTACTTATTGACTAGGCTCGACGTTGCTTAACTTCGGTGATAGGGCGTGAATCATTGTTTAAAAGTGACATGTCTGTAAGCGCATTAAACTCACGCATATCTAGCGTACTATTCCTGGTATTCCAAAGCGGTCACCCATCTACTTATTGACTGAGGCCGTACGTTGATTAACTTCGGTGATAGGCGTGAATCATTGTTTAAAGTGACATGTCTGTAAGCGCATTAAATGCATATCCAAGCGTACTATTCCTGGTATTCCAAAGCGGTCGCCCATCTACTTATTGACTAGGCCCGACGTTGATTAACTTCGGTGATAGGGCGTGAATCATTGTTTAAAAGTGAGCATGTCTGTGGCGCATTAAACTACGCATATCCTGGCGTACTATTCCTGGTATTCCAAAGCGGTCACCATCTTATTGACTAGGCTCGACGTTGATTAACTTCCAGGGCGTGAATCATTGTTTAAAGTGACATGTCTGTAAGCGCATTAAACTACGCGCATATCTAGCGTACTATTCCTGGTATTCAAAAGCGGTCATCCATCTACTTATTGACTAGGCAGGACGTTGATTAACTTCGGTGATAGGGCGTGAATCGTTATTTAAAGTGACATGTCTGTAAGCGCATTAAACTACACGCATATCCTAGCGTACTATTCCTGGTGTTCAAAGCGGTCACCCCATCTACTTATTGACTATAGGGGGACGTTGATTTCTTCGGTGATAGGGGCGTGGTCATTGTTTAAAAAAGTGACATGTCTGTAAGCGCATTAAACTACGCATATCTGGCGTACTATTCCTGGTATTTTCACCCATCTACTTTTGACTAGGCGGACGTTGATTAACTTCGGTGATAGGGCGTGAATCATTGTTTAATAGAACACTATTCATCCCAAAAGCGCATTAAACTACGCATATCTGATAGGGCGTGTATTGTTCCTGGTATTCCAAAGCGGTAAACCCATCTCTAAGAAAAGGCCGACGTTGATTAACTTCGGTGATGGGCGTGAATCATTGTTTAAAAGTGACATGTCTGTAGCGCATTAAACTACATGCATATCCTAGCCCGTACTATTCCTGGTATTCCAAAGCGGTCACCATCTACTTAGACTAGGCGGGACGTTGATTAACTTCGGTGATAGGGCGTGAATCATTGTTTAAAGTGACATGTCTGTAAGCGATTTAATATCTAGCGTACATTCTGGTATTCACGTTCATCCATCTACTTATTTCGACTAACTTCGGTGATAGGGCGTTCATTGTTTAAAGTGACATGTCTGTAAGCGCATTAAACTACAAACTATTCCTGGTATTGCAAGCGTTCATCCATCTGCCCAATGACTGGGACCGACGTTTAGAACTTCGGTGATAGGGCGTGAATCATTTTAAAAAAAAACATGTCTGAGCGACCAGCATGCTATTCCTGGTATTCCAAAGCGGTCAGCTTATTGACTACGGTATGAATCATTGTTTAAAGTGACATGTCTGTAAGCGCATTAAACTTATCATTACTATTCCTGGTATTCAAAGCGGTCACCCATCTACTTATTGACTAGGCTCGACGTTGATTAACTTCGGTGATGAGGCGTGAATCATTGTTTAAAAAGTGACATGTCTGTAAGCGCATTAAACTACACGCATATAGCGTACTATTCCTGGTATTCCAAAGCGGTCACCCATCTACTTATTGACTAGGACGTTGATTAACTTCGGTGATAGGGCGTGAATCATTGTTTAAAAAGTGACATGTCTGTAAGCGCATTAAACTACACGCATATCTAGCGTACTATTCCTGGTATTCCAAAGCGGTCACCCATCTACTTATTGACTAGGTTCGACGTTGATTAACTTCGGTGATAGGGCGTGAATCACGTTTGTTTAAAAAGTGACATGTCTGTAAGCGCATTAAACTACACGCATATCCTAGCGTACTATTCCTGGTATTCCAAAGCGGTCATCCATCTACTTATTGACTAGGCCAGGACGTTGATTAACTTCGGTGATAGGGCGTGAATCATTGTTTTAAAGTGACATGTCTGTAAGCGCATTAAACTACACGCATATCCCAGGCGTACTATTCCTGGTATTCCAAAGCGGTCACCCATCTACTTATTGACTAGGCTCGACGTTGATTAACTTCGGTGATAGGGCGTGAATCATTGTTTAAAGTGACATGTCTGTAAGCGCATTAAACCACGCATATCTAGCGTACTTTCTGGTATTCCAAAGCGGTCACCATCTATCTTATTGTAGTGGCAGGACGTTGCTTAATTCTGGGTTCGGTGATGGGGCGTGAATCATTGTTTAAAGTGACATGTCTGTAAGCGCATTAAACTACACGCACATCTAGCGTACTATTCCTGGTATTCCAAAGCGGTCATCCATGTACTTATTGACTAGGCGGGACGTTTTAACTTCGGTGATAGGGCGTGAATCATTGTTTAAAAAGTGAGCGTTTATAATCTCAGGACGTTGATTAACTTCGGTGCGCATTAAACTACACGCGTATTGACGTACTATTCCTGGTATTCCAAAGCGGTCATATCCATCTACTTATTGACTAGGCCGACGTTGCTTAACTTCGGTGATAGGGCGTGAATCATTGTTTAAAAGTGACATGTCTGTAAGCGCATTAAACTACACGCACATCCTAGCGTACTATTCCTGGTATTCCAAAGCGGTCATCCATCTACTTATTGACTAGGCAGGACGTTGCTTAACTTCGGTGATAGGGCGTGAATCATTGTTTAAAAGTGACATGTCTGTAAGCGCATTAAACTACACGCATATCTAAAGCGTACTATTCCTGGTATTCCAAAGCGGTCACCCATCTATTATTGACTAGGCAGGACGTTGCTTAACTTCGGTGATGGAGGCGTGAATCATTGTTTAAAAAAGTGACATGTCTGTAAGCGCATTAAACTACACGCATATCCTAGCCGTACTATTCCTGGTATTCAAAGCGGTCACCCATCTGCACTTATTGACTAGGCAGGACGTTTAACTTCTGTGATAGGGCATCTAATTATTGTTCAAAAGTGAATCATGTCTGTAAGCACATTAAACTACGCATATCCTAGCGTACTATTCCTGGTATTCCAAAGCGTTCATCCATCTACTTATTGACTAGGCTCGACGTTGATTAACTTGGTGATAGGGCGTGAATCATTGTTTTAAAGTAAGCGACTTCACGCATATCTGCATACTATTCCTGGTATTCCAAAGCATTCCAAATTTACGCTTCGGTATAGGGCGTAATCATTGTTTTCATTGGTATTCCAAAGCGGTCAGCGGTCCCATCTACTTATTGATGACTAGGCTCGACGTTGATTAACTTCGGTGATAGGGCGTGAATCATTGTTTAAAAATGACATGTCTGTAAAGCGCATTAAACTACACGCATATCCTAGCGTACTATTCTTGGTATTCCAAAGCGGTCACCCATCTACTTATTGACTAGGCTCGACGTTGATTAACTTCAGGGTGATAGGGCGTGAATCATTGTTTAAAAAGTGACATGTCTGTAAGCGCATTAAACTACACGCATATCTAGCGTACGATTTGGTATTCCAAAAGCGGTCACCCATCTCTTATTGACTAGGCTCGATTGATTAACTTCGGTGATAGGGCGTGAATCATTGTTTCTAAATACATGTCTGTAAGCGCATTAAACTACGCATATCCTAGCGTACTATTCTTGGTATTCCAAAGCGGTCGTCCATCTACTTATTGACTAGGCGGGACGTTGATTAACTTCGGTGATAGGGCGTGAATCATTGTTTTACATGTCTGTAAGCGCATTAAACTACGCATATCTGGCGTACTATTCCTGGTATTCAAAGCGGTCATCTATCTTATTAATTAGGCTCGACGTTGATTAACTTCGGTGATAGGGCGTGAATCATTGTTTAAAAGTGCCATGTCTGTAAGCGCATTAAACTACACGCATATCCTAGCGTACTATTCTGGTATTCCAAAGCGGTCACCCATAACTTATTGACTAGGCTCGACGTTGATTAACTTCGGTGATAGGGCGTGAATCATTGTTTAAAAGTGACATGTCTGTAGCGCATTAAACTACACGCATATCTAGCGTACTATTCCTGGTATTCCAAAGCGGTCATCTACCCATCCAGGCTTAGACTAGGCTCGACGTTGCATTAACTTCTGTGATAGGGCAAATCTTTGTTTAAAAATTACATGTCTGATTAAGCGCATTAAACTAACGCATATCCTAGCGTACTATTCCTGGTATTCCAAAGCGGTCACCCAAATTACTACATTGCTAGGACCCGACGTTGATACCAAAATGGGTGATAGGGCGTGAATCATTGTTTAAAAAAGTGACATGTCTGTAAGCGCATTAAACGGACACCATATTAGCGTACTATTCTAATTCGGAAAGCGGTCCAAACTATCTGCCTTATTGAACTAGGCCGACGTTTATCTAACTATTCTGGTATTTAGGCGGCTAGAAATAATTGTTTAAAAGTGACATGTTTGTGTTGGGTCATTAAACTACATATCTAGCGTGCCTTCTGGATTACAAAGTGGTCCATCTGGTATTCCAACAACAATAAGATGTGATGGGGCTGAATCATTGTTTAGTGACATGTCTGTAGCGCATTAAACTGCAAGTTAAGACGACTATTCCTGGTTAGGGCGGAGAATCTTTTTGGACAGGTTCGACATGTCTTCGGAAAGGGCGTGAATCATTGTTTAAACTGACATGTCGTAATCGCATTAAGCGATACATATTCGTACTATTCCCAAATTCCAAATTCGGTCCCCATCTACTTATTGATTAGTCGGGACGTTGATACTTAGTGACAGGGCGTGAATTATTGTTTTAGTGACATGTCTGTAAGAAGATAAACTACAGCATATCCTAGCGTACTATTCCTGGTATTCCCAAGATTCATCCATCTGCTTATTATTTGCATTTCGACGTTGTCTAACTTCGGTGATAGGGCGTGAATCATTGTTTAAAAAGTGACATGTCTGTAAGCGAATTAATCTGACGCATATGCGTACTATTCCCCTCCCCTTCAAAGCGGTCATCCATCTCGCTTATTTTTCGACATAATCTTGGTGATAGGGCGTGAATCATTGTTTTAAAAAGTGACATGTCTGTAAACATTAAATCATATCCTGGCGTACTATTTTGGTATTCCAAAAGCGGTAAGTCCTTCTACTTATTGATAGGTTCGACGTTACATATCGATTCGGTGATAGGGCGTGAATCATTGTTTAAAGTAACATGTCTGTAAGCGCATTTACACGGTTTTCCAAAGATGGTCACCCATCTACTTATTGACTAGTACGTTGCTTTTGTAGGGCTATCTAATATTCCTGCGTACTACAAATAGTATTCCAAAGCGTTCATCCATCTACTTAAAACAGGCAGACGTAAACTTCGGTGATAGGGCGTGAATTATTGTTTAAAAGTGACATGTCTAGCGCATTAAACTACACGCATTTAGCGTAACGGTTCTGGTATTCAAAGCGTTCACCCATCTACTTTTGACTAGGCTCGACGTTGATTAACTTGGTGATAGGGCGTGAATCATTGTAAAAAGTGACATGTCTGTAAGGCATTAAACTACGCATATCCTGGCGTACTATTCTATTATTCAAAGCGGTCCACCCATCTAATTGACTAGGCCCGACATTGATTAACTTCGGTGATAGGGCGTGAATCATTGTTTAAATGTGCCATGTCTTTGCTCATACTATCTAAGAAGACCTCAGCAACTCAAAACTACACCTTTCATATCCTGAACGTATGCGTATCATTGTTTCCTTGGTATTCCGGCAGTCTGGTATTCAAATCTACTATTTACTAGGCCCGACATTGATTAACTTCGGTGATAGGGCGTGAATCATTATTTAAATTATTTTTAAACTTCGCATATCAGCGTACTATTCTTGGTATTCCAAAGCGGTCACCCATCTATTTATTGTTAGGCTCGACGTTGAAGACTGGTGATAGGGCGTGAATTTTGAAAAAGTGACATGTCTGTAAGCGCATTAAAGCATATCTTGCGTACGATTCTGGTATTCAAAGTAGATTACAGCCCGACATTGATTAACTTCGGTGATAGGGCGTTCATTGTTTAAATGTGCCATGTCTGTTGGCGCATTTTTATCCTAGCGTACTATTATTGGTTTTTCCAAAGCGGTCACCCATCTACCAGGATAATAGGCAACGTTGATCTTCGGTGATAGGGCGTGAATCATTGTTTAGACATGTCTGATTTCGAAACTACACGCATATCGTTGCGTACTATTCCTGGTAGGGAATCACCCAGTTTATTGACCAGGTTCGATGTTGAAGATTTATTAACTAGGGAAATAGTCCGTTTAACATATGTTTAAAACTTCCTTTATCTGTGACATTTCTATCAAAATTCCGTTATCGTATTAAAATTAAGTTTTTCATAACCATTCGTCTTCTATGGGAAATTCTGGATAAAAATGAACGACAAATACGTGATTCCAAAGACGAATGCTTCGGTGACAGAACATGTGAATATGGAATTGCTTTTTAAAATTTATGAGATGAGCAAAGGGGACCGCTGCGTAACTACTCAACAAAATCAAAGTAACGCTCCGAAATGTCAGAAAACATCAGCTGGGTTTATTAACGAAAATCGGATCACCGTCAGTGATTTTGGACAATCGTCTTTCAAAATCAGATTTCCAAAAAACGCTCTAGAATTGTGAGAATGGTTTACGAATGGGTATTGTGTCGGATAAGTCCTTTTCGGCAATCTTCTAGGTGGAACTTTGATTCAGTCTATTGTTAATGTTGATATTAATCGTATTATCGGATCCGGTTTTTGTTGTCATGACAAAAACAAATGTTGAATCCATGATACGGATCGTCTTTAAACGAATATCAAAACGCTCATTTGTGGTTATTTTCTATCAGAATACACGGTTACTACAACGGAATTTCGGAAATAATATAGTAAGAATTGGTTTTAGACCACCTTAAGTCATTGTTACGAGTTTTTTCCCACACCAGACATAATTTTGTCCTTTGAAAAAAAATCCTTCTATCGGTAGATTGATAACAGTCTCCTGGTCGTAATAGTTTTTTGTCATTATAAAAGAACCAAGAAATTTCAGGTTATTGGTCAACCATCTTCGAAGTCAGAACCGCATCCTCATAAACATAATTCAAAATTTTCTATACGTCATTCTTATTAAATTAGAATAGATTTAATGTTTTGTCTGAATCGTATTATCGGTAACATAAGTTTGACTGGACCAAAATGAGTTTGTACCATATTATCGACTTAATGGTTAATGACGTTATAATCTTTAAAACTCGACTAATTACGAATGGACGAAAGTTGGGTTATGAACAGATAATATTCTTTTTGGATGGCCCAAGATTATGTGGAAAAATTTAATCCGTCTTTAAATTTTGATACTCTCTTAAGGTAAGTTTTCTTTATCCTGTTTCTTTTGTGTTATAATAGGGAGAAGGTTGTTGATATTTCTTTTGGAAGATCAGATGGTTACCTTTTTATCGAATATCATTACAACCATTTGATGATACAAACAAAACCTTCTATCCGTCAAATTCTTCTGAATACTTTATTAGTCCCGTTCTATTTTAGTCTATATTCCTTAATCTGAATTGTGTCTAATAAGATGGTGCCAAAAAATTGTCAAAACAAAAATAAATTTGATTACAGTCAGACTTAAATAATATTGTAATTTGATGAATTTCTAATTTTTCAAACACAGGTTTAGATCTATTTCAATACAAATCTTTTTCTTCACATAATGTGAGTGTTTTATTGAAAGACTATTTTAGAAAAATAATCTCTTAAAATATTGACCTTTATTAGTCAGATTTCTTTTTTTGTTTCTCTGGTAGTTAGGAATCTCATTTAAAAACCAAACAGATCTTATCGGTCACATAACTTTGGTTAAAAGACTTTACCAAAATATCGATTGTGTCTAATTTTAATCTACGTAAAATAAATGAACCAAGGTTTTTAATTCATTTGCCCTTCCAAGTTATTCCTCACTTGGGTTATTTTTTAATCTCTTATCTAATATTGATCTGAGTCTTCTGAAAAGGTTAAAGACCTAATTAAAATAGAATTATTTGTCATTTCATTAATCGACATAAAAAACTTTACTTTTCGTCAAATTATTTAGAGAATATTTTATCTGGTATTATTAGTCTACATTGTTACGAGGACATTATTGTGTCTAATAAGAAATCTATCGTTAGCTTGAAGACCTCAATCGTTCACATTTTCAATTACAGTCTATTTTTGGCCGATTTATTAAGTAGAGGAATAATAAGGAAATTATTTTAACTGCAAAGGAAAGAACCTTTTAATTTTAATCATCTATGGAGGATTTAAAAATATTGAATTATTGAGATGTTAATTAACTTTGATTTTTTTCTACGAAAACCATCAAATTTCTTTTGAAATTGTTTTTCATATCTTTAGAAAGTTTGATAGTCAACGCAATTAGTGCCTCTTGTCAAATTTTTTTACAGGATTAATCTATTGATTATCTGTCTATCTCAACTCAAAACAGCGTGTTGAAAACCTGAAAAAGTTATTTTAAAAATTACTTTTTGTTTTATCATCGTTTAAAAAACAGTTTTTTAACTTTTTCCAAATATAATTCTTTTTTCGATTGTTTAACATCTAGAACAAATCTGAAATGGTTTATTGTATTATTAAAAATTTTTCTTAAATTAAGTGTCTAAAAGATCTACCATAAACAATCTTTTCTATTGGCCACATAACTTTGATTACAGTCTATTGTTAGAATAGTTTATTGTATTATTAGTTATTTTCTTAATCTCTTATTGTGTTTAATAAGATCTACCGTAGGAAAAAATCAAAAGTTTGGTCATAACTTTTTATTAAAGTCTATTGTTCAAGAATAGTTTTTTATTGTTATTTGTTTAGTCTTATTTGTCTTAAGATCTCTAGGAACAAATCTTCTATCGAGTTTGGCTTTGATTACAGTCAAGAAAGTTTATTGTAGAGGGATTTTCTTATCTTAGTGTCTAATAAGATTTAGGAACAAATCTTCATCTTTGTTAATTTAAGCAAAAGTCTATTGTTAGAATAGTTAACAATTATTCGTTATTTTGCAATTATTGTGTCTAATAAGATCTACGGTAGAAAAATGCTTCTCAAAATATTTGATTACAAATCTATTGTTAAATAGTTTATTGTATAAAGTTATTTTCTTAATCTTATTGGGGCATAACGCAAACGGTATTTTTTAATCTTCTGTTAGTCACATACATTTAAAAAGTCTATTATTAGAATAGTTTTAATTGTTTATTTTAAAATACTGTAATCTCTTATGGGACATTTAAAAATAAATCTACGGTAACCGTCGAAGGAATTATCGGACATAACTTTGATTACAGTCTTTGTTAGAATAGTTTATTCATTATTACATATTTTTTAATCTCTTATTGTGTCTAATAAGATTTTTAAAAAATATTAATTTTCGGATGAGAATAGTTTAATATTAGTTATTTTGTAATCTTTATTGTTCTAAATCGGAACCACTCCTTCTATCGGTAAACTTTGATTACAGTCTATTTTAGAAATTATTGTATTGACAGGTTATTTTCTTAATCTCTTATTGTGTCTAATAAGATCTACGGTAGGAACGAATCTTCTATCGGTCACATAATTTTGATTACAGTCTATTTTCAGAATAGTTTTTTAGTATTATTTTAGATATTTTTTTAATCTTTTTATTGTGTAATCTAAGATTTCTATCGGTTTAACTTTGATTACGGTCTATTGATAGAACGTTTAATTAAGTTTTTTTCTTAATCTCTTATTGTGTCTAATAAGAACCTAAGACAAATCTTCTATCGGTCAATAACTTTGATTACAGTCTATTGTTAGAATAGTTTATTGGATTATTAGTTATTTTTCTTAATCTCTTATTGTGTCTAATAAGATCTACGGTAGGAACAAATCTTCTATCGGTCACATAGTTTTGATTACAAAAATTGTTAGAATAGTTTATTGTATTATTAGTTATTTTTCTTAATCTCTTATTTTGTCTAATAAGATCTACGGTAGGAACAAATCGTTTTATCGGTTTTCAGATTTGATTACAGTCTATTGTTAGAATAGTTTATTGTATTATTAGTTATTTTCTTAATCTCTTATTGTGTCTAATAAGATCTACGGTAGGAACGAATCTTCTATCGGTCACATAACTTTGATTACAGTCTATTGTTAGAATAGTTTATTGTATTATTAGTTATTTTCTTACAGTAGGAACAAATCTTATTATGTCTAATAAGATCTGTTAGAATAGTTTATTGGAAAAATTTTCTAATCTCTCACATAATCTTTGATCTTTACAGTCTATTGTTAGAATAGTTTATTGTATTATTAGTTATTTTTCTTAATCTCTTATTGTGTCTAATAAGATCTACGGTAGGAACGAATCTTCTATCGGTCACATAACTTTGATTACAGTCTATTGTTAGAATAGTTTATTGTATTATTAGTTATTTTTCTTAATCTCTTATTGTGTCTAATAAGATCTACGGTAGGAACAAATCTTCTATCGGTCACATAACTTTGATTACAGTCTATTGTTAGAATAGTTTATTGTATTATTAGTTATTTTTCTTAATCTCTTATTTTGTCTAATAAGATCTACGGTAGGAACAAATCTTCTATCGGTCACATAACTTTGATTACAGTCTATTGTTAGAATAGTTTTTATTGTATTATTAGTTGTTTTTCTTAATCTCTTATTGTGTCTAATAAGATCTACGGTAGGAACAAATCTTCTATCGGTCACATAACTTTGATTACAGTCTATTGTTAGAATAGTTTATTGTATTATTAGTTATTTTTCTTAATCTCTTATTGTGTCTAATAAGATCTACGGTAGGAAACAAATCTTCTATCGGTCACGTAACTTTTGATTACAGTCTATTGTTAGAATAGTTTATTGTATTATTAGTTATTTTTCTTAATCTCTTATTGTGTCTAATAAGATCTACGGTAGGAACAAATCTTCTATCGGTCACATAACTTTGATTACAGTCTATTGTTAGAATAGTTTATTGTATTATTAGTTATTTTCTTAATCTCTTTGTGTCTAATAAGATCTACGGTAGGAACAAATCTTCTATCGGTCACATAACTTTGATTACAGTCTATTGTTAGAATAGTTTATTGTATTATTAGTTATTTTTCTTAATCTCTTATTGTCTAATAAGATCTACGGTAGGAAACAAATCTTCTATCGGTCACATAACTTTGATTACAGTCTATTGTTAGAATAGTTTTATTGTATTATTAGTTATTTTTCTTAATCTCTTATTGTGTCTAATAAGATCTACGGTAGGAACAAATCTTCTATCGGTCACATAAACTTTGATTACAGTCTATTGTTAGAATAGTTTATTGTATTATTAGTTATTTTTCTTAATCTCTTATTGTGTCTAATAAGATCTACGGTAGGAACAAATCTTCTATCGGTCATATAACTTTTGATTACAGTCTATTGTTAGAATAGTTTATTGTATTATTAGTTATTTTCTTAATCTCTTATTGTGTCTAATAAGATCTACGGTAGGAACAAATCTTCTATCGGTCACATAACTTTGATTACAGTCTATTGTTAGAATAGTTTATTGTATTATTAGTTATTTTTTCTTAATCTCTTATTGTGTCTAATAAGATCTACGGTAGGAACAAATCTTCTATCGGTCACATAACTTTGATTACAGTCTATTGTTAGAATAGTTTATTGTATTATTAGTTATTTTTCTTAATCTCTTATTGTGTCTAATAAGATCTACGGTAGGAACAAATCTTCTATCGGTCACATAACTTTGATTACAGTCTATTGTTAGAATAGTTTATTGTATTATTAGTTATTTTTCTTAATCTCTTATTGTGTCTAATAAGATCTACGGTAGGAACAAATATTTTCTATCGGTCATAATTCTTTTGATTACAGTCTATTGTTAGAATAGTTTATTGTATTATTAGTTATTTTTCTTAATCTCTTATTGTGTCTAATAAGATCTACGGTAGGAACAAATCTTCTATCGGTCACATAACTTTGATTACAGTCTATTGTTAGAATAGTTTATTGTATTATTAGTTATTTTTCTTAATCTCTTATTGTGTCTAATAAGATCTCACGGGTAGGAACAAATATTCTATCGGTCACATAACTTTGATTACAGTCTATTGTTAGAATAGTTTATTGTATTATTAGTTATTTTTCTTAATCTCTTATTGTGTCTAATAAGATCTACGGTAGAACAAATATTCTATCGGTCACATAACTTTGATTACAGTCTATTGTTAGAATAGTTTATTGTATTATTAGTTATTTTTCTTAATCTCTTATTGTGTCTAATAAGATCTACGGTAGGAACAAATCTTCTATCGGTATCATAACTTTGATTACAGTCTATTGTTAGAATAGTTTATTGTATTATTAGTTATTTTTTCTTAATCTCTTTATTGTGTCTAATAAGATCTACGGTAGGAACAAATCTTCATTCGGTTACATAACTTTGATTACAGTCTATTGTTAGAATAGTTTATTGTATTATTAGTTATTTTTCTTAATCTCTTATTGTGTCTAATAAGATTCTACGGTAGGAACAAATCTTCTATCGGTCACATAACTTTGATTACAGTCTATTGTTAGAATAGTTTATTGTATTATTAGTTATTTTTCTTAATCTCTTATTGTGTCTAATAAGATCTACGGTAGGAACAAATCTTCTATCGGTCACATAACTTTGATTACAGTCTATTGTTAGAATAGTTTATTGTATTATTAGTTATTTTCTTAATCTCTTATTGTGTCTAATAAGATCTACGGTAGGAACAAATATTCTATCGGTCACATAACTTTGATTACAGTCTATTGTTAGAATAGTTTATTGTATTATTAGTTATTTTTCTTAATCTCTTATTGTGTCTAATAAGATCTACGGTAGGAACAAATCTTCTATCGGTCACATAACTTTGATTACAGTCTATTGTTAGAATAGTTTATTGTATTATTAGTTATTTTCTTAATCTCTTATTGTGTCTAATAAGATCTACGGTAGGAAACAAATCTTCTATCGGTTACATAACTTTTGATTACAGTCTATTGTTAGAATAGTTTATTGTATTATTAGTTATTTTTCTTAATCTCTTATTGTGTCTAATAAGATCTACGGTAGGAACAAATCTTCTATCGGTCACATAACTTTGATTACAGTCTATTGTTAGAATAGTTTATTGTATTATTAGTTATTTTTCTTAATCTTATTGTGTCTAATAAGATCTACGGTAGGAAACAAATCTTCTATCGGTCACATAACTTTGATTACAGTCTATTGTTAGAATAGTTTATTGTATTATTAGTTATTTTTCTTAATCTCTTATTGTGTCTAATAAGATCTACGGTAGGAACAAATCTTCTATCGGTCACATAACTTTGATTACAGTCTATTGTTAGAATAGTTTATTGTATTATTAGTTATTTTTCTTAATCTCTTATTGTGTCTAATAAGATCTACGGTAGGAACAAATCTTCTATCGGTCACATAACTTTGATTACAGTCTATTGTTAGAATAGTTTATTGTATTATTAGTTATTTTCTTAATCTCTTTATTGTGTCTAATAAGATCTACGGTAGGAACAAATCTTCTATCGGTCACATAACTTTTGATTACAGTCTATTGTTAGAATAGTTTATTGTATTATTAGTTATTTTTCTTAATCTCTTATTGTGTCTAATAAGATCTACGGTAGGAACAAATCTTCTATTTGGTCACATAACTTTTGATTACAGTCTATTGTTAGAATAGTTTATTTTACTTAATCTTTATTTGTCTAATAAGATTTTTAGAACAAATCTTCTTATGTTATTTTCTAGAATAGTTTATTAATCTCTATTGTGTCTAATAAGATCTACGGTAGGAACGAAATTCTATCGGTCACATAACTTTGATTACAGTCTATTGTTAGAATAGTTTATTGTATTATTAGTTATTTTCTTAATCTCTTATTGTGTCTAATTTAATGGTTACAACAAATAGTTATTTTCTATCGGTTAACATAACTCAGTCACATAAGTTTGATTACAGTCTATTGTTAGAATAGTTTATTGTATTATTAGTTATTTTTCTTAATCTCTTATTGTGTCTAATAAGATCTACGGTAGGAACAAATCTTCTATCGGTCACATAACTTTGATTACAGTCTATTGTTAGAATAGTTTATTGTATTATTAGTTATTTTTCTTAATCTCTTATTGTGTCTAATAAGATCTACGGTGGAACGAATCTTCTATCGGTCATAACTTTGATTACAGTCTATTGTTAGAATAGTTTATTGTATTATTAGTTATTTTTCTTAATCTCTTATTGTGTCTAATAAGATCTACGGTAGGAACAAATCTTCTATCGGTCACATAACTTTGATTACAGTCTATTGTTAGAATAGTTTATTGTATTATTAGTTATTTTTTTTCTTAATCTCTTATTGTGTCTAATAAGATCTACGGTAGAAACAAATCTTCTATCGGTCACATAACTTTGATTACAGTCTATTGTTAGAATAGTTTATTGTATTATTAGTTATTTTTCTTAATCTCTTATTGTGTCTAATAAGATCTACGGTAGGAACGAATCTTCTATCGGTCACATAACTTTGATTACAGTCTATTGTTAGAATAGTTTATTGTATTATTAGTTATTTTTCTTAATCTCTTATTGTGTCTAATAAGATCTACGGTAGGAACAAATCTTCTATCGGTCACATAACTTTGATTACAGTCTATTGTTAGAATAGTTTATTGTATTATTAGTTATTTTCTTAATCTCTTATTGTGTCTAATAAGATCTACGGTAGGAACGAATCTTCTATCGGTCACATAACTTTGATTACAGTCTATTGTTAGAATAGTTTATTGTATTATTAGTTATTTTTCTTAATCTCTTATTGTGTCTAATAAGATCTACGGTAGAACAAATCTTCTATCGGTCACATAACTTTGATTACAGTCTATTGTTAGAATAGTTTATTGTATTATTAGTTATTTTTCTTAATCTCTTATTTTGTCTAATAAGATCTACGGTAGGAACAAATCTTCTATCGGTCACATAACTTTGATTACAGTCTATTGTTAGAATAGTTTATTGTATTATTAGTTATTTTTCTTAATCTCTTATTGTGTCTAATAAGATCTACGGTAGGAACGAATCTTCTATCGGTCACATAACTTTGATTACAGTCTATTGTTAGAATAGTTTATTGTATTATTAGTTATTTTTCTTAATCTCTTATTGTGTCTAATAAGATCTACGGTAGGAACGAATCTTCTATCGGTCACATAACTTTGATTACAGTCTATTGTTAGAATAGTTTATTGTATTATTAGTTATTTTTCTTAATCTCTTATTGTGTCTAATAAGATCTACGGTAGGAACGAATCTTCTATCGGTCACATAACTTTGATTACAGTCTATTGTTAGAATAGTTTATTGTATTATTAGTTATTTTCTTAATCTCTTATTGTGTCTAATAAGATCTACGGTAGGAACAAATCTTCATCGGTTACATAACTTTGATTACAGTCTATTGTTAGAATAGTTTATTGTATTATTAGTTATTTTCTTAATCTCTTATTGTGTCTAATAAGATCTACGGTAGGAAAAATCTTCTATCAGTTACATAACTTTGATTACAGTCTATTGTTAGAATAGTTTATTGTATTATTAGTTATTTTTCTTAATCTCTTATTGTGTCTAATAAGATCTACGGTAGGAACGAATCTTCTATCGGTCACATAACTTTGATTACAGTCTATTGTTAGAATAGTTTATTGTATTATTAGTTATTTTT
This sequence comes from Acanthosepion pharaonis, assembly GCA_903632075.3. Classification (NCBI taxonomy): domain Eukaryota; kingdom Metazoa; phylum Mollusca; class Cephalopoda; order Sepiida; family Sepiidae; genus Acanthosepion; species Acanthosepion pharaonis. The sequence goes on from CAHIKZ030000641.1 coordinate 159,492, forward strand.
CTTAATCTCTTATTGTGTCTAATAAGATCTACGGTAGGAACAAATCTTCTATCGGTCACATAACTTTGATTACAGTCTATTGTTAGAATAGTTTATTGTATTATTAGTTATTTTTCTTAATCTCTTATTGTGTCTAATAAGATCTACGGTAGGAACGAAGCTTCTCTTGATCACATAAGTTTGATTACAGTCTATTGTTAGAATAGTTTATTGTATTATTAGTTATTTTTCTTAATCTCTTATTGTGTCTAATAAGATCTACGGTAGGAACGAATCATCTATCGGTCACATAACTTTGATTACAGTCTATTGTTAGAATAGTTTATTGTATTATTAGTTATTTTTCTTAATCTCTTATTGTGTCTAATAAGATCTACGGTAGGAACAAATCTTCTATCGGTCACATAACTTTGATTACAGTCTATTGTTAGAATAGTTTATTGTATTATTAGTTATTTTTCTTAATCTCTTATTGTGTCTAATAAGATCTACGGTGGAATGAATCTTCTATCGGTCACATTTTGATTACAGTCTATTGTTAGAATAGTTTATTGTATTATTAGTTATTTTTTCTTAATCTCTTATTGTGTCTAATAAATAAGATCTTCTATCGGTCACATACTTTGATTACAGTCTATTGTTAGAAAGTTTATTGTATTATTAGTTAATCTCTTATTGTGTCTAATAAGATCTACGGTAGGAACAAATCTTCTATCGGTCACATAACTTTGATTACAGTCTATTGTTAGAATAGTTTATTGTATTATTAGTTTTTCTTAATCTCTTATTGTGTCTAATAAGATCTACGTAGGAACAAATCTTCTATCGGTCATATAACTTTGATTTACAGTCTATTGTTAGAATAGTTTATTGTATTATTAGTTATTTTTCTTAATCTCTTATTTGTCTAATAAGATCTACGGTAGGAACGAATCTTCTATCGGTCACATAACTTTGATTACAGTCTATTGTTAGAATAGTTTATTGTATTATTAGTTATTTTTCTTAATCTCTTATTGTGTCTAATAAGATCTACGGTAGGAACGAATCTTCTATCGGTCACATAACTTTGATTACAGTCTATTGTTAGAATAGTTTATTGTATTATTAGTTATTTTTCTTAATCTCTTATTGTGTCTAATAAGATCTACGGTAGGAACAAATCTTCTATCGGTCACATAACTTTGATTACAGTCTATTGTTAGAATAGTTTATTGTATTATTAGTTATTTTCTTAATCTCTTATTGTGTCTAATAAGATCTACGGTAGGAACGAATCTTCTATCGGTCACATAACTTTTGATTACAGTCTATTGTTAGAATAGTTTATTGTATTATTAGTTATTTTTCTTAATCTCTTATTGTGTCTAATAAGATCTACGGTAGGAACGAATATTCTATCGGTATCTTTGGTACAGTCTATTGTTAGAATAGTTTATTGTATTATTGTTATTTTCTTATCTCTTAGTCTATTGTTAGGAACGAATCTTCTATCGGTCACATAACTTTGATTAGTCTATTGTTAGAATAGTTTATTTTTTAGTTATTTTTCTTAATTGTGTCTAATAAGATCTACGGTAGGAACAAATCTTCTATCGGTCACATAACTTTGATTACAGTCTATTGTTAGAATAGTTTATTGTATTATTAGTTATTTTCTTAATCTCTTATTGTGTCTAATAAGATCTACGGTAGGAACGAATCTTCTATCGGTCACATAACTTTGATTACAGTCTATTGTTAGAATAGTTTATTGTATTATTAGTTATTTTTCTTAATCTCTTATTGTGTCTAATAAGATCTACGGTAGGAACAAATCTTCTATCGGTCACATAACTTTGATTACAGTCTATTGTTAGAATAGTTTATTGTATTATTAGTTATTTTTCTTAATCTCTTATTGTGTCTAATAAGATCTACGGTAGGAACGAATCTTCTATCGGTCACATAACTTTGATTACAGTCTATTGTTAGAATAGTTTATTGTATTATTAGTTATTTTTCTTAATCTCTTATTGTGTCTAATAAGATCTACGGTAGGAACGAAACGAATCTTCTATCGGTCAGTCATAACTTTGAATAGTTTATTCTATTATTAGTTATTTTAGAATAGTTTATTGTATTATTAGTTATTTTTCTTAATCTTATTGTTAGAATAGTTTAATAAGATCTCTTTGTCTAGGAGATCTACGGTAAACAAATCTTCTATCGGTCACATAACTTTGATTACAGTCTATTGTTAGAATAGTTTATTGTATTATTAGTTATTTTTCTTAATCTCTTATTGTGTCTAATAAGATCTACGGTAGGAACGAATCTTCTATCGGTCACATAACTTTGATTACAGTCTATTGTTAGAATAGTTTATTGTATTATTAGTTATTTTTCTTAATCTCTTATTGTGTCTAATAAGATCTACGGTAGGAACGAATCTTCTATCGGTCACATAACTTTGATTACAGTCTATTGTTAGAATAGTTTATTGTATTATTAGTTATTTTCTTAATCTCTTATTGTGTCTAATAAGATCTACGGTAGGAACGAATCTTCTATCGGTCACATAACTTTGATTACAGTCTATTGTTAGAATAGTTTATTGTATTATTAGTTATTTTTCTTAATCTCTTATTGTGTCTAATAAGATCTACGGTAGGAACGAATCTTCTATCGGTCACATAACTTTGATTACAGTCTATTGTTAGAATAGTTTATTGTATTATTAGTTATTTTTCTTAATCTCTTATTGTGTCTAATAAGATCTATTGTAGGAACGAATCTTCTATCGGTCACATAACTTTGATTACAGTCTATTGTTAGAATAGTTTATTGTATTATTAGTTATTTTCTTAATCTCTTATTGTGTCTAATAAGATCTACGGTAGGAACAAATCTTCTATCGGTCACATAACTTTGATTACAGTCTATTGTTAGAATAGTTTATTGTATTATTAGTTATTTTTCTTAATCTCTTATTGTGTCTAATAAGATCTACGGTAGGAACAAATCATCTATCGGTCACATAACTTTGATTACAGTCTATTGTTAGAATAGTTTATTGTATTATTAATTATTTTGCTTAATCTCTTATTGTGTCTAATAAGATCTATGGTAGGAACGAATCATCTATCGGTCACATAACTTTGATTACAGTCTATTGTTAGAATAGTTTATTGTATTATTAGTTTTTTTCTTAATCTCTTATTGTGTCTAATAAGATCTACGGTAGGAACAAATCTTCTATCGGTCACATAACTTTGATTACAGTCTATTGTTAGAATAGTTTATTGTATTATTAGTTATTTTTCTTAATCTCTTATTGTGTCTAATAAGATCTACGGTAGGAACAAATCTTCTATCGGTCACATAACTTTGATTACAGTCTATTGTTAGAATAGTTTATTGTATTATTAGTTATTTTTCTTAATCTCTTATTGTGTCTAATAAGATCTACGGTAGGAACAAATCTTCTATCGGTCACATAACTTTGATTACAGTCTATTGTTAGAATAGTTTATTGTATTATTAGTTATTTTCTTAATCTCTTATTGTGTCTAATAAGATCTACGGTAGGAACAAATCATCTATCGGTCACATAACTTTTGATTACAGTCTATTGTTAGAATAGTTTTTATTGTATTATTAGTTATTTTTCTTAATCTCTTTGTGTCTAATAAGATCTACGGTAGGAACGAATCATCTATCGGTCACTTAACTTTGATTACAGTCTATTGTTAGAATAGTTTATTGTATTATTAGTTATTTTTTCTTAATCTCTTATTGTGTCTAATAAGATCTACGGTAGGAACGAATATTCTATCGGTCACATAACTTTGATTACAGTCTATTGTTAGAATAGTTTATTGTATTATTAGTTATTTTTCAATTCTTATTGTGTCTAATAAGATCTACGGTAGGAACGAATCTTCTATCGGTCACATAACTTTGATTACAGTCTATTGTTAGAATAGTTTATTGTATTATTTTATTTTTGTATTATTGTGTTAATTTTTCTTCTATCGGTCTTATTGTGTCTAATAATAGTTTACGGTAGGAACGAATCATTCTATCGGTTACATAACTTTGATTACAGTCTATTGTTAGAATAGTTTATTGTATTATTAGTTATTTTCTTAATCTCTTATTGTGTCTAATAAGATCTACGGTAGGAACAAATCTTCTATCGGTCACATAACTTTGATTACAGTCTATTCTTAAAATAGTTTATTGTATTATTAGTTATTTTTCATAATCTCTTATTGTGTCTAATAATATCTTCGGTAGGAACGGATCATCTATCGGTTACATAACTTTGATTAGAGTCTATTGTTAGAATAGTTTATTGTATTATTAGTTATTTTTCTTAATCTCTTATTGTGTCTAATAAGATCTACGGTAGGAACGAATATTCTATCGGTCACATAACTTTGATTACAGTCTATTGTTAGAATAGTTTATTGTATTATTAGTTATTTTTCTTAATCTCTTATTGTGTCTAATAAGATCTACGGTAGGAACGAATCTTCTATCGGTCACATAACTTTGATTACAGTCTATTGTTAGAATAGTTTATTTATTATTAGTTATTTTTTTAATCTCTTATTGTGTCTAATAAGATCTACAGGTAGGAACAAATCATCTATCGGTCACATAACTTTGATTACAGTCTATTGTTAGAATAGTTTATTGTATTATTAGTTATTTTTCTTAATCTCTTATTGTGTCTAATAAGATCTTCGGTAGGAACAAATATTCTATCGGACATAACTTTGATTACATCTATCGGTTATAATAGTTTTTGATTACAGTCTATTGTTAGAATTTGTTTATTGTATTATTAGTTATTTTCTTAATCTTTTATTACAGTCTATAATAAGAATTTATTGTAGGATTACGAATTTTCTTAATCTCGGTCTAATATAATTGCATTTGATTACAATTATATCGGTTAGAATAGTTTATTGTATTATTATTTATTTTTATTTTTCTTAATCTTATTGTGTCTAATAAGATCTGGTAGGAACGAATCTTCTATCGGTCACATAACTTTTGATTACAGTCTATTGTTAGAATAGTTTATTGTATTATTAGTTATTTTTCTTAATCTCTTATTGTGTCTAATAAGATCTACGGTAGGAACGAATCATCTATCTGTCACATAACTTTGATTACAGTCTATTGTTAGAATAGTTTATTGTATTATTAGTTATTTTTCTTAATCTCTTATTGTGTCTAATAAGATCTACGGTAGGAACGAATCTTCTATCGGTCACATAACTTTGATTACAGTCTATTGTTAGAATAGTTTATTGTATTATTATTTATTTTCTTAATCTCTTATTGTGTCTAATAAGATCTACGGTAGGAAAAAATCTTCTATCGGTCACATAACTTTGATTACAGTCTATTATTTAGAATAGTTTATTGTATTATTAGTTATTTTCTTAATCTCTTATTGTGTCTAATAAGATCTACGGTAGGGAACGAATCTTCTATCGGTCATAACTTTGATTACAGTCTATTTTAGAATAGTTTATTGTATTATTAGTTATTTTTCTTAATCTCTTATTGTGTCTAATAAGATCTACGGTGAAACAAATCTTCTATCGGTCCACATAACTTTTGATTACAGTCTATTGTTAGAATAGTTTATTGTATTATTAGTTATTTTCTTAATCTCTTATTGTGTCTAATAAGATCTACGGTAGGAAACGAATATTCTATCGGTCACATAACTTTGATTACAGTCTATTGTTAGAATAGTTTATTGTATTATTAGTTATTTTTCTTAATTCTTATTGTGTCTAATAAGATCTACGTAGGAACGAATTTCTATCGGTCACATAACTTTGATTACAGTCTATTGTTAGAATAGTTTATTGTATTATTAGTTATTTTTTCTTAATCTCTTATTGTGTCTAATAAGATCTACGGTAGGAACGAATCTTCTATCGGTCACATAACTTTGATTACAGTCTATTGTTAGAATAGTTTTTGTATTATTAGTTATTTTTTCTTAATCTCTTATTGTGTCTAATAAGATCTACGGTAGGAACGAATCTTCTATCGGTCACATAACTTTGATTACAGTCTATTGTTAGAATAGTTTATTGTATTATTAGTTATTTTTTTAATCTCTTATTGTGTCTAATAAGATCTTCGGTAGGAACGAATATTCTATCGGTCACATAACTTTGATTACAGTCTATTGTTTAGAATAGTTTATTGTATTATTAGTTATTTTCTTAATCTCTTATTGTGTCTAATAAGATCTACGGTAGGAACGAATCTTCTATCGGTCACATAACTTTGATTACAGTCTATTGTTAGAATAGTTTATTGTATTATTAGTTATTTTTCTTAATCTCTTATTGTGTCTAATAAGATCTACGGTAGGAACGAATATTCTATCGGTCACATAACTTTGATTACAGTCTATTGTTAGAATAGTTTATTGTATTTTAGTTATTTTTCTTAATCTCTTATTAATGTCTAATAAGATCTACGGTAGGAACGAATCATCTATCGGTCACATAACTTTGATTACAGTCTATTGTTAGAATAGTTTATTGTCTATTATTAGTTATTTTTTTAATTTTCTTATTTTGTCTAATAAGATCTACGGTAGGAACGAATATTCTATCGGTCACATAACTTTGATTACAGTCTATTGTTAGAATAGTTTATTGTATTATTAGTTATTTTTCTTAATCTCTTATTTTGTCTAATAAGATCTACGGTAGGAACGAATCATCTATCGGTCACATAACTTTGATTACAGTCTATTGTTAGAATAGTTTATTGTATTATTAGTTATTTTTCTTAATCTCTTATTGTGTCTAATAAGATCTACGGTAGGAACGAATCTTCTATCGGTCACATAACTTTGATTACAGTCTATTCTTAGAATAGTTTATTGTATTATTAGTTATTTTTCTTAATCTCTTATTGTGTCTAATAAGATCTACGGTAGGAACGAATCTTCTATCGGTCACATAACTTTGATTACAGTCTATTGTTTAGAATAGTTTATTGTATTATTAGTTATTTTTTCTTAATCTCTTATTGTGTCTAATAAGATCTACGGTAGGAACGAATATTCTATCGGTCACATAACTTTGATTACAGTCTATTGTTAGAATAGTTTTTGTATTATTAGTTATTTTTCTTAATCTCTTATTGTGTCTAATAAGATCTACGGTAGGAACGATTCTTCTAGAACATAAGTTTGATTACAGTCTATTGTTAGAATAGTTTATTTTTATTTTTCTTTCTCTTATTGTGTCTAATAAGATCTACGGTAGGAACGAATCTTCTATCGGTTACATAACTTTGATTACAGTCTATTGTTAGAATAGTTTATTGTATTATTAGTTATTTTTCTTAATCTCTTATTGTGTCTAATAAGATTTACGGAGGAACGAATCTTCTATCGGTCACATAACTTTGATTACAGTCTATTGTTAGAATAGTTTATTGTATTATTAGTTATTTTCTTAATCTCTTATTGTGTCTAATAAGATCTACGGTAGGAACAAATCATCTATCGGTCACATAACTTTGATTACAGTCTATTATTTAGAATAGTTTATTGTATTATTAATTATTTTTCTTAATCTCTTATTGTGTCTAATAAGATCTACGGTAGGAACAAATCATCTATCGGTCGAACATCTATCCTTTGATTACAGTCTATTGTTAGAATAGTTTATTGTATTATTAGTTATTTTTCTTAATCTCTTATTGTGTCTAATAAGATCTACGGTAGGAAAACGAATCATCTATCGGTCACATAACTTTGATTACAGTCTATTGTTAGAATAGTTTATTGTATTATTAGTTATTTTCTTAATCTCTTATTGTGTCTAATAAGATCTACGGTAGGAACAAATCTTCTATCGGTTACATAACTTTGATTACAGTCTATTGTTAGAATAGTTTATTGTATTATTAGTTATTTTTCTTAATCTCTTATTGTGTCTAATAAGATCTACGGTAGGAACAAATCATCTATCGGTCAGCATAACTTTGATTACAGTCTATTGTTAGAATAGTTTATTGTATTATTAGTTATTTTTCTTAATCTCTTATTGTGTCTAATAAGATCTAGGGTAGGAACGAATCATCTATCGGTCACATAACTTTGATTACAGTCTATTGTTAGAATAGTTTATTGTATTATTAGTTATTTTTCTTAATCTCTTATTGTGTCTAATAAGATCTACGGTAGGAACGAATCTTCTATCGGTCACATAACTTTGATTACAGTCTATTGTTAGAATAGTTTATTGTATTATTAGTTATTTTTCTTAATCTTTTTATTGTCTAATAAGATCTACGGTAGGAACGAATCATCTATCGGTCACATAACTTTGATTACAGTCTATTGTTAGAATAGTTTATTGTATTATTAGTTATTTTCTTAATCTCTTATTGTGTCTAATAAGATCTTCGGTAGGAATGAATCTTCTATCGGTCACATAACTTTGATTACAGTCTGTTGTTAGAATAGTTTATTGTATTATTAGTTATTTTTCTTAATCTCTTATTGTGTCTAATAAGATCTACGGTAGGAACAAATCTTCTATCGGTCACATAACTTTGATTACAGTCTATTCTTAGAATAGTTTATTGTATTATTAGTTATTTTTCTTAATCTCTTATTGTGTCTAATAAGATCTACGGTAGGAACGAATCATTCTATCGGTCACATAACTTTTGATTACAGTCTATTGTTAGAATAGTTTATTGTATTATTAGTTATTTTTCTTAATCTCTTTATTGTAAGATCTACAGTGGGAACGAATCTTCTATCGGATCTTTTGATTTTGGTAGATTGTATTATTATTATTTTTCTTAATCTCTTTATTGTGTCTAATAAGATAACTTTCTTCTATCGGTCACATCTATTGATTACAGAATATTGTTAGAATAGTTTATTGTATTATTAGTTATTTTTCTTAATCTTTATTGTGTCTAATAAGATCTACGGTAGGAATGAATCATCTATCGGTCACATAACTTTGATTACAGTCTATTGTTAGAATAGTTTATTGTATTATTAGTTATTTTCTTAATCTCTTATTGTGTCTAATAAGATCTACGGTAGGAACGAATCTTCTATCGGTCACATAACTTTGATTACAGTCTATTGTTAGAATAGTTTATTGATTATTATTAGTTTATTTTTATTAATCTCTTTATTGTGTCTAATAAGATCTACGGAAGGAACGAATCTTCTATCGGTCACATAACTTTGATTACAGTCTATTGTTAGAATAGTTTATTGTATTAATTTATTTTCTTAATCTCTTATTGTGTCTAATAAGATCTACGGTAGGAACGAATCTTCTATCGGTCACATAACTTTGATTACAGTCTATTGTTAGAATAGTTTATTGTATTATTAGTTATTTTTCTTAACTTTTATTTTGTTAATACGGTAGTTCTAGAATCTCTACGGTCTTAATTGAACACATTGTTAGAATAGATTATTGAACTTTATTCTAGGAACAAATCGGTCACATAACTTTGATTACAGTCTATTGTTAGAATAGTTTATTGTATTATTAGTTATTTTTCTTAATTCTTATTGTGTCTAATAAAGATCTACGGTAGGACACGAAATTCTATCGGTCACATAACTTTGATTACAGTCTATTGTTAGAATAGTTTATTGTATTATTAGTTATTTTTCTTAATCTCTTATTGTGTCTAATAAGATCTACGGTAGGAACGAATCATCTATCGGTCACATAACTTTGATTACAGTCTATTGTTAGAATAGTTTATTGTATTATTAGTTATTTTTCTTAATCTTTATTGTGTCTAATAAGATCTACAGGTGAAAACGAATATTCTATCGGTCATAACTTTGATTACAGTCTATTCTTAGAATAGTTTATTGTATTATTAGTTATTTTTTCTTAATCTCTTATTGTGTCTAATAAGATCTACGGTAGTAGGAAAAAATCATCTATCGGTCACATAACTTTGATTACAGTCTATTGTTAGAATAGTTTATTGTATTATTAGTTATTTTTCTTAATCTCTTATTGTGTCTAATAAGATCTATGGTAGGAACGAATCATCTATCGGTCACATAACTTTGATTACAGTCTATTGTTGAATAGTTTATATTATTAGTTATTTTCTTAATTTATTGTGTCTAATAAGATCTACAGTAGGAACGAATATTCTATCGGTCACATAACTTTGATTACAGTCTATTGTTAGAATAGTTTATTGTATTATTAGTTATTTTTCTTAATCTCTTATTGTGTCTAATAAGATCTACGGTAGGAACGAATCATCTATCGGTCACATAACTTTGATTACAGTCTATTGTTAGAATAGTTTATTGTATTATTAGTTATTTTTCTTAATCTCTTATTGTGTCTAATAAGATCTACGGTAGGAACGAATCATCTATCGGTCACATAACTTTGATTACAGTCTATTGTTAGAATAGTTTATTGTATTATTAGTTATTTTCTTAATCTCTTGTGTGTCTAATAAGATCTACGGTAGGAACGAATCATCTATCGGTCACATAACTTTGATTACAGTCTATTGTTAGAATAGTTTATTGTATTATTAGTTATTTTTTTAATCTCTTATTGTGTCTAATAAGATCTACGGTAGGAACGAATCATCTATCGGTTACATAACTTTGATTACAGTCATTGTTAGAATAGTTTATTGTATTATTAGTTATTTTCTTAATCTTTATTGTGTCTAATAAGATCTACGGTAGGGAACGAATATTCTATCGGTCACATAACTTTGATTACAGTCTATTGTTAGAATAGTTTATTGTATTATTAGTTATTTTTCTTAATCTCTTTATTGTGTCTAATAAGATCTACGGTAGAAAACGAATCATCTATCGGTTACATAACTTTGATTACAGTCTATTATTAGAATAGTTTATTTATTATTAGTTATTTTTCTTAATCTTATTGTGTCTAATAAGATCTACGGTAAAACGAATCTTCTATCTGTTATATAACTTTGATTACAGTCTATTCTTAGAATAGTTTATTGTATTATTAGTTATTTTTCTTAATCTCTTATTGTGTCTAATAAGATCTTCGGTAGGAACGAATCATCTATCGGTTACATAACTTTGATTACAGTCTATTCTTAGAATAGTTTATTGTATTATTAGTTATTTTTCTTAATCTCTTAATAGTCTAATAAGACGAATCTTCGGTGTCACATAAGGAACGAATAGAATAGTCTATCGGTAGTTATAACTTTGATTACAGTCTATTGTTAGAATAGCTTTATTGTATTATTAGTTAGTTTTTCTTTAGTTCTCTTATTGTGTCTAATAAGATCTATTACGGTAGGAAACGAATCATCTATCGGTTACATAACTTTGATTACAGTCTATTGTTAGAATAGTTTATTGTATTATTAGTTATTTTTCTTAACCTCTTATTGTGTCTAATAAGATCTACGGTAGGAACGAATCATCTATCGGTCACATAATTTTTTGATTACAGTCTATTGTTAGAATAGTTTATTGTATTATTAGTTATTTTTCTTAATCTCTTATTGTGTCTAATAAGATCTACGGTAGGAACGAATCTTCTATCGGTCACATAACTTTTGATTACAGTCTATTGTTAGAATAGTTTATTGTATTATTAGTTATTTTTCTTAATTCTTATTGTGTCTAATAAGATCTACGGTAGGAACGAATCATCTATCGGTCACATAACTTTGATTACAGTCTATTGTTAGAATAGTTTATTGTATTATTAGTTATTTTCTTAATCTTTATTGTGTCTAATAAGATCTACGGTAGGAACGAATCATCTATCGGTCACATAACTTTTGATTACAGTCTATTCTTAGAATAGTTTATTGTATTATTAGTTATTTTTCTTAATCTCTTATTGTGTCTAATAAGATCTACGGTAGGAACGAATCATCTATCGGTCACATAACTTGATTACAGTCTATTCTTTGAATAGTTTATTGTATTATTAGTTATTTTTCTTAATCTCTTATTGTGTCTAATAAGATCTTCAGTAGGAATGAATCATCTATCGGTCACATAACTTTGATTACAGTCTATTCTTAGAATAGTTTATTGTATTATTAGTTATTTTTCTTTTAATCTCTTATTGTGTCTAAGATCTATGGTAGGAAACGAATCATCTATCGGTCACATAACTTTTGATTACAGTTTATTGTTAGAATAGTTTATTGTATTATTAGTTATTTTTTAATCTTTATTGTGTCTAATAAGATCTACGGTAGAAATAAATCATCTATCGGTCACATAACTTTGATTACAGTCTATTGTTAGAATAGTTTATTGTATTATTAGTTATTTTTTCTTACGTGTTTATTGTGTCTAATAAGATTTTGTAGGAAACGAATCATCTATCGGTCACATAACTTTGATTACAGTCTATTGTTAGAATAGTTTATTGTATTATTAGTTATTTTCTTAATCTCTTATTGTGTCTATTAAGATCTACGGTAGAAACGAATCATCTATCGGTTACATAACTTTGATTACAGTCTATTGTTAGAATAGTTTATTGTTATTTTTATTAGTTATTTTTCTTAAGATCTACGGTAGAACGAATCATCTATCGGTAAATATAACTTTGAAGATCTATTGTTAGAATAGTTTATTGTAATAAATCATCTATTGTCGGATCTCTACGGTAGGAATGAATAACTTTGATTACAGTCTATTGTTAGAATAGTTTATTGTATTATTAGTTATTTTTCTTAATCTCTTATTGTGTCTAATAAGATCTACGGTAGGAACGAATCATCTATCGGTCACATAACTTTGATTACAGTCTATTCTTAGAATAGTTTATTGTATTATTAGTTATTTTTCTTAATCTCTTATTGTGTCTAATAAGATCTACGGTAGGAACGAATCATCTATCGGTCACATAACTTTGATTACAGTCTATTGTTAGAATAGTTTATTGTATTATTAGTTAGTTTTTCTTAATCTCTTATTGTGTCTAATAAGATTTACGGTAGGAACGAATCATCTATCGGTCACATAACTTTGATTACAGTCTATTGTTAGAATAGTTTATTGTATTATTAGTTATTTTCTTAATCTCTTATTGTGTCTAATAAGATCTACGGTAGAACGAATCATCTATCGGTCACATAACTTTGATTACAGTCTATTCTTAGAATAGTTTATTGTATTATTAGTTATTTTTCTTAATCTCTTATTGTGTCTAATAAGATCTACGGAAGGAACGAATCTTCTATCGGTCACATAACTTTGATTACAGTCTATTCTTAGAATAGTTTATTGTATTATTAGTTATTTTCTTAATCTCTTATTGTGTCTAATAAGATCTACGGTAGGGAATGAATCATCTATCGGTCACATAACTTTGATTACAGTCTATTCTTAGAATAGTTTATTGTATTATTAGTTTTTTCTTAATCTCTTATTGTGTCTAATAAGATCTACGGTAGGAACGAATCATCTATCGGTCACATAACTTTGATTACAGTCTATTGTTAGAATAGTTTATTGTATTATTAGTTATTTTCTTAATCTTTATTGTGTCTAATAAGATCTACGGTAGGAACGAATATTCTATCGGTCACATAACTTTGATTACAGTCTATTGTTAGAATAGTTTATTGTATTATTAGTTATTTTTAATCTCTTATTGTGTCTAATAAGATCTACGGTAGGGAACGAATCATCTATCGGTTATATAACTTTTTTTTGATTACAGTCTATTGTTAGAATAGTTTATTGTATTATTAGTTATTTTTCTTAATCTTTATTGTGTCTAATAAGATCTACGGTAGGAACGAATCATCTATCGGTTACATAACTTTTGATTACAGTCTATTGTTAGAATAGTTTATTGTATTATTAGTTATTTTCTTAATCTCTTATTGTGTCTAATAAGATCTACGGTAGGAACGAATCATCTATCGGTCACATAACTTTTGATTACAGTCTATTCTTAGAATAGTTTATTGTATTATTAGTTATTTTTCTTAATCTCTTATTGTGTCTAATAAGATCTCTACGGTAGGAACGAATCATCTATCGGTCACATAACTTGATTACAGTCTATTGTTAGAATAGTTTATTGTATTATTAGTTATTTTTCATTAATCTCTTATTGTGTCTAATAAGATGTACGGTAGGAACGAATCATCTATCGGTCACATAACTTTGATTACAGTCTATTGTTAGAATAGTTTATTGTATTATTAGTTATTTTTCTTAATCTCTTTATTGTGTCTAATAAGATCTACGGTAGGAACGAATCATCTATCGGTCACATAACTTTGATTACAGTCTATTGTTAGAATAGTTTATTAATTATTTTTCTTATTAGTTATTTTCTTAATCTTTGATTTATTGTGTCTAATAAGATCTTAATTTATTTCGGTAGGAACGAATCATCTATCGGTCACATAACTTTGATTACAGTCTATTGTTAGAATAGTTTTATATTATTAGTTATTTTCTTAATCTCTTATTGTGTCTAATAAGATCTACGGTAGGAACGAATCATCTATCGGTCACATAACTTTGATTACAGTCTATTGTTAGAATAGTTTATTGTATTATTAGTTATTTTCTTAATCTTTTATTGTGTCTAATAAGATCTACGGTAGGAAACGAATCATCTATCGGTCACATAACTTTGATTACAGTCTATTGTTAGAATAGTTTATTGTATTATTAGTTATTTTTCTTAATCTCTTATTGTGTCTAATAAGATCTACGGTAGGAACGAATCATCTATCGGTCACATAACTTTTGATTACAGTCTATTGTTAGAATAGTTTATTGTAATTATTAGTTATTTTTCTTAATCTCTTATTGTGTCTAATAAGATCTACGGTAGGAAATGAATCATCTATCGGTCACATAACTTTGATTACAGTCTATTGTTAGAATGTATTATTAGTTTATTGTATTATTAGTTATTTTTCATTTATTGTATTATTAGTTATTTTTCTCTTATTGTGTCTAATAAGATCTACGGTAGGAACGAATCTTCTATCGGTCACATAACTTTGATTACAGTCTATTGTTAGAATAGTTTATTGTATTATTAGTTATTTTTCTTAATCTCTTATTGTGTCTAATAAGATTCACGGCAGGAAACGAATCTTCTATCGGTTACATAACTTTGATTACAGTCTATTGTTAGAATAGTTTATTGTATTATTAGTTATTTTTCTTAATCTCTTATTGTGTCTAATAAGATCTACGGTAGGAAACGAATCATCTATCGGTCACATAACTTTGATTACAGTCATTGTTAGAATAGTTTATTGTATTATTAGTTATTTTCTTAATCTCTTATTGTGTCTAATAAGATCTACGGTAGGAACGAATCATCTATCGGTCACATAACTTTGATTACAGTCTATTGTTAGAATAGTTTATTGTATTATTAGTTATTTTCTTAATCTCTTATTAGTGTCTAATAAGATCTACGGTAATAAACGAATCTTCTATCGGTCACATAACTTTGATTACAGTCTATTGTTAGAAATAGTTTATTGTATTATTAGTTATTTTTCTTAATTCTTATTGTGTTTGGTAGGAACGAATCAATCGGTCACATAACTTTGATTACAGTCTATTCTTAGAATAGTTTATTGTATTATTAGTTATTTTCTTAACTTTATTGGTGTATTAATAAGATCTACGGTAGGAAACGAATCATCTATCGGTAACATAACTTTGATTACAGTCTATTGTTAGAATAGTTTATTGTATTATTAGTTATTTTCTTAATCTCTTATTGTGTCTAATAAGATCTACGGTAGGAACGAATCTTCATCGGTTACATAACTTTTGATTACAGTCTATTGTTAGAATAGTTTATTGTATTATTAGTTATTTTCTTAATAGTTTATTGTATTATCAGTTATTTTTCTTTATCTCTTATTGTGTCTAATAAGATCTACGGTAGGAACGAATCATCTATCGGTTACATAACTTTGATTACAGTCTATTGTTAGAATAGTTTATTGTATTATTAGTTATTTTTCTTAATCTCTTATTGTGTCTAATAAGATCTACGGTAGGAACGAATCATCTATCGGTTACATAACTTTGATTACAGAATAGTTTATTGTATTGTTAGAATAGTTTATTGTAGGAAATTATTATCGGTTATTTTTTTCTATTGTTAGAATAGTTTAATTATTAGTTATTTTTTTTGTCTCTAATAATAATACGGTAGGAACGAATCATCTATCGGTCACATAACTTTGATTACAGTCTATTGTTAGAATAGTTTATTGTATTATTAGTTATTTTTCTTAATCTCTTATTGTGTCTATTAAGATCTACGGTAGGAACGAATTATCTATCGGTCACATAACTTTGATTACAGTCTATTGTTAGAATAGTTTATTGTATTATTAGTTATTTTTCTTAATCTTTTATTGTGTCTAATAAGATCTACGGTAGGAACGAATCTTCTATCGGTCACATAACTTTGATTACAGTCTATTGTTAGAATAGTTTATTGTATTATTAGTTATTTTTCTTAATCTCTTATTGTGTCTAATAAGATCACGGTAGGAACGAATCATCTATCGGTCACATAACTTTGATTACAGTCTATTGTTAGAATAGTTTATTGTATTATTAGTTATGAATCTTAATAAGATTTTTTGTATTAGTTTATTGGTTATTTTTCTCTTAAATTAATCAATCTTATTGTCTATGTTAGAATAATTTTTGTCTAATAAGATCTACGTTAGGTAAGAAACGAATTTTGAATCATCTATCTGGTCACATAACTTTTGATTACAGTCTATTGTTAGAATAGTTTATTGTATTATTAGTTATTTTTCTTAATCTCTTTATTGTGTCTAATAAGATCTACGGTAGGAACGAATCATCTATCGGTCACATAACTTTGATTACAGTCTATTGTTAGAATAGTTTATTGTATTATTAGTTATTTTTCTTAATCTCTTATTGTGTCTAATAAGATCTACGGTAGGAACGAATCATCTATCGGTCACATAACTTTGATTACAGTCTATTGTTAGAATAGTTTATTGTATTATTAGTTATTTTTCTTAATCTCTTATTGTGTCTAATAAGATCTACGGTAGGAACGAATCATCTATCGGTCACATAACTTTGATTACAGTCTATTGTTAGAATAGTTTATTGTATTGTAGTTATTTTTCTTAATCTCTTATTTTGTCTAATAAGATCTACGGTAGGAAACGAATCTTCTATCGGTCACATAATTTTGATTACAGTCTATTCTTAGAATAGTTTATTGTATTATTAGTTATTTTTTTTCTTATTGTGTCTAATAAGATTACGGTAGGAACGAATCATCTATCGGTCACATAACTTTGATTACAGTCTATTGTTAGAATAGTTTATTGTATTATTAGTTATTTTTTTCTATCTTATTGGTCACATAGGAACGAATCATCTATCGGTCACGTAACTTTGATTACAGATCTATTGTTAGAATAGTTTATTGTATTATTAGTTATTTTCTTAACTTTATTGTGTCTAATAAGATCTACGGTAGGAACGAATCATCTATCGGTCACATAACTTTGATTACAGTCTATTGTTAGAATAGTTTATTGTATTATTAGTTATTTTTTTTAATCTCTTATTGTGTCTAATAAGATCTACGGTAGGAACGAATCATCTATCGGTCACATAACTTTGATTACAGTCTACGTTAGAATAGTTTATTGTATTATTAGTTATTTTTCTTAATCTCTTATTGTGTCTAATAAGATCTACGGTAGGAACGAATCATCTATCGGTCACATAACTTTGATTACAGTCTATTGTTAGAATAGTTTATTGTATTATTAGTTTTTTCTTAATCTCTTATTGTGTCTAATAAGATCTACGGTAGGAACGAATCATCTATCGGTGGTACATAACTTTGATTACAGTCTATTGTTAGAATAGTTTATTGTATTATTAGTTATTTTCTTAATCTCTTATTGTGTCTAATAAGATCTACGGTAGGAACAAATCATCTATCGGTTACATAACTTTGATTACAGTCTATTGTTAGAATAGTTTATTGTATTATTAGTTATTTTTCTTAATCTCTTTATTGTGTTTAATAAGATCTACGGTAGGAACGAATCATCTATCGGTCACATAACTTTGATTACAGTCTATTGTTAGAATAGTTTATTGTATTATTAGTTATTTTTCTACGGTAGGAACGAATCTTCTTTATTGATTGTCTAATAAGATCTATTGTGTATATGAACGAATCGAATCTATCGGTCACATAACTTTGATTACAGTCTATTGTTAGAATAGTTTATTGTATTATTAGTTATTTTTCTTAATCTCTTATTGTGTCCTAATAAGATCTACGGTAGGAACGAATCATCTATATCGGTAACTTTGATTAAGTCTATTCTTAAATTTGATTATTAGTTATTTTTCTTAATCTTTATTGTGTCTAATAAGATCTATTGTTACTTTGATTACAGAATAGTTTATTGTATTATTAGTTATTTTCTTAATCTTTATTGTGTCTAATAAGATCTACGGTAGGAAACGAATTATCGGTCACATAACTTTGATTACAGTCTATTGTTAGAATAGTTTATTGTATTATTAGTTATTTTTCTTAATTACTTATTGTGTCTAATAAGATCTACGGTAGGAACGAATCATCTATCGGTCACATAACTTTGATTACAGTCTATTGTTAGAATAGTTTATTGTATTATTAGTTATTTTCTTAATCTCTTATTGTGTCTAATAAGATCTACGGTAGGAACGAATATTCTATCGGTCACATAACTTTGATTACAGTCTATTGTTAGAATAGTTTATTGTATTATTAGTTATTTTTCTTAATCTCTTTATTGTTTCTAATAAGATCTACGGTAGGAACGAATCATCTATCGGTCACATAACTTTTGATTACAGTCTATTCTTAGAATAGTTTATTGTATTATTAGTTATTTTCTTAATTCTTTATTGTGTCTAATAAGATCTACGGTAGGAACGAATCATCTATCGGTCACATAACTTTGATTACAGTCTATTCTTAGAATAGTTTATTGTATTATTAGTTATTTTTCTTAATCTTATTGTGTCTAATAAGATTGAATCTTCTATCGGTCACATTAACTTTGATTACAGTCTATTCATTTTGAATAGTTTATTGTATTATTAGTTATTTTTCTTAATCTCTAATTGTGTCTAATAAGATCTCGGTAGGAATGAATCATCTATATAACTTTGATTACAGTCTATTCTTAGAATAGTTTATTGTATTATTAGTTATTTTTCTTAATCTCTTATTGTGTCTAATAAGATCTACGGTAGGAACGAATCATCTATCGGTCACATAACTTTGATTACAGTCTATTGTTAGAATAGTTTATTGTATTATTAGTTATTTTCTTAATCTCTTTTATTGTGTCTAATAAGATCTAGGGAACAAATTTCTATCGGTACATAACTTGAATCATCTATTGGTCACATAACTTAATTATTACAGTCTTATTGTGTTAGAATAGTTTATTCTATTATTAGTTATTTTTGTTAATCTTTATTGTGTCTTTAATAAGATCTACGGTAGGAACGTAATCATCTATCGGTCACATAACTTTGATTACAGTCTATTGTTAGAATAGTTTATTGTATTATTAGTTATTTTTCTTAATCTCTTATTGTGTCTAATAAGATCTACGGTTGTTAGGAACGAATCATCTATCGGTTACATAACTTTGATTAGAGTATTCTATCGGTCAGAATAGTTTATTGTATTATTAGTTATTTTTCTTAATCTCTTATTGTGTCTAATAAGATCTACGGTAGGAAAATATTCTATCGGTCACATAACTTTGATTACAGTCTATTCTTAGAATAGTTTATTGTATTATTAGTTATTTTTCTTAATCTCTTATTGTGTCTAATAAGATCTACGGTACTTTGAACGAATCATTCTATAGGTTATTAATTATTTTTCTTAACTTATTGTGTTTGATTACAGTCTATTGTTAGAATAGTTTATTGTATTATTAGTTATTTTTCTTAATCTCTTTATTGTGTCTAATAAGATCTACGGTAGGAACGAATCATCTATCGGTCACATAACTTTGATTACAGTCTATTGTTAGAATAGTTTATTGTATTATTAGTTATTTTCTTAATCTCTTATTGTGTCTAATAAGATCTACGGTAGGAACGAATCATCTATCGGTCACATAACTTTGATTACAGTCTATTGTTAGAATAGTTTATTGTATTATTAGTTATTTTCTTAATCTCTTATTGTGTCTAATAAGATCTACGGTAGGAACGAATCATCTATCGGTCACATAACTTTGATTACAGTCTATTGTTAGAATAGTTTATTGTATTATTAGTTATTTTTCTTAATCTCTTATTGTGTCTAATAAGATCTACGGTAGGAACGAATCATCTATCGGTCACATAACTTTGATTACAGTCTATTGTTAGAATAGTTTATTGTATTATTAGTTACGGTTTTTCTTAATCTCTTTATTGTGTCTAATAAGATTCTACATGGTAGGAACGAATCATCTATCGGTCACATAACTTTGATTACAGTCTATTGTTAGAATAGTTTATTGTATTATTAGTTATTTTTCAATCTCTTATTGTGTCTAATAAGATCTACGGTAGGAAAAATCATCTATCGGTTATATAACTTTGATTACAGTCTATTGTTAGAATAGTTTATTGTATTATTAGTTATTTTTCTTAATCTCTTATTGTGTCAATAAGAATCTTCGGTAGGAACGAATCATCTATCGGTCATATAACTTTGATTACAGTCTATTGTTAGAATAGTTTATTGTATTATTAGTTATTTTTCTTAATCTCTTATTGTGTCTAATAAGATCTACGGTAGGAACGAATCATCTATCGGTTACATAACTTTGATTACAGTCTATTGTTAGAATAGTTTATTGTATTATTAGTTATTTTTCTTAATCTCTTATTGTGTCTAATAAGATTTTTCGTAGGAATGAATCATCTATCGGTCACATAACTTTGATTACAGTCTATTGTTAGAATAGTTTATTGTATTATTAGTTATTTTTCTTTATCTCTTATTGTGTCTAATAAGATCTACGGTAGGAACGGATCATCTATCGGTTACATAACTTTGATTACAGTCTATTGTTGTCTAATAAATAGAAATTTTTATTGTATTATTAGTTATTTTTCTTAATCTCTTTATTGTGTCTAATAAGATCTACGGTAGGAACGAATCATCTAATGGTTACATAACTTTGATTACAGTCTACTGTTAGAATAGTTTATTGTATTATTAGTTATTTTTCTTAATCTCTTATTGTGTCTAATAAGATTTTTGGTAGGAACGAATCATCTATCGGTTACATAACTTTGATTACAGTCTATTGTTAGAATAGTTTATTGTATTATTAGTTATTTTTCTTAATTCTTTATTGTGTCTAATAAGATCTACGGTAGGAAACGAATCATCTATCGGTCACATAAATTTGATTACAGTCTATTGTTAGAATAGTTTATTGTATTATTAGTTATTTTTCTTAATTTATTGTGTCTTATTGTGTCTAATAAGATCTACGGTATTGTGTCTAATAAGAACGAATCATCTATCGGTCACATAACTTTTGATTACAGTCTATTGTTAGAATAGTTTATTGTATTATTAGTTATTTTTCTTAATCTCTTATTGTGTCTAATAAGATCTTCGGTAGGAACGAATCATCTATCGGTTACATAACTTTGATTACAGCTCATTCTTAGAATAGTTTATTGTATTATTAGTTATTTTTCTTAATCTCTTATTGTGTCTAATAAGATCTTCGGTAGGAAACGAATCATCTATCGGTTACATAACTTTGATTTCAGTCTATTGTTAGAATAGTTTATTGTATTATTAGTTATTTTCTTAATCTCTTATTGTGTCTAATAAGATCTTCGGTAGGAACGAATCATCTATCGGTTACATAACTTTGATTACAGTCTATTGTTAGAATAGTTTATTGTATTATTAGTTATTTTTCTTAATCCCTTATTGTGTCTAATAAGATCTACGGTAGGAAACAAATCATCTATCGGTCACATAACTTTGATTACAGTCTATTGTTAGAATAGTTTATTGTATTATTAGTTATTATTCTTTATTGTGTCTTAAGATCTCACGGTAGGAAACGAATCATCTATCGTAACATAACTTTGATTACAGTCTATTGTTAGAATAGTTTAATAAGATTTATTGTGTCTAATAAGGTAGAACGAATCATCTATCGGTTACATAACTTTTGATTACAGTCTATTCTTAGAATAGTTTATTGTATTATTAGTTATTTTTCATAATCTCTTATTGTGTCTAATAAGATCTACGGTAGGAACGAATCATCTATCGGTTACATAACTTTGATTACAGTCTATTCTTAGAATAGTTTATTGTAATATTAGTTATTTTTCTTAATCTTTATTGTGTCTAATAAGATCTTCGGTAGGAAACGAATCATCTATCGGTCACATAATCTCTTTGATTACAGTCTATTCTTAGAATAGTTTATTGTAATATTATTATTTTTTTAATCTTTATTAAGATCAGTAGGAACGAATCATCTATCGGTTATAACTTAGATTTGTTAGAATAGTTTATATTATTATTAGTTATTTTTCTTAATCTCTTATTGTGTCTAATAAGATCTAACGGTAGAATTGAATCATTTCTATCGGTCACATAACATTTTGATTACAGTTCTATTGTTAGAATAGTTTATTGTATTATTAGTTATTTTTCTTAATCTCTTATTGTGTCTAATAAGATCTTTTGTAGGAACGAATCATCTATCGGTCATATAACTTTTGATTACAGTCTATTGTTAGAATAGTTTATTGTATTATTAGTTATTTTTTCTTTATCTCTTATTGTGTCTAATAAGATCTACGGTAGGAACGATCTATCTTTATCGGTCACATAACTTTTGATTACAGTCTTTGATTATTGTTAGAATAGTTTATTGTATTATTAGTTATTTTTCTTAATCTCTTATTGTGATCATCTCAGTTTAATAAGATTCTATTGTTACTGATTGTAGTTATTTTCAAACGAAAAATCTTTATCGGTCACATAACTTTGATTACAGTCTATTGTTAGAATAGTTTATTGTATTATTAGTTATTTTTCTTAATCTCTTATTGTGTCTAATAAGATCTGCGGTAGGAACAAATCTTCTATCGGTCATAACTTGATTGCAGTCTATTGTTAGAATAGTTTATTGTATTATTAGTTATTTTCTTAATCTCTTATTGTGTCTAATAAGATCTGCGGTAGGAAACGAATCATCTATCGGTCACATAACTTTGATTACAGTCTATTGTTAGAATAGTTTATTGTATTATTAGTTATTTTCTTAATCTCTTATTGTCTAATAAGTCTAATCATCTATCGGTCACATAAGAGTCTATTCTAGAATAGTTTATTCATTAAACTTAATCTCTTATTGTGTCTAATAAGATATCGGAATCATCTATCGGTCACATAACTTTGATTACAGTCTATTGTTAGAATAGTTTATTGTATTATTAGTTATTTTTCTTAATTCTTATTGTTCTAATAAGATAGTTATTTTCTTAATCTCTTATTTCTAATAAGATCTACGGTAGGAATGAATCATCTATCGGTCACATAACTTTGATTACAGTCTATTCTTAGAATAGTTTATTGTATTATTAGTTATTTTTCTTAATCTCTTATTGTGTCTAATAAGATTTTTGGTAGGAATGAATCATCTATCGGTCACATAACTTTGATTACAGTCTATTCTTAGAATAGTTTATTGTATTATTAGTTATTTTTCTTAATCTCTTATTGTGTCTAATAAGATCTACGGTAGGAATGATCATCTATCGGTCATCTTTGATTACAGTCTATTCTTAGAATTGTTTATTGTATTATTAGTTATTTTTCTTATCTCAGTGTTCTAAATAAGATCTATGGTAGGAACGAATCATCTATCTGTTTGATTCATTGTTTAGTTTATTGTATTATTAGTTATTTTCTTAATCTCTTTATTGTGTCTAATAAGATCTACAGTAGGAACGAATCATCTATCGGTCACATAACTTGATTGTGTCTAATAAGATCTAGTAGGAACGAATCATCTATGTTAGAATAGTTTTACGTAGTTTATTTATTATTATTTTTTTCTTAATCTCTTATTGTGTCTAATAAGATCTTTGATTACAGTCGGTTTAGTATTATTAGGAAGTGAACGAATCATCTATCGGTCACATAACTTTGATTACAGTCTATTGTTAGAATAGTTTATTGTATTATTAGTTATTTTCTTAATCTCTTATTGTGTCTAATAAGATCTATGGTAGGAACGAATCATCTATCGGTCATAACTTTGATTACAGTCTATTCTTAGAATAGTTTATTGTATTATTAGTTATTTTTTCTTAATCTCTTTATTGTGTCTAATAAGATCTACGGTAGGAATGAATCATCTATCGGTCACATAACTTTGATTACAGTCTATTCTTAGAATAGTTTATTGTATTATTAGTTATTTTCTTAATCTCTTATTGTGTCTAATACTTGTAGGAAATGATCCTATCGGTCATAACTTTGATTACAGTCTATTCTTAGAAGAAGTTTATTGTATTATTAGTTATTTTTAATCTCTTATTGTGTCTAATAAGATCTACGGCAGGAACGGAATCATCTATCGGTCACATAACTTTGATTACAGTCTATGCCCAGAATAGTTTATTGTATTATTAGTTATTTTCTTAATCTCTTATTGTGTCTAATAAGATCTATTGTAGAACGAATCATCTATCGGTCATATAACTTTGATTACAGATCTATTGTTAGAATAGTTTATTGTATTATTTATTATTTTTAACTTTATTGTGTCTAATAAGATCTACGGTAGGAACGAATCATCTATCGGTCATATAACTTTGATTACAGTCTATTGTTAGAATAGTTTATTGTATTATTAGTTATTTTTCTTAATCTCTTATTGTGTCTAATAAGATCTACGGTAGGAACGAATCATCTATCGGTCACATAACTTTTGATTGCCAGTCTATTCTTAGAATAGTTTATTGTATTATTATTATTTTTTCTTAATTTTATTGTGTCTAATAAGATCTTACGGTAGGAATGAATCTCTATCGGGTCATATAAATTTTGATTACAGTCTATTATTAGAATAGTTTATTGTATTATTAGTTATATTTTCTTAATCTTACGTAGGAAAACGAATTATCTATCTGTCCAATCCTTTTGATTTTTCCAGAATAGTTTATTGTATTATTACCAAATTTCTATTGTGTCTAATAAATCTACGGTAGAACGAATGATTACAGTCACATAACTTGAGAATAGTCATTTAATACATATGCATTTTTTAATTCTTTTATTGTGTCTAATAAGATCTACAGCAGGAACGAATCATCTATCGGTCAACATAACTTTGATTAGAGTCTATTGTTAGAATAGTTATTGTATTATTAGTTATTTTCTTATCTCTTATTGTGTCTAGCCAGATCTATGGCAGAATGACCATCTATCGGTCATATATAACTTGATTACAGTCTACTCGTTAGAATAGTTTATTGTATTATTAGTTGCTTTTCTTAATCTCCTTATTGTGTCTAATAAGATTTTTTGATGAATCATCTAGTCTATTGATTAGAATAGTTTATTGTATTATTAGTTATTTTTCTTAATCTCTTATTGTGTCTAATAAGATCTTCGGTAGGAACGAATCATCTATCGGTCACATAACTTTGATTACAGTCTATTCTTAGAATAGTTTATTGTATTATTAGTTATTTTTCTTAATCTCTTATTGTGTCTAATAAGATCTACGGTAGGAACACTTTCTATAGCCACATAACTTTGATCGGTCTATTGTTGAATAGTTTTGATTATTAGTCTATTGTGTCTAATAAGTTTAGGGAATTAATCATCTATCGGTTTCTTTGATTCTCTTATTCTTAGAATAGTTTATTGTATTAAGTTATTTTCTTCAATCTCTTATTGGTCTAATAAGATCTTCGGTAGAATCATCTATCTGTCATATATCTTTGATTACAGTCTATTCTTAGAATAGTTTATTGTATTATTAGTTATTTTTCTTAATCTCTTATTGAATGAATCATTATTGAAAATATTCACCATTAGAATAGTTTATTGTATTATTAGTTATTTTACTTATCTATTGGTGTCTAATAAGATCTATTGTAGAATCATCTATCGGTTTTCATATAACTTTGATTACAGTCTATTATTTTTTAGAATAGTTTATTGTATTATTAGTTATTTTTTCTTTAATTTATTACAGTTCCACAAGATTTTTTGTTAGAAATTCAATCATTCATCGGTCACATAACTTCTTGTATCATATTGTTAGAATAGTTTTATTGTATTATTAGTTATTTTTTCTTGTCTCTTATTGTGTCTAATAAATCTTCGTAGGAAATGAATCATCTATCGGTTACATAACTTTGATTACAGTCTAATTTTAGAATAGTTTATTGTATTATTAGTTATTTTTTCTTAATCTCTTATTGTGTCTAATAAGATTTTTCGTAGGAATGAATCATCTATCGGTCACATAACTTGATTAGAGTTTATTGTTAGAATAGTTTATTGTATTATTAGTTTTTCTTTTATTCTTATTGTGTCTAATAGATCGACGGTAGAACGGGATCATCATCGGTTATATAACTTTTGATTACAGTCACGGCCGCATAGTTTATTGTATTATTATTATTTTTCTTAATTTCACAGTCTAATACCACCAAGATCTACGGAAGGAACGAATCTTCCTATCGGTACATAAATTTTGATTAGAGTCTATTCTTAGAATGGTTATTGTATTATCAGTTATTTTTGTAATCTCTTATTGTGTCTAATAAGATCTACGGTAGAAACGAATCATCTATCGGTCATAACTTTGATTACAGTCTATTTTTAGAATAGTTTATTGTATTATTAGTTATTTTTCTTAATCTTTATTGTATTCTTAATAAGATCTACAGTAGGAACGAATCATCTATGGTCCATAACTTTGATTACAGTCTATTCTTAGAATAGTTTATTGTATTATTAGTTATTTTTCTTAATCTCTTATTGTGTCTAATACAGATCTACGGTAGGAACGAATCATCTATCGTGGTCTCATAACTTTGATTACAGTCTATTCTTAGAAATAGTTTATTGTATTATTAGTTATTTTTCTTAATCTCTTATTGTGTCTAATAAGATCTATTGTAGGAACGAATCATCTATCGGTCACATAACTTTGATTACAGTCTATTCTTAGAATAGTTTATTGTATTATTATTATTTTTCTTAATCTCTTATTGTGTCTAATAAGATCTTCCGGTAGGAAATGAATATCCTATCGGTCACATAACTTTGATTACAGTCTATTCTTGAATAGTTTATTGTATTATTAGTTATTTTTCTTAATCTCTTATTAAATTAATAAGATTTACGGTAGGAACGAATCATCTATCTGTTACATAACTTTGATTACAGTCTATTCTTAGAATAGTTTATTGTAATATTAGTTATTTTTCTTATTCTTATTGTGTCTAATAAGATCTACGGTAGGAACGTGATCATCTATCGGTTACATAACTTTGATTACAGTCTATTGTTAGAATAGTTTATTGTATTATTAGTTATTTTCTTAATCTCTTATCGTGTCTATTAAGATCTACGGTAGGAACGAATCATCTATCTGTTATATAACTTTGATTAGAGTCTATTGTTAGAATAGTTTATTGTATTATTAGTTATTTTTCTTAATCTTATTGTGTCTAATAAGATCTTCGGTAGGAACGAATCATCTATCGGTTACATAACTTGATTACAGTCTATTCTTAGAATAGTTTATTGTATTATTAGTTTTTCTTAATCTTATTGTGTCTAATAAGATCTTCGGTAGGAACGAATCATCTATCGGTTACATAACTTTGATTACAGTCTATTCTTAGAATATTTTATTGTATTATTAGATATTTTTCATAATCTCTTATTGTGGCTCATAAGATCTTCGGTAGGAACGAATCATCTATCGGTTACATAACTTTGATTACAGCCCTATTCTTAGAATAGTTTATTGTATTATTAGTTATTTTTCTTAATCTCTTATTGTGTCTAATAAGATGTTCGGTAGGAACGAATCATCTATCGGGTTACATAACTTTGATTTCAGTCTATTCTTAGAATGGTTTATTGTATTATTAGTTATTTTCTTAATCTCTTATTGTGTCTAACAAGAGATCTTCGGTAGGAATGAATCATCTATCAGTTACATAACTTTGATTACAGTCTATTGTTAGAATAGTTTATTGTATTATTAGTTATTTTTCTTAATCTCTTATTATTGTCTAATAAGATGTTCGGTAGGAACGAATCATCTACTGGTTACATAACTTTGATTACAGTCTATTCTTAGAATAGTTTATTGTATTATTAGTTATTTTTCATATTCTCTTTATTATTGTCTAATAAGATCTTCGGTAAAGACGAATCATCTATCGGTCACATAACTTTGATTACAGTCTATTGTTAGAATAGTTTATTGTATTATTAGTTATTTTTCATAATCTCTTATTGTGTCTAATCAGATCTTCGGTAGGAACGAATCATCTATCGGTTACATAACTTTGATTACAGTCTATTCTTAGAATAGTTTATTTTATTATTAGTTATTTTCATAATCTCTTATTGTGTCTAATAAGATCTGCGGTAGGAAACGAATCATCTATATCGGTCCTGTTAACTTTGATTACAGCTCTATTCTTAGAATAGTTTATTGTATTATCAGTTATTTTTTAATCTCTTATTGTGTCTAATAAGATCTTCGGTAGGAAAACGAATCATCTATCGGTCACATAACTTTGATTACAAGTCTATTGTTAGAATAGTTTATTGTAATATTAGTTATTTTTCTTAATCTAGTCTAATAAGATGTCTAATAATCATCTACGGTAGGAACAGAATAGTTTTATTGTATTATTAGTTATCTATCGGTTATTCATGTATCCCTCTTGTAGGAATGAATCATCTGTCACATAACTTTGATTTCAGCCCAATTTTAGAATAGTTTATTGTATTATTAGTTATTTTTCATAATCTCTTTATTGTGTCTAATAGTGATTTTGGTAGGGATGAATCATCTATCGGTCACATAACTTTGATTACAGTCTATATTTAGAATAGTTTATTGTATATTATCAGTTATTTTTCTTTATCTTATTGTGTCTAATAAGATCTAAGGTAGGAACGAATCATCTATCGGTTACATAACTTTGATTAGAGTCTATTGTTAGAATAGTTTATTGTATTATTAGTTATTTTCTTAATCTCTTATTGTGTCCTAATAAGATCTTCTGTAAAGACGAATCATCTATCGGTTACATAACTTTTGATTACAGTCTATTGTTAGATTAGTTTATTGTATTATTAGTTATTTTTTCTTAATCCTTATTGTGTCTAATAAGATCTACGGTAGGAATGAATCTCATCTATCAGTTCACATAACTTTGATTACAATCTATTGTTAGAATAGTTTATTGTATTATGAGTTATTTTTTCTTTATCTCTTATTGTGTCTAATAAGATCTACGGTAGAACGGAACAAATAACTTGATTTCGTTGTGCATAACTTATTGATTATTTTCTTAGTCTTTATTAAACGAAGATTAAAAAACGAATCATATCGGTTTGATTGTATTATTAGTTTATTGTATTTCATAATTTTTCTCTTATTGTCTAATAAGATCTATGGTAGGAAACGAATCATCTCAGTTTACATAACTTTGATTAGAGTCTATTGTTAGAATGCTTATTGTATTAGTTATTTTCATAATCTCTTATTGTGTCTAATAAGATCTGGTACGGTAGAATGTATCTTTATTCGGTCACATAACTTTTGATTACACTATTGTTAGAATAGTTTTTGTATTATTAGTGTTTTTTCTTAATTTTATTGTGTCTAATAAGATCTGCGGTAGAACGAATCTTCTATCGGTCATAACTTTGAGCTCATAGTCCCATTCTTAGAATAGTTTATTGTAATATTAGTTATTTTCTTAATCTCTTATTGTGTCTAATAAGATCTGCGGTAGGAACGAATCATCTATCGGTCACATAACTTTGATTACAGTCTATCTATTGTTGAATAGTTTATTGTATTATTAGTTATTTTCTTAATCTCTTTATTGTCTAATAAGATCTACGGTAAGGAAAACGAATCATCTATCGGTCACATAACTTTTGATTACAGTCTATTCTTAGAATAGCCATTGTATTATTAGTTATTTTTCTTAATCTCTTATTGTGTCTAATAAGATATACGGTAGGAATGAATCATCTATCGGTCACATAACTTTGATTACAGTCTATTCTTAGAATAGTTTATTGTATTATTAGTTATTTTTCTTAATCTCTTATTTGTGTCTAATAAGATCTACGGTAGGAAATGAATCATCTATCGGTCAACATAACTTGATTACAGTCTATTCCAGAATAGTTTATTGTATTGATAGTTATTTTCTTAATCTCTTATTGTGTCTAATAAGATTTTTAATAATCATCTACGGTAATAACTTTTGATTACAAATCATCTATTTCCTGTCACATAACTTATTGATTACAGTCTATTCATCTATCGGTAAATAGTTTGATTAGAGTCTATTGTTAGAATAGCTTATTTATTTTTTCTTAATCTCTTATTGTGTCTAATAAGATCTACGGTAGGAACGAATCATCTATCGGTCACATAACTTTGATTACAGTCTATTGTTAGAATAGTTTATTGTATTATTAGTTATTTTTTCTTAATCTCTTATTGTATGTCTAATAAGATCTTCGGTAGGAAACGAATCATCTATCGGTTACATAACTTTGATTACAGTCTATTGTTAGAATAGTTTATTGTATTATTATTTATTTTCTTAATCTCTTATTGTAATCTAATAAGATCTAACGGTAGAACGAATCATCTATCTGTCATAACTTTGATTACAGTCTATTGTTAGAATAGTTTATTGTATTATTAGTTATTTTTCTTAATCTCTTATTGTGTCTAATAAGATCTATGGTAGGAACGAATCATCTATCGGTTATATAACTTGATTATTGTGTCATTGTTAGGAACGAATCATTTTTTTATTGATTACAGTCTTTATTTAGTTTATTGTATTATTTTGTTTAATAATCTCTTATCGGTAGAATAAGAATCTATGGTAGGAACGGTCATCATCACACTTTGATTACAGTCTATTGTTAGAAATAGTTTATTGTATTATTAGTTATTTTCTTAATCTCTTATTTATCTAATAATATTTTTGTAGGAACGAATCATCTATCGGTCACATAACTTTGATTACAGTCTATTGTTAGAATAGTTTATTGTATTATTAGTTATTTTTCTTAATCTCTTATTGTGTCTAATAAGTCTATGGTAAGAACAGATCATCTATCGGTCATAACTTTGATTACAGTCTATTGTTAGAATAGTTTATTGTATTATTAGTTATTTTTTCTTAATCTCTTATTGTGTCTAATAAGATCTACGGTAGGAACGAATCATCTATTGGTCACATAAGTTTGATTACAGTCTATTCTTAGAATAGTTTATTGTATTATTAGTTATTTTTCTTAATCTCTTATTGTGTCTAATAAGTCTACGGTAGAACGATCCTATCGGTCACATAACTTTGATTACAGTCTATTGTTACAGAATAGTTTATTGTATTATTAGTTATTTTCTTAATCTCTTATTGTGTCTAATAAGATCTACGGCAGGAACGAATCATCTATCGGTCACATAACTTTGATTACAGTCTATTGTTAGAATAGTTTATTGTATTATTATTTATTTTTCTTAATCTCTTATTGTGTCTAATAAGATTCGAAGTAGAACGAAATCGAATCACACTTTGATTACTGATGATCTATTGTTAGAATAGTTTATTGTATTGTTATTACAGTCTATTCTTAGAATAGTTTATTGTATTATTAGTTATTTTTCTTAATCTCTTTATTGTGTCTAATAAGATCTACGTAGGAACGAATCATCTATCGGTCATGTAACTTTGATTACAGTCTATTCTTAGAATAGTTTATTGTATTATTAGTTATTTTCTTAATCTCTTATTGTGTCTAATAAGATCTATTGTAGGAACGAATCATCTATTTGTCACATAACTTTTAAAAGGCATGTGACATATGTTAGAATAGCTTATTGTATTATTATTAATTTTCTAAACTCTTTATTGAGTTCAAATGTCTCGGTAGAACAATACTTTATCGGCCTCATGCCTTTGAAAGTGGCATATTAATATAATTTTAATGTTACAATTAGTTACTTTTTCATAATTTTATTGTGTCTATTAAGATTTACGGTAGGAAACGAGGTGACTCGGTTATATAACTTTGATTCTATAGCTCCATTTTAGAATAGTTTATTCTATTTTAGTTATTTTTCTTAATCTCCTATTGTGCTAATAAGATGTATGGTGAAACAAATCATCTATCCATCGATAAATTTTATTGTTAATAGTGTACTTAGAATTTTTATTGTATTATTATTTATTTTTCTTAATTTTATTGTGTTCTAAAAGCATCTTCGGTAGAAATGAATTATCTATTGGTTCATATAACTTGTTAACAACTTATTCTTAGAATAGTTTATAAGGTGATTAGCAAATTAAATTATATGGCGTGGATATTTAAGTAAGGATGTAATGTGTTGGAAATCAGAGCTGAGTTCAGTTTAGTCAGAGATTTTTATATTCATTTATCTTTTAAAACCCTTAAGGAAGATATGAATCAACATCTTTCCTCAACTATAGGGTTAATTAGTGATATATCATTAAATCGTATGTCTCCAAAAATTCTTACAATCCTCGAAATATTTTCCAGCTTTAAAAACTACTAAAAGCTGATAACTGTAAAAACCGTCATCAATCAATATTTCTTCTAATTAATGTTAATCTCTTAATGTGACTAATAAAATCTTTTCTTAAAATAGATATTCTATACATCACAAATATTTATCACAGTCCATTGTTATAATTGTTCTGTTTATTTTATTGTTGTTAATCTTTTATTAAACCTTATAATCTATGCTAAGAACTTTAATCTTTCTATCCGTCACATAACTTTGATTACAGTCTATTGTTATAATTATTGTATTTTTTATTATTAACCTAATTTATAAATAAAACTTTAATAAAGATATGTATGTATATTATATATATATTATGTAATAATATACATAGGAACGAATACTATCCATAGTTTTACAGTATCTGTTGGTTTGGGATCTTATTCATAATAAATGAAAAATGAAATAAATCAGTTGTTGATTATTCTTTTGTTAGAATATTTAAACCTTTAGGATGAAATTCCAAAAAAAAAAAAATCATATATTCTTTTCATTTTGAGTTCATTCTTGATTTATTGTATTTATTCTTTTTGAATTGTCTAATCAAGTCACCCTGAGGAATCACATCTCATACCCAGTTATTGATTAGTTTCTCATAGTTATCAAAGGAAGCACAAGGAATCTACGGTAGAAACGAAAAACCTTATTTCTTAACTTTGTTAAATTTCTGTTTGTTCTGTAGGAATTGTATATTTATTATTAGTTATTTTTGTTAATCTCTTTATTTTTCAGAATTAAAACAAACATACATATTTATCGGACAAAAATGATTGCATTACAGTCTATATTAGAAATTTTTTCAGGTATTATTAAATTATTTGCAACACTTTTCTTATTGTGCCCTATTAAGATCTACAGTTATAGTAAAATCTATCGGTTAAATAACTTTTATACATGTATAATAAAGGGTAGTGTATTGTGTTATTATTTGTTTTTCAATCTCAGTGAATCATAAACAACTTGAAGTAACATAGTTCTACAGTAATTCTCGATTAAAATTAAATAAATGACTATTAAAGTTAAATTTAAATATTGAATAGAATAGTTATTTAAAACAACTCTTTATTAAAGGTTTAACTTAAATTTTACTTTAGGAACGAAATTGTTATCATCTAATTAAAATTTTCATTAAATTTAATTATTTAAACATTACTATTTTATCATATGGGTTTTTTCTTTTCTAGCATGCATACTGTGACATATTAAAATATTATATAGTTCAGATTCTTAATGTCTTTTAAGAGTGACTTTATGTGAAGAGCCCATAAAGAATGTTGATTTTAAAAGAAAATAAAAATTAAAAAATAAATTAAACATAATACAAAATCTTATGTATGTGAAGAAAGATTACACCCTAATTAAGGTATCAAATAAAAGATAAAATTCTTTAATTAAATTTATAACTTTTACTATAATAGGACACTGAAGGTAAAAGTTCAACCAGTCTATCAGAGCTATCGTTAAAGGGCAACTTATATAGTACATTTCCATTAAATAAATTTTGAATAATTGTTTCAACCACAACTAAAAAATTCTCATGTATTCCCATACAATCATGATGGTTGCTTTTAATATGATCCCGGCCTGAAAAACACAAAACTTTAGTCTTCATCATGGTTGGCCACTGTTCACCGGGAATTGATTTAGAAATTTTAATTTTCATTTTTTGTTGACATTTTACTTTAAACTTCCTCATTGATCTGTTAGCCATCTATTATCGCTGATCAGTTGTCCTTTTTATTTAAATTATGGACTTGTCCAGCATTCATTATCACAGATATTAAATAGCTGTTCAGTAATCTTATTTTTAAATTTATTTGCTTTTACTTCCTTGTATTTCGGATATTGTCAGCATTCACTGCCATATAGGAGGATTGATATTACATTGAGTTCAGCCTCTCTTTGCAGGAGAAAGTTTTAAATCTGACATCTTCATCTGTGAGGAAGAGTGTCAGCATTCACTGCCATATAGGAGGATTGATATTACAGATGCAGTTCAGCACTCTTTTCTTTGTTTCATTTTGCTTTCTTGAATATTCATCTGTGAGGCAAAAATAAAATGCATTCAAAAAATATATAAGCAGGACTTAAATATTACATTAGTGTCAATTCAGCACTCTTTCTTTGTTTCTCTTGAATAAAGTCTCCTCTTCATCTGTTAGAAATTTATTTTTGCCATACGGATAAAAGTGAGCAGCGAACTTTTTGTTGTTCAAACGAGAAAAAATTTTCTTTACCATAACATTGTTCTTAATCGGAATCTTTTGATATTCCAGTTGCATCTTCGAATATTCGCGTTCGCATTTTTCGTTTCTCTTTCCAGATATCTGGCTTTTCTCGTACTTGATTTCTTTTGACATCTCAATTCTTCATTTTGGTCTGTTCCTCGTTCCCAGCAAGCACACATTGTGTTCTGTAAGTTCAAATATATGTAGAATTTCAGCATATCTTTTACAAACAGGAAGCAATGAGAAAACCCCAAAAAGAATACAACGCGTCAACACAGAAGCCATTTTAAGAAAATGATAACGCGTTTAAAATAAAAAGATGGAATTTAATGACGTCGAAGTGGGGCTGAAGATAGAATCTGCTGAATTTTACCTTTGATAATTAAGACATTGTAAAGACATCTCAATTGGGTAAAAATCTTGCATATAGTGCGATTTCAATGTGAGAACACAATTGCGTTATTAGTTAGCCTTTTTCAATTCTTGGCTGTGTCTAATAAGATCTATTGTGTCAAATCTTCTATCGGTCATATAACTTTGATTTCAGTCTGTTGTTAGAATAGTTTTATTGGTATTATTAGTTATTTTCTTAATTCTTTGTCAGTCTAATAAGATCTACGGTAGGGAAACGAATTTTCTATCGGTCATAACTTGATTATAAGTCTATTGTTAGAATAGTTTATTGCGCTTATATATTTTCTTAATTCTTTATTGCGTCTAATAAGATCTACGGTAGTCAAATCTTCTATCGGTCATACAACTCTGATTACAAGTCTATTATTAGTTATTTTCTTAATCTCTTATTGTGTCTAATAAGATCTATTTATTATTAGGAAACGAATTTATTCTATCGGTCACATAACTTTGATTACAGTCTATTGTTAGAATAGTTTATTGTATTATTAGTTATTTTTCATATTCTCCTATTGTGTCTAATAAGATCTTCGGTAGGAACGAATCATCTATCGGTTACATAACTTTGATTACAGTCTATTGTTAGAATAGTTTATTGTATTATTAGTTATTTTTCATAATCTCTTATTGTGTCTAATAAGATCTTCGGTAGAAACGAATCATCTATCGGTCACATAACTTTGATTACAGTCTATTGTTAGAATAGTTTATTGTATTATTAGTTATTTTCTTAATCTCTTATTGTGTCTAATAAGATCTACGGTAGGAAACGAATCTTCTATCGGTCACATATAACTTTGATTACAGTCTATTGTTAGAATAGTTTATTGTATTATTAGTTATTTTCTTAATCTCTTATTGTGTCCAATAAGATCTTCACTGTAGGAAACGAATTCATCTATCGGTCAAGTATAACGATTACAGCCCATTCAGAATAGTTTATTGCATTTTTTATTAGTTATTTTTCTTAATTCCTTATTGTGTCCAATAAGATCTACCGTAGGAAACGTGAGTTCTATCGGTCATATAACCAGATTACAGCGTCTATTGTTAGGTCAGCCTTACTGTATATTAGTTATTTTTCTTTTAATCTTTATTGTGTCTAATAAGATCGATGGCAGAATGAATCTTTCTAATGGTCATAACTTTGATTACAGTCTTATTGTTAGAATAGTTTATTGTATTATTAGTTATTTTTCTTTTAATCTCATTGTCTAATGACTTTTTTTGCAGGAAATTAATCATCTATCGGTCACATTAATTTTGATTACAGTCTATTTGTTAGAATAGTTTATTGTATTATTGTTATTTTCGTCTTATTGTGTCTAATAAGATTCATGGTTCGTATTTTGCAGAAACGATGTGCATCTATTGTTAGAAGAAGTTTATTGTATTATTAGTTATTTTTAAATTCTTATTGTGCTCCAAAAGTATAGTTTATTGGCATAATTATTAGTTATTTTTATTCTTTAATTTAACTTTATTGTGTCCAATAAGATCTTACTTGGTAGGAACGAATCATCTATCGGTAACATAAGTTTGATTATAGTCTATTGTTAGAATAGTTTATTGCATTATGAAGGTTTTTTAATTTTTTCTTGTGTCTAATAAGATTCTACGGTAGGAAACAAATCTTCTAGAATTTGTCACATAACTTTGATTACAACTATTCTAGAATAGTTTATTGTATTATTGTTATTTTTTTTAATCTCATTGTGTCTAATAAGATCTACGGTAGGTTTATTGTACAAATTTTCTTAATTCGGTCACATAATGCCTTTGATTACAGTCTATTGTTAGAATAGTTTATTGTATTATTATTATTTTATTTATTTTCTTATTGTGCTCCAATAAGATCTACGGTAGGAACAAATCTATCGGTCATAATTTTGACAAGTCTATTGTTAGAATAGTTTATTGTATTATTAGTTATTTTTTAATTTTATTGTGTAATAAGACCTACAAGAACAAATATTCTAATGGGTTACAAATTTCATTACAGTCTATTGTTGAATAGTTTATTGATTATTAGTTATTTTCTTAATTCTTATTTTGTCTAATAAGATCTATGGTAGGACTAAATCTTCATCGGTCATATAACTTTGATGCCTATTGTTGAAGAAGTCTATTGCATTATTAGTTATTTTCTTAATTCTATTTTGTTTAATAAGATCTACGGTAGGAAATAAATCTTCATTTGTCAAGTATGTTTGATTACAGTCTATTGTTAATATTTTATTGTATTATTAGTTATTTTTCTTTAATCTTTGTGTCTAATAAGATCTACGGTAGAAACAAATCTTCTATCGGGTCGTAACTTGATCATAGTCTATTGTTAGAATAGTTTATTGCATTATTAGTTATTTTCTTAATCTTTATTTTGTCTAATAAGATCTACATGGTAGGAATGAATCTTCATTTTTAACTTTTATCGGCCATTGTTGAATAGTTTATTGTAATATTAGTTATTTACAATTGTTAGAGTCCAATATTGTATTATTAGTTAGGAACGAATCTTCTATTACGGTAGAAATAACTTCTATTAAAGTGAATCATCTATCGCTCACATTAGTTTATTGATTATTTTATTTTCTATTCTTTGTCTAATAAGATTTATACGGGGAAACAAATATTCTATTAGTTATTTTTTGATTAAGTCTATTACGAATAGTTTTATTAGTTACATCTATTGTGTCTATTAAGAACAAGGAATGAATCTTTCATTTCGGTCGGTATAACTTTGATTATAGCTCATTGTTAGAATAGTTTATTGTATTATTAGTTATTTTTCTTAATCTCTATTGTGTCTAATAAGATCTACGGTAGGAACGAATCTTTCTATCGGTTATATAACTTTGATTACAGTCTATTGTTAGAATAGTTTATTGTATTATTAGTTATTTTCTCTTAATTTATTGTGTCTAATAAGATCTTACTTGTAGAATGAATCTTCTATCGGTTACATAACTTTGATTACAGTCCATTGTTAGAATAGTTTATTGTATTATTAGATATTTATTTTTTCTAATAAGATCTACGGTAGCCAAATATTCTATCGGTGGTCATATAACTTTGATTTTTGTTAGAATAGTTTATTGCATTATTTTTTTAGTTATTTTTTGTTAAAAGATTTATTGTGTCTAATAAGATATAATTTTGAATGGAATATTCTAACGGTTATAACTTTGTTTATTGTATTATTAGTTATTTTTATTTTGTCTTTATTTTGTCTAATAAGATCTACGGTAGAACGGAAATTTATCGGTTACATAACTTTGATTACAGCCTATTGTTAGAATAGTTTATTGTATTATTAGTTATTTTTTTCTTAATTCATTGTGTCTAATAAGATCTTACGGTAGGAACGAATTTTATCGGTAAACTTGATAAGTTTGATTAGAGTCTATTGTTAGAAGAAGTCTTATTGTATTATTAGTTATTGGAAACGAATCTTTATCTTTATTGTACAGTCTAATAAGATTTATTGTAGGCAAATGAATCTTAATCTATCGGTTGTGTTAATAAATCCTTTTGATTATAGCTCATTGTTGATTAATAGTTTATTATTGTATTATTAGTTATTTTCTTAATCTTTTATTGTCTAATAAGATCTACGGCAGGAACGAATCATTCTATCGGTTATATAACTTGATTACAGTCTATTGTTAGAATAGTTTATTTTATTATTAGTTATTTTTCTTAATTCTTCATTGTGTCTAATAAGATTTTGTAGAATGAATCTTTCTATCGGTTACATAACTTTGATTACAGTATTGTTAGAATAGTTTATTGTATTATTAGTTATTTTCTTAACTCTTATTTTGTCTAATAAGATCTACGGTAGGAAATGAATATTCTATCGTCAAGTATAACTTTGATTAGCAGCCCATTGTTAGAATAGGGTTTATTGTATTATTAGTTATTTTCTTAACTTCTTTATTGTGTCTAATAAGATCTACAGGGAATGAATTCCTTCTATCGGTTACATAACTTTGATTACAGCTCATTGTTAGAATAGTTTTTATTGTATTATTAGTTATTTTTCTTAATCTCTTTATTTTGTCTAATAAGATCTATGGTAGAAAACGAATCTTTAATGGGTCATATAACTTTGATTACAGCCCATTGTTAGAATAGTTTATTGCATTATTAGTTATTTTCTTAATTTCTTATTGTGTCTAATAAGATCTACGTAGGAATGAATCTTTCTATCGGTCATATAACTTTTGATTACAGTCTATTGTTAGAATAGTTTATTGTATTATTAATATTTCTTTCTTAACTCTTTACGTCTAATGAAGATCCATGTAGGAATGAAAATTCTATCGGTCAGGCATAACTTGATTACAGTCTATTGTTAGAATAGTTTATTGTATTTTTAGTTATTTTCTTAACTTTATTGTGTCTAATAAGATCTACGGCAGGAACGAAACATTCCATCGGTCACATAACTTTGATTACAGTCCATTGTTAGAATAGTTTATTGTATTATTAGTTATTTTTCAATCTCATTATCTTGTCTAATAAGATCTACGGTAGGAACGAAATACTATCGGTTGGTATAAACTTTGATTACAGCTCATTGTTAGAATAGTTTATTGTATTATTAGTTATTTTCCTTTAATCTCCTTATTGTGTCTAATAAGATCTACGGTAGGAACGAATCTTCTATTTGGTATAACTTTGATTACAGTCTATTGTTAGAATAGTTTATTGTATTATTAGGTTATTTTTCTTAATCTCTTATTGCCTAATAAGATCTACGGTAGAACGAATCTATCTATCGGTCACATAACTTTGATTACAGTCTA
This sequence comes from Acanthosepion pharaonis, assembly GCA_903632075.3. Taxonomy (NCBI): domain Eukaryota; kingdom Metazoa; phylum Mollusca; class Cephalopoda; order Sepiida; family Sepiidae; genus Acanthosepion; species Acanthosepion pharaonis. Next base: position 199,930 of record CAHIKZ030000641.1, read on the forward strand.
TTGTTAGAATAGTTTATTGTATTATTAATTATTTTTCTTAATCTCTTATTGTGTCTAATAAGACTTACGGTAGGAACAAATCTTCTATCGGTCATATAACTTGATTACAGTCTATTGTTAGAATAGTTTATTGTACTATTAATTATTTGCTTAATCTTTATTGTGTCTAACAAGATTACGGTAGGAAATAAATTTTCCATCGGGTCACATACAACTTTGATTACAGTCCATTGTTAGAATAGTTTATTGTATTATTAGTTATTTTTTCTTAACTTTGTGTCTAATAATAAGATCTACGTAGAACAAATCTTCTACTGGTCAGTGGGGCATAACTTTTGATTACAGTCTGGTTGTTAGAATAGTTTATTGTATTATTAGTTATTTTCTTAATCTCTTATTTGTGTTCATTAAGATCTATAGGGTTAAATCTTCTATCGGTTAACTTTGATTACAGTCTATTGTTAGAATAGTTTATTGTATTACGAAGTTATTTTAATCTCTTATTGTGTCTAATAAGATCTACGGTAGGAACGAATCTTCCATTTGGTCATGAAACTTTGATTACAGCTCCATTGTTAGAATAGTTTATTGTATTATTAGTTATTTACTGAATCTCTTATTTTGTCTAATAAGATCTACGGTAGGAACGGAATCTTCGTATCGGTCATATGTAACTTTGATTATGTTCATTGTTAGAATAGTTTATTGTATTATTAGTTATTTTCTTTAATCTCTTATTGTGTCTAATAAGATCTACGGTAGAACGAATTTCTATTTGTCAAGTATAACTTTGATTACAGCTCTGTTGTTAGAATAGTTTATTGTATTATTAATTATTTCGTTTAATCTCATTGTGTCTAATAAGATCTACGGTAGGAAATAAATTTATCGGTCAGTATAACTTTATTACAGTCTATTGTTAGAATAGTTTATTGTATTATTAGTTATTTTTCTTAATTCTAATAAGATTATTGTGTCTAATAAGATCTACGGTTTAGGAATTAGTTATTTATTCTTATCGGTCAAACATAATAAGTTTGATTAAAGTCTATTGTTAGAATAGTTTATTGTATTATTAGTTATTTTTTAATTTTATTGTGTCTAATAAGATTCCACGGTAGGAACAAATATTCTATCGGTTATATAACTTTGATTACAGTCTATTGTTAGAATAGTTTATGTATTATTAGTTATTTTCTTAATTCTTATTGTGTCTAATAAGATCTACGGTAGGAAACGAATCTTCTATCGGTCGCTATAACTTTGATTACAGTCTATTGTTAGAATAGTTTTATTGTATTATTAGTTATTTTCTTTAATCTCTTATTGTGTCTAATAAGATCTACGGTATCGGTCAAACAACAGTCTATTAGAATAGTTTATCGTATTATTAGATATTTTCTTAAACTTTGATTACAGTCTCATTGTTAGAATAGTTTGATTGTATTATTATTATTTATTTTTAATTTTTTTAACTTTCTAATAAGATCTACGGTAGGGAACAAATATTCTATCGGTCAGTATAACTTTGATTACAGTCTATTGTTTAGAATAGTTTATTGTATTATTAGTTATTTTTCTTAATTTATTTCTTTATTGTGTCATTAATGGTCACATAAGATCTGCGTCTATTGTTAGAAACGAATTTTTCTTAATTCTATAATCGGTCGAATCTTCTATCGGTTATAAACTTTGATTACAGTCTATTGTTAGAATAGTTTATTGTATTATTAGTTATTTTTCTTAATCTCTTATTGTGTCTAATAAGATCTATGGTAGGAAATGAATCTTCTATCGGTCATACAATAAGTTTGATTACAGTCTATTGTTAGAATAGTTTATTGTATTATTAGTTATTTTTCTTAACTATCTTACTTTTTGTCTATTGTTAGAATAAGATCTTATTTTGGTAGGATGAATTTTCTATCGGTCACATAACTTTGATTACAGTCCATTGTTAGAATAGTTTATTGTCACATAACTTGATTATTAGAATTATTTTTCTTAATCTCTTTATTTTGTCTAATAAGATCGGTAGGAAACGGTATCGTATTTAACTTTGATTATCTATTGTTAGAATAGTTTATTGTATTATTAGTTATTTTCTAATCGGTCTATTAAGATCTACGGCAGGAAATAAATTCTATCGGTCAGTATAACTTTGATTACAGTCTATTGTTAGAATAGTTTATTGTATTATTAGTTATTTTTCTTAATTTTTTATTGTGTCTAATAAGATCTATTGGTAGGGAACGAATCTTCTATCGGTCACATAACTTTTGATTACAGTCTATTGTTAGAATAGTTTATTGTATTATTAGTTATTTTCTTTAACTCTATTTTGTCTAATAAGATTACAGTCTATTGTTAGAAGAAATTGAATTATTTTCTATCTATTGGTCAGTTGTTCATAACTTTGATTACATTACTCATTGTTAGAATAGTTTATTGTATTATTTAGTTATTTTTCTTTAATTCTTTGTGTCTAATAAGATCTACGGTAGGGAACGAATTTTCTATCGGTCAGCATAACTTTGATTGCAGTCTGAATTGTTAGAATAGTTTATTGTATTATTAGTTCAAATCTTTTCGGTTTAACTTTGATTTTATTGTGTCTTAATAAGATCTACGGTAAGGAAACAAATCTTCTATCGGTCATATAACTTTGATTACAGTCTATTGTTAGAATAGTTTATTGCATTATTAGTTATTTTTCTTATTTTTCTTAAGATCTTGGAACAAATTCTATCGGTCACATAACTTTGATTACAGTCTATTGTTGAATAGTTTATTGTATTATTAGTTATTTTCTTAATCTCTTATTGTGTCTAATAAGATCTACGGTAGGAACAAATCATCTATCGGTCCTTAACTTTGATTATAGTCTATTCTTAGAATAGTTTATTGTATTATTAGTTATTTTTTCTTAATCTTATTGTGTCTAATAAGATCGGTAAGAATGAATCATCCTATCGGTCATACAACTTGATTACAGTCTATTGTTGAAAATTTTATTGTATTATTAGTTATTTTTCTTAATCTCATTGTGACTAATAAGATCTACGGTAGGAACAGATCATCTATCTGTCACATAACTTTGATTACAGTCTATTATTTAGAATAGTTTTATTGTATTATTAGTTATTTTCTTAATCTCTTATTGTGTCTAATAAGATCTACAGTAGGAAACGAATCATCTATCGGTCAACATAACTTTGATTACAGTCTATTCTTAGAATGGTTTATTGTATTATTAGTTATTTTCTTAATCTCTTATTCAGTCTAATAAGATCTACGGAAGGAACGAATCTTCTATCGGTTACATAACTTTGAATATTACAGTCTATTCTTAGAATAGTTTATTGTATTATTAGTTATTTTTCTTAATCTTATTGTTTCCTAATAAGATCTACGGTAAAAAACTGAATCATCTATCGGTCATATAACTTTGATTACAGTCTATTCTTAGAATAGTTTATTGTATTATTAGTTATTTTCTTAATCTCTTATTTTGTCTAATAAGATCTACGGTAGGAACGAATCTTCTATGGGGTCATAACTTTTGATTTCAGTCTATTGTTAGAATAGTTTATTGTAATATTAGTTATTTTTCTTAATCTCTTATTGTCTAATAAGTCTAATGAAGATCTTCTACGGTAGGAACTTTTGAATCTTCTATCGGTCATATAACTTGATTACAGTCTATTGTTAGAAGTCTATTGTTAGAATGGTTGTATTATTAGTTATTTTTCTTAATCTATTGTGTCTAATAAGATCTTACGGTGAAACAAACATTCTATCGGTCCATAACTTTTGATTACAGTCTATTGTTAGAATAGTTTATTGTATTGAAGTTATTTTCTTAATCTTATTGTGTCTAATAATATCTACGGTAGGAACGAATCATCTATCGGTCATATAACTTTGATTACAGTCTATTGTTAGAATAGTTTATTGTATTATTAGTTATTTTTCTTAATCTCTTATTGTGTCTAATAAGATTCTACGGTAGGAACGAATCATCTATCGGTCACATAACTTTGATTACAGTCTATTGTTAGAATAGTTTCTTGTATTATTAGTTGTTTTTCTTAATCTCTATTGTGTCTAATAAGATCTACGGTGAACGAATCTTCTATCGGTCACATAACTTTGATTACAGTCTATTGTTAGAATAGTTTATTGTATTATTAGTTATTTTTCTTAATCTCTTATTGTGCTAATAAGATCTACGGTAAGAACAGAATCATCTATCGGTCATATAACTTGATTACAGTCTATTGTTAGAATGGTTTATTGTGTTATTAGTTATTTTTCTTAATCTCTTGTTATTTTGTCTACAGGTAGGAAAGATCATCTATCGGTCCTGCTTTGATTACAGTCTATTCTTAGAATAGGAAACGAATCTCTTATTGTGTCTAATAAGATCGGGTCGAATCATCTATCAGTCGCTTTGATTACAGTCTATTGTTGAATAGTTTATTGTATTATTAGTTATTTTCTTAATCTCTTATTTGTCTAATAAGATCTACGTAGGAACGAATCATCTATCTGTCACATAACTTTTGATTACAGTCTATTAGAATGTTTATTGTATTATTAGTTATTTTCTTAATCTTATTGTGTCTAATAAGATCTACGGTAGGAACGAATCGGTCTATCGGTCACTTTGATTACAGTCTATTGTTAGAATGGTTATTGTATTACGAAGTTATTTTCTTAATCTCTTATTGTGTCTAATAAGATCTACGGAGGAACGAATCTTCTATCGGTCACATAACTTTGATTACAGTCTATTGTTAGAATAGTTTATTGTATTATTAGTTATTTTTCTTAATCTCTTATTTTGTCTAATAAGATCTACGGTAGGAACGGAATCATCTATCGGTCATATGTAACTTTGATTACAGTCTCATTGTTAGAATAATTTATTGTATTATTAGTTATTTTTTCTTAATCTCTTATTTGTCTAATAATATCTACGGTAGGAACAATCATCTATCGGTCAGTATAACTTGATTACAATTATTGTTAGAATAGTTTATTGTATTATTAATTATTTCGTTTAATCTCTTATTGTCTAATAAGATCTACGGTAGGAACGAATCATCTATCGGTCAGTATAACTTTATCACAGTCTATTGTTAGAATAGTTTATTGTATTATTAGTTATTTTTCTTAATCTCTTATTGTGTCTAATAATATCTACGGTAGGAACAGATCTCATCTATCGGTCACATAACTTTGATTACAGTCTATTCTTAGAATAGTTTATTGTATTATTAGTTATTTTCTTAATCTCTTATTGTGTCTAATAAGATCTACGGTGGAACAAATCATCTATCGGTTATATAACTTGATTACAGTCTATTGTTAGAGATGGTTTATTGTATTATTAGTTATTTTCTTAATCTCTTATTGTGTCTAATAAGATCTACGGTAGGAACAATCATCTATCGGTCACATAACTTTGATTACAGTCTATTCTTAGAATAGTTTATTGTTATGGGTTATTTTTTAATCTCTTATTGTGTCTAATAAGATCTACTGTAGGGAAACAGATCATCTATCGGTGCTAACTTTGATTACAGTCTATTGTTAGAATAGTTTCTTGTATTATTAATTATTTTTCTTAATCTCTCTTATTGTGTCTAATAAGATCTACGGTAGGAACAAATCATATCAGTCCACATAACTTTGATTACAGTCTATACTTAGAATAGTTTATTGTATTATTAATTATTTATCTTAATCTTATTTGTCTAATAAGATCTATGGTAGTGAGAACAAATCATCCTATCGGTCACATAACTTTGATTTGCATCTATTACAGTGAATAGTTTATTGTATTATTAGTTATTTTTCTTAATCTCTTATTGTATTAATAAGATCTACGGTAAAAGACAGATCATCTATCGGTCACATAACTTTGATTTTCAGTCTATTTCTTAGAATAGTTTATTGTATTATTAGTTATTTTCTTAATCTCTTATTGTGTCTAAGGTAAGATCTACGGTAAGACAAATCATCTATCGGTGCATAAGTTTGATTACAGTCTATTGTTAGAAATGGTTATTGTATTATTATTATTTTTCTTAATCTCTTATTGCATTGACAAGATCTACGGTAGGAACAAATTTTCTATCTGTCACATAACTTTGATTACAGTCTATTGTTAGAATGGTTTATTATTATAGTTATTTTCTTAATCTCTTATTGTGTCTAATAAGATCTATGGTAGGAACAAATCATCTATCGGTCACATAACTTTGATTACAGTCTATTCTTAGAATAGTTTATTGTATTATTAGTTATTTTTCTTAATCTCTTATTGTGTCTAATAAGATCTACGGAGGAAATAATCTTCTATCGGGTCAGTATAACTTTGATTACAGTCTATTCTTAGAATAGTTTTATTGTATTATTATTAGTTTTTCTTAATCTTTGGTTGTTGTCTAATAAGATCTCATGGTAGGAAAGATCATCTATCGGTCACATAACTTTGATTACAGTCTATTCTTAGAATAGTTATTGTATTATTAGTTATTTTCTTAATCTCTTATTGTGCTCATAAGATCTACGGTAGGAAACGAATCTTCTATCGGTCACATAACTTTGATTACAGTCTATTGTTAGAATAGTTTATTGTATTATTAGTTATTTTCTTAATCTCTTTATTGATTACAGTTTAATAAGATCTACGGTAGGAACGAATATTCTATCGGTCACATAACTTTGATTACATCTCATTGTTAGAATAGTTTATTGTATTATTAGTTATTTTTCTTAATCTCTTTATTTTGTCTAATAAGATCTAGGTAAATGAAATTCTATCGGTCATATAACTTTTGATTACAGTCTATTGTTAGAATAGTTTATTGTATTATTAGTTATTTTTCTTAATTTATTGTGTCTAATAAGATTACGGTAGAAACAAATCTTCTATCGGTCACATAACTTTGATTACAGTCTATTGTTAGAATAGTTTATTGTATTATTAGTTATTTTCTTAATCTTTTATTGTGTCTAATAAGATCTACGGTAGGGAACGAATATTCTATCGGTTTATAACTTTGATTACAGTCTATTGTTAGAATAGTTTCATTGTATTAGTTGTTTTTTCTTAATCTCTTATTGTGTCCTAATAAGATCTACGGTAGGAAAACGAATCATCTATCGGTCACATAACTTTGATTACAGTCTATACTTAGAATAGTTTATTGTATTATTAGTTATTTTTCTTAATCTCTTATTGTGTCTAATAAGATCTACGGTAGGAACGAATCATCTATCGGTCACATAACTTTGATTACAGTCTATACTTAGAATAGTTTATTGTATTATTAGTTATTTTTCTTAATCTCTTATTGTGTCTAATAAGATCTACGGTAGGAATGAATATTCTATCTGTCCACATAACTTGATTACAGTCTATTGTTAGAATAGTTTATTGTATTATTAGTTATTTTCTTAATCTCTTATTGTGTAAGTCTAAGTAAGATCTACGGATCTATTCTTAGAATAGATTATTAGAATCTGTCTAATAAGATCTACGGAAGGAACGAATTTCTATCGGTCACATTTGATTACACAGTCTATTCTTAGAATAGTTTATTGTATTATTAGTTATTTTCTTTAATCTCTTATTGTTTCTAATAAGTCTAAGGAACAGATCATAAGGCAGTCTACATATTCTATCGGTCACAAACTTTGATTACAGTCAATTGTTAGAATAGTTTATTGTATTATTAGTTATTTTTCTTAATCTCTTATTGTGTCTAATAAGATCTACGGTAGGAACGAATCTTCTATCGGTCATATAACTTTGATTACAGTCTATTGTTAGAATAGTTTATTGTATTATTAGTTATTTTTCTTAATCTCTTATTGTGTCTAATAAGATCTACGGTAGGAACGAATCTTCTATCGGTCACATAACTTTTGATTACAGTCTATTGTTAGAATAGTTTATTGTATTATTAGTTATTTTTTTAATCTCTTATTGTGTCTAATAAGATCTACGGTAGGAACAAATCTTCTATCGGTCACATAACTTTGATTACAGTCCATTGTTAGAATAGTTTATTGTATTATTAGTTATTTTTCTTAATCTCTTATTGTGTCTAATAAGATCTTAGGAATGAATATTCTATCGGTCACATAACTTTGATTACAGTCTATTCTTAGAATAGTTTATTGTATTATTAGTTATTTTTTAATCTCTTATTGTGTCTAATAAGATCTACGGTAGGAAACGAATCTTCTATCGGTCAAAAGCAACTTTGATTACAGTCTATTGTTAGAATAGTTTATTGTATTATTAGGTTATTTTTCTTAATCTCTTATTTTGTCCAATAAGATCTGGTAGAAATGAATCATCTATCGGTCCTATAACTTTGATTACAGTCTATTGTTAGAATAGTTTATTGTATTATTAGTTATTTTTCTTAATCTCTTATTTGTCTAATAAGATCTACGGTAGAACGAATCACCTGAACTTTGATTTCTTTATTCGTTGTTGTATTATTAGTTGTTTCATAATCTCTTATGGTGTCTTGATTACAGTGAGACGAATCATCTATCTGTTTAGAATAGTCTATTAGAATAGTTTATTTAGTTATTTTTTCTTAATCTCTTATCGTGTCTAATAAGATCTATGGTAGGAACGAATCATCTATCTGTTATATAACTTTCATTTGTAGTCTATTCTTAGAATAGTTTATTGTATTATTAGTTATTTTTCTTAATCTCTTGTGTCCAATAAGATCTTCGGTAGGGAACTAGAATCTTCTATCGATTTATGTAACTTTGATTACAGTCTATTCTAGAATAGTTTATTGTATTATTATTTATTTTCTTAATCTCTTATTTTGTCTAATAAGATCTACGGTAGGTTCCAATCATCTATCGTTCATATAACTTTGATTACAGTCTATTCTTAGAATATTTTATTGTATTATTTCTTATTTTCTTAATCTCTTGGCTCATAAGATCTACGGTAGGAACGATCATCCTATCGGTCATATAACTTTGATTGCACCTATTCTTAGAATAGTTTATTGCAATATTAGTTATTTTTTCTTAATCTCTTATTGTGTCCAATAAGATCTACGGTGGAACAGATCATCTATCAGTTACATAACTTTGATTTCAGTCTATTGTTAGAATAGTTTATTGTATTATTAGTTATTTCTTAATCTCTTATTATGTCTAATAAGATCTTCGGTAGGAATTTAGAATCATCTATCGGTTTACATAACTTTGATTACAGTCTATTCTTAGAATAGTTTATTGTATTATTAGTTATTTTCTTAATCTCTTATTGTGTCTAATAAGATCTACGGTAGGAAAAAAATCTTCTATCGGTCATATAACTTTTGATTACAGTCTATTGTTAGAATAGTTTATTGTATTATTAGTTATTTTCTTAATCTCTTATTGTGTCTAATAAGATCTACGGTAGGGAATTAGAATTTTCTAGAATAGTTTCGGTATTATTAGTTAATCTCTTGTGTCTATTGTTTATCGGTCACATAACTTTGATTACAGTCTATTGTTAGAATATTATTTTAATTAATAAGATCTAATAAGATCTAGAGAAAGTTTCTATCGGTCACATAACTTTGATTACAGTTATTGTTAGAATATTATTGTATTATTAGTTATTTTTCTTAATCTTTTATTGTGTCTAATAAGATCTACGGTAGGAACGAATCTTCTATCGGTCACATAACTTTTTGATTACAGTCTATTGTTAGAATAGTTTATTGTATTATTAGTTATTTTTCTTAATTCTTTTATTGTGTCTAATTTAAGATCTCTATTGGTAGTTACTGTATTAATCTTAATTCTATGGCCCATAAGATTACGGTAGGAATAATTTGATATAACAGTCTATTGTTAGAATAGTTTATTGTATTATTAGTTATTTTTCTTAATCTCTTATTGTGTCTAATAAGATCTACGGTCAAGATTTTGGACATTTAGAAATCTTCTATCAGTCATTTATAACTTTGATTACAGTCTATTGTTAGAATAGTTTATTGTATTATTAGTTATTTTCTTTATCTTCTTATTGTGTTTAATAAGATCTAAGGTAGGAACAAATCTTCTATCGGTTACATAACTTTGATTACAGTCTATTGTTAGAATAGTTTATTGTATTATTAGATATTTTTTCTTAATCTTTATTGTGTCTAATAAGATCTTCTGTGGAACGAATCTCGTCTATCAGTTTACATAACTTTTGATTACAGTCTATTGTTAGAATAGTTTATTGTATTATTAGTTATTTTCTTTATCTCTTATTGTGTCTAATAAGATCTACGGTAGGAACGAAATTCTATCGGTTTACAACTTTGATTACAGTCTATTGTTAGAATAGTTTATTGTATTATTAGTTATTTTTCTTAATCTCTTATTGTGTCTAATAAGATCTACGGTAGGAACGAATCTTCTATCGGTCACATAACTTTGATTACAGTCTATTGTTAGAATAGTTTATTGTATTATTAGTTATTTTCTTAATCTCTTATTGTGTCTAATAATATCCATGGTAGGAACGAATATTCTATCGGTTTACATAACTTTGATTACAGTCTATTGTTAGAATAAGTTTTATTATTAGTTATTAAAGTTATTTTCTTATTGTGTCTAATAAGATCATGGTAAGAAACGAATATTCTATCGGCACATAACTTTGATTACAGTCTATTGTTAGAATAGTTTTTTGTAATATTAGTTATTTTTCTTAATCTCTTATTGTGTCCTAATAAGATCTTTGGTAGGAAACGAATCTTTATCGGTCCACATAACTTTGATTACAGTCTATTGTTAGAATAGTTTATTGTATTATTAGTTATTTTTCTTAACTTTATTGTGTCCTAATAAGATCTATTGTAGGAACGAATATTCCTATCGGTCACATAACTTTGATTACAGTCTATTGTTAGAATAGTTTATTGTATTATTAGTTATTTTTTCTTATCTCTTATTGTGTCTAATAAGATCTACAGTGGAACGAATCATCTATTGGTCACATAACTTTGATTACAGTCTATTCTTAGAATAGTTTATTGTATTATTAGTTATTTTCTTAATCTCTTTATTGTGTCTAATAAGATATACGGTAGGAATGAATCATCTATGGTCATATAACTTTTGATTACAGTCTATTCTTAGAATGGTTTATTGTATTTTAGTTATTTTTTTAATCTCTTATTGTGTCTAATAAGATCTCTACGGTAGGAACGAATCATCTATCGGTCACATAACTTTGATTACAGTCTATTCTTAGAATAGTTTATTGTATTAGTTATTTTCTTAATCTCTTATTGTGTCTAATAAGATCTACGGTAGGAACGAATCATCTCATTATCTGTCACATAACTTTATTACAGTCTATTCTTAGAATAGTTTATTGTATTATTAGTTATTTTTCTTAATCTCTTATTTTGTCTAATAAGATCTACGGTAGGAATGAATCATCCCATCGGTCATATAACTTTGATTATAGTCTATTGTTAGAATAGTTTATTATTTATTTATTATTTTCTTAATCTCTTATTGTGTCTAATAAGATCTACGGTAGGAACAAATCTTCTATCGGTCACATAACTTTGATTACAGTCTATTGTTAGAATAGTTTATTGTATTATTAGTTATTTTTCTTAATCTCTTATTGTGTCTAATAAGATCTACGGTAGGAACAAATCTTCTATCTGTCACATAACTTTGATTACAGTCTATTGTTAGAATAGTTTATTATTATTATTATTAGTTATTTTTCTAATAAATCTACGGTAGGAACAAATTATCTATCGGTCATAATTAAGATTGTTAGAATAGTTTATTGTATTATTAGTTATTTTCTTAATCTCTTATTTTGTCTAATAAGATCTGGGGTAGGAACGAATCTTCTATCGGTCACATAACTTTGATTAGGCAGTCTATTGTTAGAATAGTTTATTGTATTATTAGTTATTTTCTTAATCTCTTATTTGTCTAATGATCTAATAAGATCTTTGATTACAGTCTATTGTTAGAATAGTTTATTGTATTATTAGTTATTTTTCTTAACGAAACTTCGAATCATCGGTCACATAACTTGATTACAGTCTATTGTTAGAATAGTTTATTGTATTATTAGTTATTTTTCTTAATCTCTTATTGTGTCTAATAAGATCTACGGTAGGAACAAATCTTCTATCGGTCACATAACTTTGATTACAGTCTATTGTTAGAATAGTTTATTGTATTATTAGTTAGTTTTTCTTAATTTCTCTTATTGTGTCTAATAAGATCTACGGTAGGAACAAATCTTCTATCGGTCATAACTTTGATTACAGTCTATTGTTAGAATAGTTTATTGTATTATTAGTTATTTTCTTAATCTCTTATTGTGTCTAATAAGATCTACGGTAGGAACGAATCTTCTATCGGTCACATAACTTTGATTACAGTCTATTGTTAGAATAGTTTATTGTATTATTATTATTTTCTTAATCTCTTATTGTGTCTTTAAGATCTACGGCGGGAACAAATCTTCTATCGGTCACATAACTTTGATTACAGTCTATTGTTAGAATAGTTTATTGTATTATTAGTTATTTTCTTAATCTCTTATTGTGTCTAATAAGATCTACGGTAGGAACGAATATTCTATCGGTCACATAACTTTGATTACAGTCTATTGTTAGAATAGTTTATTGTATTATTAGTTATTTTCTTAATCTCTTATTGTGTCTAATAAGATCTACGGTAGGAACAAATCTTCTATCGGTCACATAACTTTGATTACAGTCTATTGTTAGAATAGTTTATTGTATTATTAGTTATTTTCTTAATCTTGTCTAAATAAGATCACGGTAGGAAACGAATCTTCTATCGGTCACATAACTTTGATTACAGTCTATTGTTAGAATAGTTTATTGTATTATTAGTTATTTTTCTTAATCTCTTATTGTGTCTAATAAGATCTACGGTAGGAACGAATCTTCTATCGGTCACATAACTTTGATTACAGTCTATTGTTAGAATAGTTTATTGTATTATTAGTTATTTTTCTTAATCTCTTATTGTGTCTAATAAGATCTACGGTAGGAACGAATCTTCTATCGGTCACATAACTTTGATTACAGTCTATTGTTAGAATAGTTTATTGTTTAATAAGATTATTAGTTACTTTTTCTTAATCTCTTATTATTGTGTCTAATAAGATCTACGGTAGGAACAAATCTTCTATCGGTCATAACTTTTGATTACATCTATTGTTAGAATAGTTTATTGTATTATTAGTTATTTTTTCTTAATCTCTTATTGTGTCTAATAAGATCGGAATCTTCTATCGGTCATATAACTTTTGATTACAGTCTATTGTTAGAATAGTTTATTGTATTATTAGTTATTTTTCTTAATCTCTTATTGTGTCTAATAAGATCTACGGTAGGAACGAATATTCTATCGGTCTTCTATAACTTTGATTACAGTCTATTGTTAGAATAGTTTATTGTATTATTAGTTATTTTCTTAATCTCTTATTGTGTCTAATAAGATCTACGGTAGGAACGAATCTTCTATCGGTCACATAACTTTGATTACAGTCTATTGTTAGAATAGTTTTATTGTATTATTAGTTATTTTCTTATCTTCTATCGGTTATTGATTGTCTAATAGTTTATTGTATTATTAGTTATTTTTCTTACGTCTAATAAGATCTAGGAACGAATATTCTATCGGTCACATAACTTTGATTACAGTCTATTGTTAGAATAGTTTATTGTATTTTTAGTTATTTTTCTTAATCTCTTATTGTGTCTAATAAGATCTACGGTAGGAACGAATATTCTATCGGTCACATAACTTTGATTACAGTCTATTGTTAGAATAGTTTATTGTATTATTAGTTATTTTTCTTAATCTCTTATTTTGTCTAATAAGATCTACGGTAGGAACGAATCTACTATCGGTCACATAACTTTTATTACAGTCTATTGTTAGAATAGTTTATTGTATTATTAGTTATTTTTCTTAATCTCTTATTGTGTCTAATAAGATCTACGGTAGGAACGAATCTTCTATCGGTCACATAACTTTGATTACAGTCTATTGTTAGAATAGTTTATTGTATTATTAGTTATTTTTCTTAATCTCTTATTGTGTCTAATAAGATCTACGGTAGGAACGAATCTTCTATCGGTCACATAACTTTGATTACAGTCTATTGTTAGAATAGTTTATTGTATTATTAGTTATTTTTCTTAATCTCTTTATTGTGTCTAATAAGATCGGTCTACTTTGATTACAGTCTATTGGAATAGTTTATTGTATTATTAATTTTCTTAATCTTCTAATAATCGGTCACATAACTTTGATTACAGTCTATTGTTAGAATAGTTTTATTGTATTATTAGTTATTTTCTTAATCTCTCTTATTGTGAATCTTCTATCGGTAATAAGATCTATTGTTAGAATAGTTTATTGTATTATTAGTTATTTTTCAATCTCTTATTTTGTCTAATAAGTAGTAGAACGAATCTTCTATCGGTCACATAACTTTGATTACAGTCTATTGTTAGAATAGTTTATTGTATTATTAGTTATTTTTCTTAATCTCTTATTGTGTCTAATAAGATCTACGGTAGGAACGAATCTTCTATCGGTCACATAACTTTGATTACAGTCTATTGTTAGAATAGTTTATTGTATTATTAGTTATTTTTCTTAATCTCTTATTGTGTCTAATAAGATCTACGGTAGGAACGAATATTCTATCGGTCACATAACTTTGATTACAGTCTATTGTTAGAATAGTTTATTGTATTATTAGTTATTTTTCTTAATCTCTTATTTTGTCTAATAAGATCTACGGTAGGAACGAATCTTCTATCGGTTACATAATTTTGATTACAGTCTATTGTTAGAATAGTTTATTGTATTATTATTATTTTTCTAATCTCTTATTGTGTCTAATAAGATTCACGGTAGGGAACGAATATTCTATCGGTCACATAACTTTGATTTACAGTCTATTGTTAGAATAGTTTATTGTATTATTAGTTATTTTTTCTTAATCTCTTATTGTGTCTAATAAGATCTACGGTAGGAACGAATCTTCTATCGGTCATATAATCTTTGATTACAGTCTATTGTTAGAATAGTTTATTGTATTATTAGTTATTTTCTTAATCTCTTATTGTGTCTAATAAGATCTACGGTAGGAACAAATCTTCTATCGGTCACATAACTTTTGATTACAGTCTATTGTTAGAATAGTTTATTGTATTTTTAGTTATTTTTCTTAATCTCTTATTGTGTCTAATAAGATCTACGGTAGGAACGAATCTTCTATCGGTCACATAACTTTGATTACAGTCTATTGTTAGAATAGTTTATTGTATTATTAGTTATTTTCTTAATCTCTTATTTTGTCTAATAAGATCTACGGTAGGAACAAATCTACTATCGGTCATAACTTTTATTACAGTCTATTGTTAGAATAGTTTATTGTATTATTAGTTATTTTTCTTAATCTCTTATTGTGTCTAATAAGATCTGGGGTAGGAACGAATCTTCTATCGGTCATAACTTTGATTACAGTCTATTGTTAGAATAGTTTATTGTATTATTAGTTATTTTTCTTAATCTCTTATTGTGTCTAATAAGATCTACTATAAGATCTACGGGGAACGAATCTTCTATCGGTCACATAACTTTGATTACAGTCTATTGTTAGAATAGTTTATTGTATTATTAGTTATTTTTCTTAATCTCTTATTGTGTCTAATAAGATCTACGGTAGGACCGAATCTTCTATCGGTCACATAACTTTGATTACAGTCTATTGTTAGAATAGTTTATTGTATTATTAGTTATTTTTCTTAATCTTCTTATTTGTCTAATAAGATCTACGGTAGGAACGAATATTCTATCGGTCTAACTTTGATTACAGTCTATTGTTAGAATAGTTTATTGTATTATTAGTTATTTTTCTTAATCTCTCTTATTTTGTCTAATAAGATCTACGGTAGGAACGAATATTCTATCGGTCACATAACTTTGATTACAGTCTATTGTTAGAATAGTTTATTGTATTATTAGTTATTTTCTTAATCTCTTATTTGTCTAATAAGATCTACGGTGAACGAATCTTCTATCGGTCACATAACTTTTGATTACAGTCTATTGTTAGAATAGTTTATTGTATTATTAGTTATTTTCTTAATCTCTTATTGTGTCTAATAAGATCTACGGTAGGAACGAATCTTCTATCGGTCACATAACTTTGATTTCTATTGTTAGAATAGTTTATTGTATTATTAGTTATTTTCTTAATCTCTTATTGTGTCTAATAAGATCTACGGTAGGAACAAATCTTCTATCGGTCACATAACTTTGATTACAGTCTATTGTTAGAATAGTTTATTGTATTTTTATTAGTTATTTTAATAAGATCTACGGTAATCTCTAGTCTTTTGTGTCTAATAAGATTTCTAATCTCGGTAGAATAGGAACGAATCTTCTATCGGTCAGATAACTTTTGATTACAGTCTATATTGTTAGAATAGTTTATTGTATTATTAGTTATTTTCTTAATCTCTTTTTGTCTAATAAGATCTACGGTAGGAACAAATCTTCTATCGGTCATAACTTTGATTACAGTCTATTGTTAGAATAGTTTATTGTATTATTAGTTATTTTTTCTTAATCTCTTATTTTGTCTAATAAGATCTACGGTAGGAACGAATCTCTATCGGTCACATAACTTTGATTACAGTCTATTGAATAGTTTATTTATTAGAATAGTTTATTGTATTATTAATTATTTTCTTAATCTCTTATTTTGTCTAATAAGATCAGAACAAATCTTCTATCGGTCACATAACTTTGATTACAGTCTATTGTTAGAATAGTTTTATTATTATTAGTTATTTTCTTAATCTCTTATTGTGTCTAATAAGATCTACGGTAGGAACAAATCTTCTATCGGTCATAACTTTGATTACAGTCTATTGTTAGAATAGTTTATTGTATTATTAGTTATTTTCTTAATTCTTTTTGTCTAATAAGATCTACGGTGAACAAAATATAGTTAACTTTTGATTACAGTCTATTGTTAGAATAGTTTATTGTATTATTAGTTATTTTCTTAATCTCTTATTGTGTCTAATAAGATCTACGGTAGGAACGAATCTTCTATCGGTCACATAACTTTTGATTACAGTCTATTGTTAGAATAGTTTATTGTATTATTAGTTATTTTCTTAATCTCTTATTGTGTCTAATAAGATCTACGGTAGGAAAAAATCTTCTATCGGTCACATAACTTTGATTACAGTCTATTGTTAGAATAGTTTATTGTATTATTAGTTATTTTCTTAATCTCTTATTGTGTCTAATAAGATCTACGGTAGGAACGAATCTTCTATCGGTCACATAACTTTGATTACAGTCTATTGTTAGAATAGTTTATTGTATTATTAGTTATTTTCTTAATCTCTTTATCGGTTAACTTTGATTGTCTAATAAGATCTAATCTCGGTAGGAACGAATCTTCTATCGGTCACATAACTTTGATTACAGTCTATTGTTAGAATAGTTTATTGTATTATTAGTTATTTTTCTTAATCTCTTATTGTGTCTAATAAGATCTACGGTAGGAACAAATCTTCTATCGGTCACATAACTTTGATTACAGTCTATTGTTAGAATAGTTTATTGTATTATTAGTTATTTTTCTTAATCTCTTATTGTGTCTAATAAGATCTACGGTAGGAACGAATATTCTATCGGTTACATAACTTTGATTACAGTCTATTGTTAGAATAGTTTTATTGTATTATTAGTTATTTTTCTTAATCTCTTATTGTGTCTAATAAGATCTTCGGTAGGAATGAATCATCTATCGGTTACATAACTTTGATTACAGTCTATTGTTAGAATAGTTTATTGTATTATTAGTTATTTTTCTTAATCTCTTATTGTGTCTAATAAGATCTACGGTAGGAACGAATCTTCTATCGGTCACATAACTTTGATTACAGTCTATTGTTAGAATAGTTTATTGTATTATTAGTTATTTTTCTTAATCTCTTATTGTGTCTAATAAGATCTACGGTAGGAACGAATCTTCTATCGGTCACATAACTTTGATTACAGTCTATTGTTAGAATAGTTTATTGTATTATTAGTTATTTTTCTTAATCTCTTATTGTGTCTAATAAGATCTACGGTAGGAACAAATCTTCTATCGGTCACATAACTTTGATTACAGTCTATTGTTAGAATAGTTTATTGTATTATTAGTTATTTTCTTAATCTCTTATTGTGTCTAATAAGATCTACGTAGGAACGAATATTCTATCGGTCACATAACTTTTGATTACAGTATTGTTAGAATAGTTTATTGTATTATTAGTTATTTTTTAATCTCTTTATTTTGTCTAATTTGATAGGAAACAAATCTTCTATCGGTCACATAACTTTGATTATTGTTAGAATAGTTTATTGTATTATTAGTTATTTTTTTTCTTAATCTCTTATCTTTTGTCTAATAAAGATGTTACGGTAGGAACTTAATCTTCTATCGGTAGGAACAAATATTCTACTTTGATTACAGTCTATTGTTAGAATAGTTTATTGCATTATTAGTTATTTTTCTTAATCTCTTATTGTGTCTAATAAGATCTACGGTAGGAACAAATATTCTATCGGTCACATAACTTTGATTACAGTCTATTGTTAGAATAGTTTATTGTATTATTAGTTATTTTTTCTTAATCTCTTATTGTGTCTAATAAGATCTACGGTAGGAACGAATATTCTATCGGTCACATAACTTTGATTACAGTCTATTGTTAGAATAGTTTATTGTATTATTAGTTATTTTCTTAATCTCTTATTTTGTCTAATAAGATCTACGGTAGGAACGAATCTTCTATCGGTCACCTGCTTTTATTACAGTCTATTGTTAGAATAGTTTATTTATTAGTATTATTTTCTTAATCTCTTATTGTGTCTAATAAGATCTACGGTAGGAACGAATCTTCTATCGGTCACATAACTTTGATTACAGTCTATTGTTAGAATAGTTTATTGTATTATTAGTTATTTTTCTTAATCTCTTATTGTGTCTAATAAGATCTACGGTAGGAAAATCTTCTATCGGTCACATAACTTTGATTACAGTCTATTGTTAGAATAGTTTATTGTATTATTAGTTATTTTCTTAATCTCTTATTGTGTCTAATAAGATCTACGGTAGGAACAAATCTTCTATCGGTCACATAACTTTGATTACAGTCTATTGTTAGAATAGTTTATTGTATTATTAGTTATTTTCTTAATCTCTTATTTGTGTCTAATAAGATCTACGGTAGGAACAAATCTTCTATCGGTCACATAACTTTGATTACAGTCTATTGTTAGAATAGTTTATTGTATTATTAGTTATTTTCTTAATCTCTTATTGTGTCTAATAAGATCTACGGTAGGAACAAATCTTCTATCGGTCACATAACTTTGATTACAGTCTATTGTTAGAATAGTTTATTGTATTATTAGTTATTTTCTTAATCTCTTATTGTGTCTAATAAGATCTACGGTAGGAACAAATCTTCTATCGGTCACATAACTTTGAGTCTATTGTTAGAATAGTTTATTGTATTATTAGTTATTTTCTTAATCTCTTATTGTCTAATAAGATCTACGGTGGAACAAATCTTCTATCGGTCACATAACTTTGATTACAGTCTATTGTTAGAATAGTTTATTGTATTATTAGTTATTTTCTTAATCTCTTATTGTGTCTAATAAGATCTACGGTAGGAACGAATCTTCTATCGGTCACATAACTTTGATTACAGTCTATTGTTAGAATAGTTTATTGTATTATTGAATTCTGCTAATCTCTTATTGTGTCTAATAGATCTACGGTAAAGAACGATGTCTATCTGTCATAACTTTGAGATTACAATCTGCTTTGTTACGAGAATAGTTTATTATTATTAGTTATTTTCTTAATCTCTTATTGTGTCTATGCAGGTCTGGTAAAAGACAGTCATCTCTCGGTCACATAACTTTGATTACAGTCTATAGTTAGAATAGTTTATTGTATTATGGTTATTTTCGCATCTCTTCGTATGAATCTACGGAAGGAACAGATCTTCTATCAGGTCATAACTTTGATTCTGATCTATTCTTAGAATAGTTTATTGTATATGATTATTTTCCTTAATCTCTTATTGTTTCTAATAGTCTGGTAGGAACGAATCATCTATCGGTCTGCTAACTTTGATTACAGTCAATGTAGAATAGTTTATTGTATTATTGATTATTTTCTTAATCTCTTATTGTGTCTAATATGTCTACGAGCAAAGACAGATCATCTGTCGGTCACATAACGTTACCAGTCTATTCTTAGAACGTTTATTGTATTAATAGTTATTTTCTTAATCTCTCTTATTGTGTCTAATAAGATCTACGGTGAACGAATCATCTATCGGTCACTGCTTTTGATTACAGTCTACTTAGAATAGTTGTGTATTATTAGTTATTTTCTTAATCTCTTATTGTGTCTAATATAATATCTACGGTAGGAACGAATCATTTGATTACAGTTTATTGATTAGAATAGTTTATTGTATTATTAGTTTTTATTTTTCATTAGAACAAATCATCGGTTTACTTTTTGTCTAATAAGAATAGTTTATTGTATTAGTTATTTTTCTTTAATCTCTTTATCGTGTCTAATAAATCTACGGTAGAACGAAGTCTATCGGTCACATAATATAGTTTGTTGAAGAATTATTGATTTATTTTTCTTAATCTCTTATTAGTGTCTAATAAGATCTACGGTAGGGAACAAATCATCTATCGGTCCACATAACTTGGATTACAGTCTATTCTTAGAATAGTTTATTGTATTATTAATTATTTTTCTTAATCTCTATTATGTGTCTAATAAGATCTACTGTAAAAGGAACAAATCATCTATCGGTCATACATAACTTTGGA
Source organism: Acanthosepion pharaonis (assembly GCA_903632075.3). Classification (NCBI taxonomy): domain Eukaryota; kingdom Metazoa; phylum Mollusca; class Cephalopoda; order Sepiida; family Sepiidae; genus Acanthosepion; species Acanthosepion pharaonis. The sequence continues at coordinate 220,942 of CAHIKZ030000641.1, forward strand.
TATAGTCTATTGTTAGAATAGTTTTCTTTATTAATTATTTTCTTAATCTCCTTATTGTGTCTAATAAGATCTCTACGGTAGAAACAAATCATCTGTCGGTCACATAGCATAATTACAGTCATTGTTAGAATATTTTATTGTATTATTAGTTATTTTTATCTTAATCTCTTTATTGTGTCTAATAAGATCTACGGTAGAACAAATCATCTATCGGTCAAGCATAACTTTGATTACAGTCTATTGTTAGAATAGTTATTGTATTATTAGTTATTTTCTTAATCTCTTATTGTGTCCTAATAAGATCTGCAGTAGGAAACAAATCATCTATCTGATTCACCTTAGAATAGTTTATTGTATTATTATTATTTTCTAATTATTGTGTCTAATAAGATCTATTCTTAGAATAGTTTATTGTATTATTAGTTATTTTCTTTAATCTCTTATTGTGTCTAATAAGATCTGCAGTGAACAAATCTTTCTATCACATAAGTTATTAAAGTCTATTGTTAGAATAGTTTATTGTATTATTAGTTATTTTTCTTAATCTCTTATTCCGATAATAAGATCTGTAGGAACAAGTCATCTATCGGTCACATAACTTTGATTACAGTCTATTGTTAGAATAGTTTATCGTATTATTAGTTATTTTCTTAATCTCTTATTGTGTCTAATAAGATCTACAGTCGAACAGATCATCTATCAAATTTTTTCTTTGATTATAGTCTATTCTTAGAATATTTATTGTATTATTAGTTATTTTTCTTAATCTTATTGTCTAATAAGATCTGGAAGAACAAATCTTCTATCGGTCACATAACTTTGATTACAGCTATTCTTAGAATAGTTTATTGTATTATTAGTTATTTTTCTTAATCTCTTATTGTTTCTAATAAGATCTACGGTAGGAAAAAATGTTCTATCGGTCACATAACTTTGATTACAGTCTATTGTTAGAATAGTTTATTGTATTATTAGTTATTTTCTTAATCTCTTATTGTGTCTAATAAAGATCTGCAGTAGAAACGAATATTCTATCAGTCACATAACTTTGATTACAGTCTATTCTTAGAATAGTTTGTGTATTATAGGTTATTTTCTTAATCTCTATTGTGTCTAATAAGATCTCTAGGAAGAACAAATCTTCTATCGGTCACATAACTTTGATTACAGTCTATTGTTAGGAATAGTTTATTGTATTATTAGTTATTTTTTCTTAATCTCTTATTGTGTCTAATAAGATCTACGGTAGGAACGAATCATCTATCGGTCACATAACTTTGATTACAGTCTATTGTTAGAATAGTTAATTGTATTTTTAGTTATTTTTCTTTAATCTCTTATTGTCTAATAAGATCTACGGTAGAACAATATTCTATCGGTCACATAACTTTGATTACAGTCTATTCTTAGGAATAGTTTATTGTATTATTAGTTTTTTTTCTTAATCTCTTATTGTGTCTAATTTTTTTACGGTAGGAACGAATCTTCTATCGGTAGATGACTTTTGATTACGGTCTATTGTTAGAATAGTTTATTTATTATTAGTTATTTTTAGCAATCTCTTATTTTTTTAAGATCTACGGTAGGAACAGTCAGTTTGTCTATCGGATGACAATTTGTTTGAAAAATTCTATTCTTGGAATAGTTTATTGTATATATAGTTATAAGATCTAGGAACGAATCTTATTGTGTCTAAGAAGATCTACGGTAGAAAATCTTCTATCGGTCACATAACTTTTGATTACAGTCTATTGTTAGAATAGTTTATTGTATTATTAGTTATTTTCTTAATCTCTTATTGTGTCTAATAAGATCTACGGAAAAAACAAATCTTCTATCGGTCAAATAACTTTGATTACAGTCTATTGTTAGAATAGTTTATTGTATTATTAGTTATTTTTCTTAATCTCTTATTGTGTCTAATAAGATCTACGGTAGAACGAATTTCTATCGGTCACATAACTTTGATTCATCTATTGGTAGAATAGTTTAATTATTGTTATTATCTTTAGTCTATTGTTAGAAGGTTTACATAACTTTGATTACATATAGAATAGTTTATTGTATTATTAGTTATTTTTCTTAATCTCTTATATGTGTCTAATAAGATCTACGGTAGGAACGAATATTCTATCGGTCACATAACTTTGATTACAGTCTATTGTTAGAAATAGTTTATTGTATTATTAATTATTTTCTTAATCTCTTATTGTGTCTAATAAGATCTACGGAAGGAACGAATCTTCTATCGGTTACATAACTTTGATTACACAGTCTATTGTTAGAATAGTTTATTGTATTATTAGTTATTTTTCTTAATCTCTTATTGTTTCTAATAAGATCTACGGTAGGAACAAATATTCTATCGGTCACATAACTTTTGATTACAGTCTATTAGAATAGTTTATTGTATTATTAGTTATTTTCTTAATCTCTTATTGTGTCTAATAAGATCTACGGTAGGAACAAATATTCTATCGGTCACATAACTTTTGATTACAGTCTATTGTTAGAATAGTTTATTGTATTATTAGTTATTTTCTTAATCTCTTATTGTGTCCTAATAAGATCTAGGCAAGGAACAAATCTTCTATCGGTCACATAACTTTGATTACAGTCTATTGTTAGAATAGTTTATTGTATTATTAGTTATTTTCTTAATCTCTTATTGTGTCTAATAAGATCTACGGTGAACGAATCTTCTATCGGTTCTTTGATTACAGTCATTGTTAGAAATTTATTATTAGTTATTTTCTTAATCTCTTATTGTAATAAGATCTACGGTAGGTTCTATTAAATTGTTAGAATAGTTTATTGTATTATTAGTTATTTTTCTTAATCTCTTATTGGTCTAATAAGATCTGCAGTGGAACGAATATTCTATCGGTCACATAACTTTTGATTACAGTAATTGTTAGAATAGTTTATTGTATTAATAGTTTAGGTTATTTTTTAATAGTAATTATTGAATATTCTATTATTGTTATTTTATATATTAGTTATTTTTCTTAATCTCTTATTGTGTCTAATAAGATCTACGGTAGAAACGAATCTTCTATCGGTCACATAACTTTGATTACAGTCTATTGTTAGAATAGTTTATTGTATTATTAGTTATTTTTCTTAATCTCTTATTGTGTCTAATAAGATCTACGGTACAAACGAAATCGGTCACATAACTTTGATTACAGTCTATTGTTAGAATAGTTTATTGTATTATTAGTTATTTTCTTAATCTTATTGTGTCTAATAAGATCTACGGTACATAACTTTGATTCTTCTCTACTTTGATTACAGTCTATTGTTAGAATAGTTTATTGTATTATTGTTAGAATAGTTATTTTCTTAATCTCTTATTGTGTCTAATAAGATCTACGGTAGGAACAAATCTATCTATCGGTCACATAACTTTGATTACAGTCTATTGTTAGAATAGTTTATTGTATTATTAGTTATTTTCTTAATCTCTTATTGTGTCTAATAAGATCTAGGGTAGGAACAAATCTTCTATCGGTCACATAACTTTGATTACAGTCTATTGTTAGAATAGTTTATTGTATTATTAGTTATTTTTCTTAATCTCTTATTGTGTCTAATAAGATCTACGGTAGGAACAAATCTTCTATCGGTCACATAACTTTGATTACAGTTCTATTGTTAGAATAGTTTATTGTATTATTAGTTATTTTCTTAATCTCTTATTGTGTCTAATAAGATCTACGGTAGGAACGAATCTTCTATCGGTCACATAACTTTGATTACAGTCTATTGTTAGAATAGTTTATTGTATTATTAGTTATTTTTTTCTTAATCTCTTATTGTGTCTAATAAGATCTACGGTAGGAACGAATCTTCTATCGGTCACATAACTTTGATTACAGTCTATTGTTAGAATAGTTTATTGTATTATTAGTTATTTTTCTTAATCTCTTATTGTGTCTAATAAGATCTGGTAGGAACAAATCTTCTATCGGTCACATAACTTTGATTACAGTCTATTGTTAGAATAGTTTATTGTATTATTAGTTATTTTTCTTAATCTCTTATTGTGTCTAATAAGATCTACGGTAGGAACGAATCTTCTATCGGTCCATAACTTTGATTACAGTCTATTGTTAGAATAGTTTATTGTATTATTAGTTATCTTTTTTCTTAATAGGAACTCTTTATTCAGTCTAATATCGAAACGAATCTTCTATCGGTCACATAACTTTGATTACAGTCTATTGTTAGAATAGTTTATTGTATTATTAGTTATTTTCTTAATCTCTTATTGTGTCTAATAAGATCTAGGTAGGAAACGAAATCTTCTATCGGAACATAACTTTATTACAGTCTATTGTTAGAATAGTTTATTGTATTATTTTATTTTTCTTAACTTATTGTGTCTATTAAGATCTTAGGAACGAATCTTTATTCACATAACTTTGATTACAGTCTATTGTTAGAATATTTTTTTAGTTATTTTTCTTAATCTCTTATTGTGTCTAATAAGATCTACGGTAGGAACGAATATTCTATCGGTCACATAACTTTGATTACAGTCTATTGTTAGAATAGTTTATTGTATTATTAGTTATTTTTTCTTAATCTCTTATTGTGTCTAATAAGATCTACGGTAGGAACGAATCTTCTATCGGTCACATAACTTTGATTATCTATTGTTAGAATAGTTTATTGTATTATTAGTTCTATTATTTTGTCTAATAAGAATAATTTATCGGTCACATAATTAGTTATTGTTATTTTTCATTATTAATCTCTTATTGTGTCTAATAAGATCTACGGTGAAAAATCTTCTATCGGTCATATAACTTTGATTACAGTCTATTGTTAGAATAGTTTATTGTATTATTAGTTATTTTTCTTAATCTCTTATTGTGTCTAATAAGATCTGGTAGGAACGAATCTTCTATCGGTCACATAACTTTGATTACAGTCTATTGTTAGAATAGTTTATTGTATTATTAGTTATTTTTCTTAATCTCTTATTGTGTCTAATAAGATCTAAACGAATCTTCTATCGGTTAACTTTGATTAACTTTGAATAGTTTACAGTCTATTGTTAGAATAGTTTATCGGTCACATAATTGATTAGTTAGTTTTTTCTTAATCTCTTATTGTGTCTAATAAGATCTACGGTAGGAACGAATCTTCTATCGGTCACATAACTTTTGATTACAGTCTATTGTTAGAATAGTTTATTGTATTATTAGTTATTTTTCTTAATCTCTTATTGTGTCTAACGGTAGGAACAAAAGATCTACAGTATTGTTAGAATACATTGATCTTCTATCGGTAATAAGACATAACTTTGATTACAGATTCTATTGTTAGAATAGTTTATTGTATTATTAGTTATTTTCTTAATCTCTTATTGTGTCTAATAAGATCTAGGTAGGAACGAATCTTCTATCGGTCACATAACTTTGATTACAGTCTATTGTTAGAATAGTTATTGTATTATTAGTTATTTTTCTTAATCTCTTATTGTGTCTAATAAGATCTACGGTAGGAACGAATATTCTATCGGTCACATAACTTTGATTACAGTCTATTGTTAGAATAGTTTATTGTATTATTAGTTATTTTTCTTAATCTCTTATTGTGTCTAATAAGATCTACGGTAGGAACGAATCTTCTATCGGTCACATAACTTTGATTACAGTCTATTGTTAGAATAGTTTATTGTATTATTAGTTATTTTCTTAATCTCTTATTGTGTCTAATAAGATCTACGGTAGGAACGAATATTCTATCGGTCACATAACTTTGATTACAGTCTATTGTTAGAATAGTTTATTGTATTATTAGTTATTTTTCTTAATCTCTTATTGTGTCTAATAAGATCTACGGTAGGAACGAATCTATCGGTATCTTTGATTACAGTCTATTGTTAGAATAGTTTATTGTATTATTAGTTATTTTCTTAATCTCAGTCTAATAAGATCTACGGTAGGAACGAAATATCGGTTAACTTTGATTACAGTCTATTGTTAGAAGTTATTTATTATTAGTTATTTTCTTAATTGTGTCTAATAAGATCTACGGTAGGAACGAATCTTCTATCGGTCACATAACTTTGATTACAGTCTATTGTTAGAATAGTTTATTGTATTTTTATTAGTTATTTTCTTAATCTCTTATTGTGTCTAATAAGATCTACGGTAGGAACGAATCTTCTATCGGTCACATAACTTTGATTACAGTCTATTGTTAGAATAGTTTATTGTATTATTAGTTATTTTTTTCTTAATCTCTTATTGTGTCTAATAAGATCTACGGTAGGAACGAATCTTCTATCGGTCACATAACTTTGATTACAGTCTATTGTTAGAATAGTTTATTGTATTATTAGTTATTTTTTCTTAATCTCTTATTGTGTCTAATAAGATCTACGTAGTATCGGTCCATAACTTTGAACGAATATTTTCTATCGGTCTACATAACTTTTGATTACAGTCTATTGTTAGAATAGTTTATTGTATTATTAGTTATTTTTTCTTAATCTCTTATTATGATCTAAAAAGATCTACGGTCACATAACTTTGATTACAGAAGAATAATCTTCTATTAGTTATTTTCTTAACTTTGATTACAGTCTATTGTTAGAATAGTTTATTGTATTATAGAATAGTTATTTTTATTAATCTCTTCTTATTGTGTCTAATAAGATCTACGGTAGGAACAAATCTTCTATCGGTCACATAACTTTGATTACAGTCTATTGTTAGAATAGTTTATTGTATTATTAGTTATTTTTCTTAATCTCTTATTGTGTCTAATAAGATCTACGGTAGGAACAAATCTTCTATCGGTCACATAACTTTGATTACAGTCTATTGTTAGAATAGTTTATTGTATTATCGGTAGTTATTTTTCTTAATCTCTTATTGTGTCTATTGTGTCTAATAAGATCTACGGTAGGAACAAATATTCTATTGTAACTTTTGATTACAGTCTATTGTTAGAATAGTTTATTGTATTATTAGTTATTTTTTCTTAATCTCTTATTGTGTTAATAAGTCTATTAGGAACGAATCTTCTATAGTTTATAACTTTTGATTACAGTCTATTGTTAGAATAGTTTATTTTATTAGTTATTTTTCTTAATCTCTATTGTGTCTAATAAGATCTACGTTAGGAACGAATCTTCTATCGGTCACATAACTTTGATTACAGTCTATTGTTAGAATAGTTTTATTGTATTATTAGTTATTTTTCTTAATCTCTTATTGTGTCTAATAAGATCTGCGGTAGGAACAAATCTTCTATCGGTCTACATAACTTTGATTACAGTCTATTGTTAGAATAGTTTATTGTATTATTAGTTATTTTCTTAATCTCTTATTGTGTCTAATAAGATCTACGGTAGGAACGAATCTTCTATCGGTCACATAACTTTGATTACAGTCTATTGTTAGAATAGTTTATTGTATTATTAGTTATTTTTCTTAATCTCTTATTGTGTCTAATAAGATCTACGGTAGGAACGAATCTTCTATCGGTCACATAACTTTGATTACAGTCTATTGTTAGAATAGTTTATTGTATTATTAGTTATTTTTTCTTAATCTCTTAACTTTGATTGTGTCTAATAAGATCTATTGTCTAATAAGATCTAGGGTAGGAACGAATCTTCTATCGGTCATACTTTGATTACAGTCTATTGTTAGAATAGTTTATTGTATTATTGTTATTTTCTTAATATTGTGTTTAAGATTACGGTATTCTTTATCGGTTAACTTTGATTACAGTCTAATTCTCTTATTGTTATTTGTCTTCTTATTGTGTCTAAGATCTACGGTAGGAACGAATATTCTATCGGTCTTTGATTACAGTCTATTGTTAGAATAGTTTATTGTATTATTAGTTATTTTCTTAATCTCTTATTGTCTAATAAGATCTACGGTAGGAACAAATCTTCTATCGGTACATAAATAGTCTATTGTTAGAATAGTTTATTGTATTATTAGTTATTTTCTTAATCTCTTATTGTGTCTAATAAGATCTACGGTAGGAACGAATCTTCTATCGGTCACATAACTTTGATTACAGTCTATTGTTAGAATAGTTTATTGTATTATTAGTTATTTTTTCTTAATCTCTTATTGTGTCTAATAAGATCTACGGTAGGAACAAATCTTCTATCGGTCACATAACTTTGATTACAGTCTATTGTTAGAATAGTTTATTGTATTATTAGTTATTTTTTTTCTTAATCTCTTATTGTGTCTAATAAGATCTACGGTAGGAACGTATTAATCTTCTATCGGTCACATAACTTTGATTACAGTCTATTGTTAGAATAGTTTATTGTATTATTAGTTATTTTTCTTAATCTCTTATTGTGTCTAATAAGATCTACGGTAGGAACAAATCTTCTATCGGTCACATAACTTTGATTACAGTTATTTTCTTAATCTCTATTGTTAGGAAAAAATAGTTTATTACAGTCTATTGTTAGAATAGTTTATTGTATTTAGTTTTTTCTTAATCTCTTATTGTGTCTAATAAGATCTACGGTAGAGAACGAATCTTCTATCGGTCACATAACTTTGATTACAGTCTATTGTTAGAATAGTTTATTGTATTATTAGTTATTTTTCTTAATCTCTTATTGTGTCTAATAAGATCTACGGTAGGAACGAATCTTCTATCGGTCACATAACTTTGATTACAGTCTATTGTTAGAATAGTTTATTGTATTATTATTTATTTTTTCTTAATCTCTTATTGTCTAATATCTACGGTAGGAACAAATCTTCTATCGGTCACATAACTTTGATTACAGTCTATTGTTAGAATAGTTTATTGTATTATTAGTTATTTTTCTTAACTCTTATTGTGTCTAATAAGATCTACGGTAGGAACGAATCTTCTATCGGTCACATAACTTTGATTACAGTCTATTGTTAGAATAGTTTATTGTATTATTAGTTATTTTTCTTAATCTCTTATTGTTTAAGATCTACGGTAGGAACGAATCTTCTATCGGTCACATAACTTTGATTACAGTCTATTGTTAGAATAGTTTATTGTATTATTAGTTATTTTCTTAATCTCTTATTGTGTCTAATAAGATCTACGGTAGGAACGAATCTTCTATCGGTCACATAACTTTGATTACAGTCTATTGTTAGAATAGTTTATTGTATTATTAGTTATTTTTCTTAATCTCTTATTGTGTCTAATAAGATCTACGGTAGAACGAATATTCTATCGGTCACATAACTTTGATTACAGTCTATTGTTAGAATAGTTTATTGTATTATTAGTTATTTTTCTTAATCTCTTATTGTGTCTAATAAGATCTACGGTAGGAACGAATCTTCTATCGGTCACATAACTTTGATTACAGTCTATTGTTAGAATAGTTTATTGTATTATTAGTTATCTCTTTTTCTTAATCTCTTATTGTGTCTAATAAGATTCTACGAATAGTTTATTGTATTTTAATTTTCGAATCTTCTATCGGTAGGATTGAATATCTTCATAACTTTGATTACAGTCTATTGTTAGAATAGTTTATTGTATTATTAGTTATTTTTCTTAATCTCTTATTTGTCTAATAAGATCTACGGTAGGTTCTATCGGTCACATAACTTTGATTACAGTCTATTGTTAGAATAGTTTATTGTATTATTAGTTATTTTCTTAATCTCTTATTGTGTCTAATAAGATCTACGGTAGGAACGAATCTTCTATCGGTCACATAACTTTGATTACAGTCTATTGTTAGAATAGTTTATTGTATTATTAGTTATTTTCTTAATCTCTTATTTGTCTAATAAGATCTACGGTAGGAACGAATATTCTATCAGTCACATAACTTTGATTACAGTCTATTGTTAGAATAGTTTATTGTATTATTAGTTATTAGTTATTTTCTTAATCTCTTATTGTGTCTAATAAGATCTACGGTAGGAAATAGATCTTCTATCGGTCACATAACTTTGATTACAGTCTATTGTTAGAATAGTTTATTGTATTATTAGTTATTTTTCTTAATCTCTTATTGTGTCTAATAAGATCTACGGTAGGAACGAATATTCTATCGGTCACATAACTTTGATTACAGTCTATTGTTAGAATAGTTTATTGTATTATTAGTTATTTTCTTAATCTCTTATTGTGTCTAATAAGATCTACGGTAGGAACGAATATTCTATCGGTCACATAACTTTGATTACAGTCTATTGTTAGAATAGTTTATTGTATTATTAGTTATTTTTCTTAATCTCTTATTTTGTCTAATAAGATCTACGGTAGGAACGAATCTTCTATCGGTCAGCATAACTTTGATTACAGTCTATTGTTAGAATATTGTTTATTGTTATTAATTAGTTATTTTTCTTAATCTCTTATTTTGTCTATTATTAGAATAGTTTATAAGAGTTATTTTTCTTAATCTCTTATTGTGGTAGGAACGAATCTTCTATCGGTCACATAACTTTGATTACAGTCTATTGTTAGAATTTATTTGCCTTAGAATAGTTTATTGTATTTTTAGTTATTTTTCTTAATCTCTTATTGTGTCTAATAAGATCTACGGTAGGAACGAATCTTCTATCGGTCACATAACTTTGATCTATTGTTAGAATAGTTTATTGTATTATTAGTTATTTTTCTTAATCTCTTATTTTGTCTAATAAGATCTACGGTAGGAACGAATCTTCTATCGGTCACATAACTTCTATTCATTGTTGAATAGTTTTTGTATTTCTATTGTTAAGAATAGTTTATTGTATTATTAGTTATTTTTCTTAATCTCTTAGTTTTTGTCTAATAAGATCTACGGTAGGAACGAATCTTCTATCGGTCACATAACTTTGATTACAGTCTATTGTTAGAATAGTTTATTGTATTATTAGTTATTTTCTTAATCTCTTATTGTGTCTAATAAGATCTACGGTAGGAACGAATCTTCTATCGGTCACATAACTTTGATTACAGTCTATTGTTAGAATAGTTTATTGTATTATTAGTTATTTTCTTAATCTCTTATTTTGTCTAATAAGATCTACGGTAGGAACGAATCTACTATCGGTCACATAACTTTGATTACAGTCTATTGTTAGAATAGTTTATTGTATTATTAGTTATTTTTCTTAATCTCTTATTGTGTCTAATAAGATCTACGGTAGGAACGAATATTCTAATATTCTATCGGTTATTTTTCTTAATCTCTTATTTGTCATAATCGGTCACATTTTGATTACAGTCTATTGTTAGAATAGTTTATTGTATTATTAGTTATTTTTCTTAATCTCTTATTGTGTCTAATAAGATCTACGGTAGGAAACGAATCTTCTATCGGTCACATAACTTTGATTACAGTCTATTGTTAGAATAGTTTATTGTATTATTAGTTATTTTTCTTAACTCTTATTTTCTAATAAATCTAGGAACTTATTCTATCGGTCATAATTAAGTCTATTGTTAGAACGTTTATTGTATTATTAGTTATTTTTTCTTAATCTCTTATTTTTCTATAAGATCTACGGTAGGAACGAACTTATCGGTCACATAACTTTGATTACTATTGTTAGAATAGTTTATTGTATTATTAGTTATTTTCTTAATCTCTTATTGTGTCTAATAAGATCTACGGTAGGAACGAATTTCTATCGGTCACATCTTTGATTCAGTCTATTAGAATGTTTATTGTATTATTAGTTATTTTCTTAATCTCTTATTGTGTCTAATAAGATCTACGGTAGGAACGAATCTTCTATCGGTCACATAACTTTGATTACAGTCTATTGTTAGAATAGTTTATTGTATTATTAGTTATTTTCTTAATCTCTTATTGTGTCTAATAAGATCTACGGTAGGAACGAATCTTCTATCGGTCACATAACTTTGATTACAGTCTATTGTTAGAATAGTTTATTGTATTATTAGTTATTTTTCTTAATCTCTTATTTTGTCTAATAAGATCTACGGTAGGAACAAATATTCTATCGGTCACATAACTTTTGATTACAGTCTATTGTTAGAATAGTTTATTGTATTATTAGTTATTTTCTTAATCTCTTATTTTTGTCTAATAAGATCTACGGTAGGGTGAATCTTCTATCGGTCACATAACTTTTGATTACAGTCTATTGTTAGAATAGTTTATTGTATTATTAGTTATTTTTTCTTAATCTCTATGTGTCTAATAAGATCTACGGTGGAATAATCTTTGTCACATAACTTTGATTATTACAGTCTATTGTTATTGTGTCTAATAAATAGTTTATTGTATTATTACAGTCTATTTTGCTTAGTTATTTTCTTAATCTCTTATTGTGTCTAATAAGATCTACGGTAGGAACAAATCTTCTATCGGTCACATAACTTTGATTACAGTCTATTGTTAGAATAGTTTATTGTATTATTAGTTATTTTTCTTAATCTCTTATTGTTCTACGGTAGGAATGAATCTTCTATCGGTCATAACTTTGATTACAGTCTATTAGAATAGTTTATTGTATTATTAATTATTTTCTTAATCTCTTATTGTGTCTAATAAGATCTACGGTAGGAACGAATCTTCTATCGGTCACATAACTTTGATTACAGTCTATTGTTAGAATAGTTTATTGTATTATTAGTTATTTTTCTTAATCTCTTATTTTGTCTAATAAGATCTACGGTAGGAACGAATCTTCTATCGGTCACATAACTTTGATTACAGTCTATTGTTAGAATAGATTATTGCATTATTAGTTATTTTTCTTAATCTCTTATTGTGTCTAATAAGATCTACGGTAGGAAAAAATCTTCTATCGGTCACATAACTTTGATTACAGTCTATTGTTAGAATAGTTTATTTATTTTATTGTATTAATTATTGTTATTTTCTTAATCTTCTTATTGTGTCTAATGAAGAGTCTATTGTTAGAATAGTTTATTGGAATCTCTTATTGTGTCTAATAAGATCTGTAGGAACAATCTTCTATCGGTCACATAACTTTTGTCTAATGATTACAGTCTATTGTTAGAATAGTTTATTGTATTATTAGTTATTTTTCTTAATCTCTTATTGTGTCTAATAAGATCTACGGTAGGAACAAATCTTCTATCGGTCACATAACTTTGATTACAGTCTATTGTTAGAATAGTTTATTGTATTATTAGTTATTTTTCTTAATCTCTTATTGTGTCTAATAAGATCTACGGTAGGAACAAATCTTCTATCGGTCACATAACTTTGATTACAGTCTATTGTTAGAATAGTTGTATTATTATTATTTTGCTTAATCTCTTATTGTGTCTAATAAGATCTACGGTAGGAAACAAATCTTCTATCGGTCACATAACTTTGATTACAGTCTATTGTTAGAATAGTTTATTGTATTATTAATTATTTTCTTAATCTCTTATTGTGTCTAATAAGATCTCGGTAGGAAAAATCATATCGGTCACATAACTTTGATTACAGTCTATTGTTAGAATAGTTTATTGTATTATTATTAATCTCTTATTGTGTTTAAGATCTACGGTATCTTCTATCGGTCTTTGATTACAGTCTATTGAATGTTTATTAATATTTTTATCTACGGTATCTACGGGAAAAATCTTCTATCGGTCACATAACTTTGATTACAGTCTATTGTTAGAATAGTTTATTGTATTATTAATTATTTTTCTTAATCTCTTATTGTGTCTAATAAGATCTACGGTAGGAACAAATCTTCTATCGGTCACATAACTTTGATTACAGTCTATTGTTAGAATAGTTTATTGTATTATTAATTATTTTTCTTAATCTCTTATTGTGTCTAATAAGATCTACGGTAGGAACAAATCTTCTATCGGTTACATAACTTTGATTACAGTCTATTATTGTGTTTAGAATAGTTTATTGTATTATTAGTTATTTTTCTTAATCTCTTATTGTGTCTAATAAGATCTACGGTAGGAACAAATCTTCTATCGGTCACATAACTTTGATTACAGTCTATTGTTAGAATAGTTTATTGTATTATTAGTTATTTTCTTAATCTCTTATTGTGTCTAATAAGATCTACGGTAGGAACAAATCTTCTATCGGTCACATATTACAGTCTTTGATTACAGTCTATTTTGTTAGAATAGTTTATTGTATTATTACAGTCTATTGTTTAGTTTTTTTATTATTAATCTCTTATTGTGTCTAATAAGATCTACGGTAGGAACAAATCTTCTATCGGTCACATAACTTTGATTACAGTCTATTGTTAGAATACTTTATTGTATTATTAATTATTTTTCTTAATCTCTTATTGTGTCTAATAAGATCTACGGTAGGAACAAATCTTCTATCGGTCACATAACTTTGATTACAGTCTATTGTTAGAATAGTTTATTGTATTATTAATTATTTTTCTTAATCTCTTATTGTGTCTAATAAGATCTACGGTAGGAACAAATCTTCTATCGGTCACATAACTTTGATTACAGTCTATTGTTAGAATAGTTTATTGTATTATTAGTTATTTTTCTTAATCTCTTATTGTGTCTAATAAGATCTACGGCAGGAAAAATCTTCTATCAGTTACATAACTTTGATTACAGTCTATTGTTAGAATAGTTTATTATTATTATTAATCTCTTATTTTTCTACGGTAGGAACAAATCTCGGTTACTTTGATTGTCTATTGTTAGAAATAAGATTTTCTACGGTAAGATCTACGGTAGGAACAAATCTTCTATCGGTCACATAACTTTGATTACAGTCTATTGTTAGAATAGTTTATTGTATTATTAATTATTTTGCTTAATCTCTTATTGTGTCTAATAAGATCTACGGTAGGAACAAATCTTCTATCGGTCACATAACTTTGATTACAGTCTATTGTTAGAATAGTTTATTGTATTATTAATTATTTTGCTTAATCTCTTATTGTGTCTAATAAGATCTACGGTAGGAACAAATCTTCTATCGGTCACATAACTTTGATTACAGTCTATTGTTAGAATAGTTTATTGTATTATTAGTTATTTTTCTTAATCTCTTATTGTGTCTAATAAGATCTTTTGACAGTCTATTGTTAGAATAGTTTATTGTATTATTAACAAATCTTCTATCGGTCACATAACTTTGATTACAGTCTATTGTTAGAATAGTTTATTGTATTATTAATTATTTTCTTAATCTCTTATTGTGTCTAATAAGATCTACGGTAGGAACAAATCTTCTATCGGTCACATAACTTTGATTACAGTCTATTGTTAGAATAGTTTATTGTATTATTAATTATTTTCTTAATCTCTTTATTGTGTCTAATAAGATCTACGGTAGGAACAAATCTTCTATCGGTCACATAACTTTGATTACAGTCTATTGTTAGAATAGTTTAGAATTAGTTTATTGTTGTAATTATCTACGGTTATCTTTATCGGTTAACTTTGATTACAGTCTATTGTTAGAATAGTTTATTGTATTATTAATTATCTTAATCTCTTATTGTGTCTAATAAGATCTACGGTAGGAAACAAATCTTCTATCGGTCACATAACTTTGATTACAGTCTATTGTTAGAATAGTTCATTGTATTATTAGTTATTTTTCTTAATCTCTTATTGTGTCTAATAAGATCTACGGTAGGAACAAATCTTCTATCGGTCACATAACTTTGATTACAGTCTATTGTTAGAATAGTTTATTTATTATTAATTATTTTTCTTAATCTCTTATTGTGTCTAATAAGATCTACGGTAGGAACGAATCTTCTATCGGTCACATAACTTTGATTACAGTCTATTGTTAGAATAGTTTATTGTATTATTAATTATTTTGCTTAATCTCTTATTGTGTCTAATAAGATCTACGGTAGGAACAATCTTCTATCGGTCACATAACAGTCTATTGTTAAGTTTGATTAACAGTCTATTGTTAGAATAGTTTATTGTATTATTAGTTATTTTTCTTAATCTCTTATTGTGTCTAATAAGATCTACGGTAGGAACGAATCTTCTATCGGTCACATAACTTTGATTACAGTCTATTGTTAGAATAGTTTATTATTTTCTTAATTATTGTGTCTAATAAGATCTACGGTAGGAACAAATTTCACATAACTTTGATTAAGTCTATTGTTAGAATAGTTTATTTATTATTAATTATTTTCTTAATCTCTTATTGTGTCTAATAAGACTTACGGTAGAACAAATAACTTTGTGTCTATTGTTACTTTATTGTATTATTATTAGATCTACGGTAGGAACGAATCTTCTATCGATCTACATAATCTCTTATTGTGTCTAATTCGGTCACATAACTTTGATTACAGTCTATTGTTAGAATAGTTTATTGAACAAATCTTCTATATTATTATTGTTAGAATAGTTTATTTTCTTAATCTCTTATTGTGTCTAATAAGATCTACGGTAGGAACGAATCTTCTATCGGTCACATAACTTTGATTACAGTCTATTGTTAGAATAGTTTATTGTATTATTAGTTATTTTCTTTATCTCTTATTGTGTCTAATAAGATCTACGGTAGGAACAAATCTTCTATCGGTCATAACTTTGATTACAGTCTATTGTTAGAATAGTTTATTGTATTATTTATTGTGTCTAATAAGATTTTCAGTCTTTATTACAGTCTATTGTTAGAATAGTTTTAAGTTATTTTCTTCATCTCTTATTGTGTCTAATAAGATCTACGGTAGGAACAAATCTTCTATCGGTTACATAACTTTGATTACAGTCTATTTTAGTTTATTGTATTATTAGTTTTTTCTTAATGTCTAATTACGGTAGGAACGAATCTTTATCGGTCAATACTTTGATTAGATAGGTAACTTATTGTAAACTTAATCTCTTATATCTCTAACATCAGTGGCAGAATTCAAGTGATTTTTAACGTTTCGCATTAAACTTTTACTCAATTTATCCACATTCGCAAAAATGATTTTGTAAAGTCTTTTTTTTTTTTAGATTTGTATCCGTTGAATCAAAATTTAATAACAGAAAAAAAGAATATGATTTCTCAATTTCATGGCCAAAATTCTGAATCTGTTTCTCACAAATTTCGATCTTATCAGGGCAGATAGGTTTCACATGTATCAATTGTTTCTGTTATCCACTGGGGAACGTGGATAACGGAATAAAATGTCAATATAATTCTGGTTGCTGAGGATCCGTGTCCTGACCTGTACCTCATTATTGCTTTAAAAGAATTAAAAAATAATTTGATAAATATTTTATTTACCCGAATATGTGAACGCGACGCGCCAATATAAACATTTGTAAAAAAGCAAAACAAAAAAATAATTCTGAATTACAAAGAATAGGAAAAGAATTAAAGGCCATCTTGTGTGAAGGAACAAATGAATGGTTACTTACCTGGTCTCCCATAAAAAAATGGCACCCGATGTTCTGTATATCTAATGTTTTCTCCAAGAATGGAAGGATCCTTCGACATGTCTCTTGGTACCTTTGGGTTAGCTCATTCTAAAATAATAAAATGTGGGATGTTAATAAGATTTTTCGGAAAGTCCAAGACGGATCCATATGACAATTGTTAAAAGATTTAACATAGGAGAGGAAAAAGATTTATTGCTTAAGATAATATGTCGAAATAACCATTCTTCGATCGATGAAGCTCACAAGACCTGAAATACATGTCGCAAAATATATAGAATAAATTATTTTAAAAATTCCACATTATAATAAAAAAAAAATTCGGCTTTTTCTCTCTTTAAAATATACACTTTTATCTCATTGAAACAACCATAAACACTTCCCTACACACACACACACACACACACACACACACACACATACATATATATATATATATATATATATATTAATTTACTGAGTCATTTAGATGTGACACAAGGTCTAATGTATGAAGCACTCAGTGAAAAGTGAACTAACTACTCAAGTTTACTAGCAATTACACTACGTCAAAATGCCCTTGGGATATATATATATATATATATATATATATATATATATATATATATGTATAGAAAGACATTCAAATTATATCAAACATTATAATCTTTATGAACCCCCAAAATAACACTTTCAAAGTAAAACAAAATAACAGCGTCTGTTTCTAGCCTTTCTTTTACAAAGAAAATTAGTGAAACTTTCTCTCATAACTTCCTTCTCTCTATGGGTTTTTTCTTCTCTACCCCTTCGATATCAATATATAACTTCCGTTAAGTTAACCGTTTAAATGTGTCAATATCTGCTAACTCACTCCTGTCTTCTCTCCCCCCTCACTTCCGCACTTCGTTAATTTACATATGTTTAATACTGCTCGTTTAAATGTGTAAATTTTCGTTTCATTTTTTGTTTGGAAGAAAAGTCTGATGATCCGCAGTCCTTTTAAAAGGGCTGTGGTGAAATAATTTATTACATGGAACCTTAAAGTGGTCTGTTTTGTTTTATTTATATATATATATATATATATATATATATATATATATATATATATATATATATATATATATATATACAGGGTGTCTATAAAGTTCGGGTGCACTTTAAAAAATTATAACATTATTTGTATTTGCGATAGAAATAATTTGTAAAAAGGATTAGAAAGAAGTAATCTATATTTTTAAGGTTTTATTGAAATTTTATTTAAGTTTCCAAATGTCCTCCATCATTAGCAATACATGGGTAATACGATTTTGCAGTTCACGGAAAACATTTGCTAACTGATTTACAGTAATGCCTGAAATCACAAATTTTATATATATATATATATATATATATATATATATATGTGTGTGTGTGTGTGTGTGTGTGTGTGTGTCGGAAAGGGATATATTTGTTCAAAGTAGCAAAGTGGTTTTGACCTACTGTAACCGAGTAGGACAATCTAGCAGATAACCGTACTGGACTGGTCCTCGTCGTAGTGGTAGGCAATAGGCGTAGGCCAATAGGCGTAGTCAATAGGCGTCCTCCTGTACCTCCACATTAGTCTGTATTTATGGCTGACACCAGCCAATCATATTACTGTGCGGGGGAACCCAGGTGTATGCATATTCTTTACATCATATATATATATATATATATATATATATATATATATATATATATATATATATATATATATATTAAAATATAGTTTTAAGGTCTGTTTCATTACTTGAAAGAAAGAAAGAAGTTTATACATACAACTTTGCTTTCCTTATCTCCCGACTTCTGTCCAGATTGACCCTGAAATATATCGGCGAAATATTAATTCCAAATAAAGAATAAATATCCACGAAAAATAACTTGAATAATAGATAAAAATGCATCACTTCTTTTTAAAAAAATTACTTTGTTTACATAAGAATACGAACCTGAGCCGATATGAATGCTTCGAGAGTTGGAGAAAGACTTGCGTTTATAAGACACTATTTAACTTTACTAGATCGACAGCGCACTCCGTGGTTAAGACGGGCTAAAACAGGAGGGATCTTATGATGGTTTCTCCCGCTAAGGAGGACGTAAGTTCGAATACTGCCGGAGAGGCCATTTTTTTAATAAGATTTCTCGGTAGAGGAAAATAAATAAACATTCTGTTTAATAAATAAACGGATAAATTTACTCAAATATATCTATCCTCAGATAACAACCATTAAGTAATCGGCCGGATTAAGAAATAAAATTCCATGTCTTCTTTAGAAAAAAAAACAAATATATATATATATATATATATATATATATATATATATTGAATTTACTTATTTTTTATACTGATACTTTTCAGTTGTCTAATCACTTTCTTGATGTTATGCTGAAATTCATCAAAGAAGGATTACAATAACTTTATCTTTTCAGTTTACCCATGAAGATAATCTTAGAAATGATCGAAAGTACTTGGGTTAAAAAAAAAAAAACTACGGTGCCTTCCTTGATGAATTTTATCTTAAAATCAAGAAACTGATTAGACAACTGGAAAGGATAAGTCTAAAATAAATAGACATAATAGGTCTATATTATTTGATGAAACTTTTCTGAATGAAGATATGCCTACATATATATATATATATATATATATATATATATATATATATATATATATATATATATATCTTCGGTGTTCTTATACATATTTTTTATTTTTACAAAATAGTGCTCAATGTAAATTTACAGAGCATTAATATTATAAATTAATTGGTTTAAAATATGTTTTTTTTCGCTACACAGCTCTAACCATGTTTCAAAAATGGAAGCTGAAAGCTCCGAATTTAATTTTGTAATTAAAGTAAAGACATTAGTTCCATTTCATCAAGCGAATTTTGGAGTAACTTTTAAAATGACTGGGTTTTAAAGACACAGCAAGAATCATAATTCACGTTTCCAAGGATACAAAGCAATCCACTTCAACCAGACAAGGGGTGTCTCTGCGTGTTCATTATCGCTGTATTTTGATGTATCAGTTATTAGTTACGTTTTTGGTAGGTATATAATCCGGTGTTCTTATAGATATTTTTATTTGTGAAAATACTTCTACATACTGTAAGGGATTCTAATACATTTACTTGTTCTTAAAAGAAATATAGTATATTAAAAATTAAAAGTGAAAATATTTTTCAAATCGTAGTTAAATAAAACGTATTCTAACCTAACCCCCCCAAATCTTTAAATATACAAATAGAAAAATATGCCGTAAGAATTTTTGCCGTTAACAATAAATTTTTTTAAAAAAATCCAGACGACATGCATTTAACAGATGTCAGATTTCATTGAAAAATACATCCCTACCCCTACCAAAACGTATCTAATACATCTAAATACAGCAAACACCCCTTGTCTGGTTGAATGGATTTCTCTGTATCCTTGGAAACGTGAATTATGATTTTTGCTGTGTCATTAAAACCCAGTAATTTTAAAAGTTACTCGAAAATTCGCTTGAGGATGAAATGGAACTAATGTCTTTACTTTAATTACAAAATTAAATTCGGGGCTTTCAGCTTTCATTTTTGAAACATGGTTAGAACTGTGTAGCGAAAAAAACATATTTTAGATCAATTAATATATATATATATATATATATATATATATATATATATATATATATATATATATATATATATTGTTTATTTTAGGGATCCTGCAACAGCTTTGTTGGATGTTATGAGTTTATTAACATATTTCCTTGGAGATTCAGTGGTTTTCTTATTCAATTTAGTAAATTTAAAACGATCATCAATGAGATGTTGAAGTTTTCTGTGATAATCCAATTTATCCAAGATTACGTAAATATTGGATTTATCAGCTTTTCTGATGACTATATTACGGTTGTTTTTTTAATTCTTTAGCAGCTTTTTTGAGTTTTGCTGTAATGTTCTTTTTTCTATAACGTGAAATATGGTCTTTTAATAAAGAGTTATTGTAAATTGTATAATGTATACTTACATAGAGTTTGCCGTTTTTTTCGTGGTACATTTTCATATAATCATCCAGAATTTCATATAAACAATCAGTGATGTATTCAACTCGAGCCATGTCCACGTTGGTTTTAGCATGAAACCCTAAAAATATATCAAAGACAGTTTGTTTTACGAGTATTTCATTCATCTTACATTTAATCACTTTTTTTTTATCGAAACTCCGATCGACCTGGGCATGACGACAAACTTCAAACGATAGCAAGGTCTCTTATCGGGAGATTGGCGCATGGAACCACCTCTTAATTGTGGTTGTTCCCAGGTTCTCATTCAGTCATGGTGGTAGCACCTGTTAGGGTCCCAGCTATGGGCAAATAGTGAATACCCCCCCCCCCAAAAAAAAAAATCAACAGTATACTTTATAGCAAAATAACCAACAAAAGGTTTTTATACTAAAATGAGCAGCAATATATTTTTTTTTATAAAATTACCAACTCTTATTCGCATCCAAATCCCAACCTTATAAATAGCAGTTGATACAGCTGGAGGTTAAACAAAACCTCTCCCTCGGAAGAAGGCGGGGTTTATTGCCCAGTGCTTGAAACGTCCCCAAGATGAGAAGTACCGAGGAGTCTTTTGCACGGCATGGCACAGGTCGAATAGAGGGAAATAGAGACAAGGGAAAACAACACGTGACATACATGGCGGACTTAAGCAAGTGGATGACAGAACAAAGTCTGCGGGAGAAAGCGGAGGGAAGGAACTTCTTGAAAGCTGCAAGGTATAGAGGTAGCTGGAGAGCCATGATCGCCTACGTCCTGAAAGAATATGGTACATAAAAAGAAAGAACAGATGGCCGTTAAACCTGTTTTATACCTAGACAAATCCTGTTACGACGTGTGCGGTCTGCTAAATTGTACAACTTTTTGGCTGCGATTAATATTCTTTGAATATTGACCCAAGCCCCAGGGGAGGTTCATGCAAGGCAGTACATCTCCATGAGGGTGGAGCTAGGTTTATTGCTCAGTGCCCGAGGCGTCCGCAAAAGAGGAAGTGCCGAGGTGGCTTGGGAGTTTGGGCGCAATATAGCTGGTTAAACTCACTTTAAACCCCAACCTTGTATTACATCCGGTTGTGACGTGGGCACCCTGGTAAATACCACAAATCATAACACTGAAGACGAAATTACTAGACAAATAGTAGCGACTAATTACATTTTACAACACCAAAAATAACTGCTACTTGTACGTGCAAAGAAATTTTTGTGACTCAAAGAAAACTCGTTGCCACTTTTGTGATGCCAACGATACTCGATGTCACTTTCATAATGCTCCGTGTAGTAGAGACTTCGTAATCGCAGATACAACTATATTAACGCCGTTGAACAATGCTGGAGTCAGACGCCTTCGAATATCACTCGCACTAATAGTACTTGCTCGATAATACTCGTTCGGATAGTAATCCGTATAGTGGTCACTATAGGGAAATAGTATAGTGAATAGAGTAGAGAATAGCGTTCCGTATAGTAATAGAGGATAGAATAGAGATAGTGATCCGAATAGTAATTGAGGATAGAATAGAAATGGCGATCTGTATATTAATAGAGGATAGAGTAGAAATTCGATCATTAGTGGTCACGCGACTTTATACTTATGCCTTTCCTCACGTGGTCTACTTAATTCAATAATGGGATCGCCTGTGTTTGCACACTCAAGTGTCGGTAATGACAATTTATTCCTATATAACACAAATTTTGACACTATCCAACAAAATAAAGGCTAAATCTAAAAGCTAAATCTGGAGAGCTACATTGAAATAACTTTCTTCCCCTAATCAAGTTATAAGGAAGGATCTCGAGGATAGAGACAATTCAATCCTAAGCGGAATCATGTTTATTATTTCCGATGATGGTTGATAAAATCTGTGAATTGATCCATCGCAACCAAAATTATAAATATATACAATTCTTCCGCTCCAAGAAGTATTTGCCGTCATCTGCCAAGCTCTATATTTACAAGAGTCAGATGAGGCCGAAAATTGCGTATTGCTGTTATATTTTGATTGTGGCTACTCAAACCTCACATTTAAACGAAATCGTTTACGTGTTATAGCATGGTATAGTGGAAAATACGGATTGTGAAGCCCCGTTTCAGATATGGTAGTAATACTCGATTTTTGTCTAACAGGTCTGTAAGTGTAAGCGTTCTGAAAGCAAAGGAAGTATTTGTCGCAGATTACTTCCACAACACAAAGAAAAATCACTGTCGCTTGGTTTGACGAGGTAAGTCGCCGTTTTCGTCGCTGAATTTTTGCTGACTACTTTTTGGTAATGTTTCTTCGGCAGATCGCACACAAAACACGAACTTTTTTCTGGGGTACCTGATTATCTCTTTCACTACACTCCCCCCTGTCGCATAAGTGACACTCATGGGCGTGCCTCTTTATTCTTAAGCTTCTCCGGAGCGGGGCGACTGTTGGAGGAGATTGTGTGTTATGTTCTGAGGATTCTTCTGATCTGACCACCTCATGCGCAGAGTCTTCATCATCTGAAGATTCTTCTTCTGAGGATTCTTCTGGTCTGACAACCTCACGCACAGTCTTCACCATCTGAAGAGGTGCTAGCCCTACCTCCGATGGTAATTATTTGTTCACTTTCTGAGCACTCACTGCTAGTGTCACTTGTTGACGTATCTGTACCTACATAGCGACGCAAGTCCTTTATGTGTCTTGGTATGCCATCAACCAGCATAGAGCGCGAGTTACTTAGCCCAGTGACATGCCCCACCCGGTACCGGGTTGTACACCGGCTATGTGGAGATTTCACCCTCAAGAGATCGCCCAAGTCATACGGCGCTGGTTCGTTTATCCGTTCAGTTGAACGCGTTGCGTCAATGCCTCGTAGCCGACTTTGTACTGATAAATCATGTTGGCTGGCGCAGTTGAGGGCGATACATTATTGTCTCTCGGAGTAACATTGTATCAATACACCGCCTCCATTATGGAACACTGCTTCCTAGCAGCGATTCTTTTGATGCTCCGATGACATCGCTCGATTATGCCATTCCCTGATGGGACATACGCGCAGCGAAATCTGAGGTGTACTCCCCACGAATCCACAAATCTTTGAATAGTCCACTGCGGAATGCAGTGTCATTGTCAGTGAGGAGTTCCGTCGGAGGTCCACGTTCAAAGAACAATGACCCCAAGTGGTCAATGACGCTTGCGGAATCCTGTCGACGCAGACGCCGCCAAATAGTGAACCGGGTTGGGCCACAGTCAATCAGGGTTAAATAGTGATGTCCGCTATAATGGGTGATGTCCATTCCAACACGGTGCCACACCTTGCTCACACTCACTTGTCCTTTTTGCCATTGCACAGGTGCTGGGTCGATGGACTGACACTCCTTGCATTCTCTGACCACTGCCTGACAGCAGCTTTGGATACGGAGGGATAAATCTCACGAAATATAGGGTCCGTTTTACACCGGAATGTCCGCTTTGGCAATGCACAGATTTTAGCAAATCTGAGTTATGGTTGATTGCTGATGTTACACAGATATGTCCTACCGGCTCTACCTCTTTCTTAATAGCGTCAAGCCATTTTTGAGGTACCCTTGTTATAGTATCGGCCTTGTTCTGATGTGATCTGACCAGCTGTATATCTACGGATAAGTAGTATTCACTTACCAACTTTCCCAGTGTGTCTAGCCTCCTTCGAATGAGCATCTCGCTCGCAGCCTTTGTACGTATCCTAGCCTTCCCCGTAAGAGTGTCTGCTATCCACTTATACACGCATGCGGAATCCGTGAACAAATGCAACACCTTTGCATTCCATTGAAGGGCCGTGGTGACTCCCATGATAACGGCGTCTAATTCTGACAGGTTGATATGTTGCGTATCCTTCTCGGGACGCAACCAACACGAATCTTCCACGACAGTTTCACCTACTTCAAGAGACACTCCTGTTGCAAGGGAGCTCGCGTCGACCCAGACGTTAAATTCACACCCGTCAACGCACCATTTACCACGTACGGGGTCGTCTTGATGCACCCTAGTAAAGACTTCCGCTATCATGTGTCTAAGGGGAGCATCATTGGTTGTGTCACCCCAGCCGGAAGTGACAGCAGTCACCCTACGTTTAATAAATGCAGTTGCAATGCGGATCCACCCACCCACGGGAAAATGTCCCACCAGCTTTCCACATAACGAAAACACGCTGTGTCGTGTCATGTGTCTGGGAGCTCGCTTCCACGTTTCCAGTAAAGCACGTTGTGCTCCCCCCTCCCTAGACCTGCAAGCCGAGCACCATCCTCCAGTCGTTCTGGGTTCTTACATTCGAGCCCAAAGTCAACAAGATGTTTTCTCACCTGCGCAGTGGGCGCTAAGGTTTCGTTGATGTAGATGTCGTCAATGTAATCTGACGTCGCTTGACGAATTGTCTCATCCTGGGATAGCACAGCATCTACGATGGCTTTCATGATGGCCGGCGCTACATTAAGTCCGAATCCCATTCGGGTTAAGCAGTATCTCGTCCCATTAAGGATCACTGTCTGAAATGGCCACAGTGACCGGTGCACGCGTACCTGCAAGTAGGCCTTTCGAAGGTCAATCACAGAGACATTGGATCCCTTCGTTCGCCATTCTCTCAATTTTTGTGCACACACATCAGCATGAGCTGTGTATGTGTCTACATGCTCGTTCAGTTCTCTATAATCTAGTACAGGGCGCACCTTTCTCTTGTTTTTTTGTACCACGGCCATCAACGGGATGAGGCCTCTTGGAGGACCAAGCTCTTCCTCGGGATACGGAGTCAGCCATCCGTTATCCAGCCACACCTGCAATTCGCGCTGGTATTCTTCCTTGACGCGTTCGGGCACCAAAATGCTGTCCATATCTTTGTCCTTTGGTCGGACTCTGCGCTAAAGTTGGGTTCGTTGATCTTCAAAGTAGCACAGATGGGCGGATCAGAAAACTTGACTTCGCCCGCCTCTGTAATGCGTACGCCGCCCAGCACCTTAATAATGTCCATCTCAAGGAGCAGATCGAAACCTAATAACGCGCTGTCCACGACCAACACACTGACTGTGACGTGGTCACCGTTGTTGATACTGAGTGTGATGTTTCCAACTCCCCGGCTTCTGAGAGCTTTTCCATCAGCCGTTAGTACGTCCATCTTTTGTCTGCTCTACTGTCGACAAATCGAACCGTTCGTGAGTGACCGAGAACATCCCGAATCTACTAAAGCGGTACGCGTTATTCCATTGATGCGCACCTTAATCACAGAGAGCGCCTCTTTCATGCTCGGTGCGGAGAAGAGACCGGCTGACGTCGCATCCCCCATTCTATTTCCTGGACAGTTAGAGGCAATATGTCCTACTTCATGACATTGGAAGTATCGTAGTTCGAGACGTGCCTTTCGCGCCGACCCGCTGCGCATTTCTTTGCGTTGATAGCGGCAGTCTCTGGCGAAATGATTCGGCCCAGAGCACCGATAGCAGGTAGCAACGCCATGGCGACGGATGGCTGGGGTCAGACCTTCTTTGACTTCAATTGGTTGAACGACTGCGCCCCTGGTTCATCAACCTCTTTTTCGTCGATCATGATAGCACGGGCTCTGGTCAACAATTGATTGAGCGTCAGGTCTTCCATTCTGAATGATGCGCGGAGTATCTGCTTAACATGACTAGGCAATCCAGACACGAAGGCACAGGTCATCCATTCTTCAGGAAGCGGTGCGATTGGAACGGCGAGCTTCTTTAATTCTGCCAAATATACGTCTACTGTCTCGCCAGGACGCAGACGCCGCGCCTGGAATTGGTCATAGGCCACGAACCGGTCAGTTCCAAACGCGGTTAGTAGAGCGTGCTTTATTTGCTCAATGTCACTTTTCTGTTCTTTGCTCAGCTGCCTATACACAGCAAGGGCGCCGCTTTTCAATCGCAGTGGAAGAATCCGTTCAATCTTTGTGATCTCGCATAATTCGCAGACCAGTTCCACTTTTTCGATCCATTCAAACACAGATTGTTCACTGGTATCACCACTGAATTCGGGGATTAGGTTTATATCGAACGGTCTTTCCGCCATCTTGCTAGAGACAAAGTAAATGCCGAAATAGCTTGTAAGTGTAAGCGTTCTGAAAGCAAAGGAAGTATTTGTCACAGATTACTTCCACAACACAAAGAAAAATCACTGTAAGTACAGACTCGAATATCGGGGGCAGAAAGAAATGCTGAAAACTTCATTCGCCAGTACTATCTCAAATCGCAATGCGTGTTACCAGTCAGAAAAACAACTCACCCTTTAACAAATGCCGAAGCTAAAAATTGCCCTAATCCCCCCCCCCACTAAATCGAGAACACCAACTGCTTTTATCGGCAGAACCTATTTTTTTCATTCGTCGACAGCTGGGATAGGATGCTCCGTAATTTGCATATCAAAATACTTTTATAGCGACTCCTGCGACGGACTTGTTTCTTTTTCGTCACTTTTTCCGTCGTAGAATACACGCGACGTGCTGTCACTTGGGTTGACGAGGTAAGTCGCCGTTTTCTTCGCTATAAGATTTTTGCTGACTACTTTTTGGTAATCCTTCTTCGGCAGATCGCACACAAAACACGAACTTTTTTCCGGGGTACCTGATTATCTCTTTCACTACATGTCTCTTATAAAAATGTAGTAATGGTGATATTAGCCGTTTCTCTACAAGCAAACATTGGGCAATCATTAAGCGTGCAAACAAAACTCCTTTCGGTTGAAATTTATACATTTTCAGATTAAAACAACTGTTTTAGGTTTCTCAGAAATTCGGACAACTTAAGACCATTACGTCCGTTTACAATGCATTTCTATTTCTACGATTGTTAAATAAGTAAAATGGATCGAAAATAAAACCACCTAAACATTGCGATAAAATGCAACAGAAATAAGATGAAAGAAAACTAGTCCAGAACTAATAATAATTACAATACTTCATCTAAGAAATTCGGACAACTTAAGATCCGGGTTGAATTTAAGGCCAGATTATCTTTCAAGCTCTCACTGAGGGGATATCCATTCAATAGCGATGATGTAATTTATATAGAAGTACTTGACAAAATCCAAACAAGAAACTGCAATGTTATAGGTCCTGACCTGGCATCTCGGCTTCAGTCAGTTTCTATAAATATGTTCATGATAATTGTTTTGATGTTCTTTTCTTCTTAGTACCGTGATTTTACGAATTTTAGCATACTACTAGATTTCCAGTTAGTCTCACCAGTTTACAGTTGAACTGGTTTCATGCCACCACAAGTTCTATGCTAACACTTTCTTTTTTCACAATTCTCGCTTGTGGAACTCCCTTCCGGCTTCCTGATTTCCTTTCAATTACGATCTTTATAAATATTAATGCAATGTCAGAATGATTTATTCAGTCTCTGAGAATTATGATCTTTATTGTCCTCTCTTCTTAACAGGTCCTGGGTATGACGATAAACAACAACAGGCAGCAAGGTCTCTGATTAGCAGATTGGAGATTTTGAGGAGCATACAACCACTTTTTAATTGCTGCTGTTCCGGGTCCACCCTGACACAGGGTGGTAGCACCTGTTAGGGTCCCAGCTATGGGCAAATAGTTAATCCCAAACAAAAAGGAAATACCGTGAAAGTAAAAAAAAAAACATTTTAATAGTAAAAAACCAGCAATACATTTTATTTAATAAATGACCAACAACATATATTTATAATAAAATACCCAGCAATACATTTTATAGTAGAATTAACAACAGCACATTCTATTTCTGGTTGAAGGCATACAATTGATTCAAAATATATTTAGTTGAAGCCATAAAATTGCTTTAAACATATTTACATTTCGATATTAAATGACCCATATAGGCATTGATATTCCGCTAAAATTTTCAAACGAAAACTCTCCTTAATAATTTTTTTTCAGATTCTTTTATTGTCTGTAACCCGCTTGCGTCTTAGTGGCTATGTCACCTTGCTTGGAATTAAACGCTTAAAAAGAAAGAGACACTTTTAGTGAGAGCGTGAATGCCGAGGTATCATATGCATGTAGCGATATCTTCAAGAAAATTTATTTCTGTCACTGATAAATACCTGCTTCAGACTATTAATGCACCTCCCATCAACTTAAACGTTTTAATTAGTAATTGAGTGTTTTAATTTGTAATTGACTGCTTTCTTTTAAAGAAAATTGAGACATGTGTTAACACCAGAGATGCATCTTGTGCATTAATTCCTGCAATAGACTGTCTGCCTGCTAATTAGCCCTCTGAATGTAGAAGGCGTCGAAACAATTAATCTCTTTAGATATAAATATATTAACGGATTTGAAGGAGAATTTTGCCTGCAGACCTTGTGATCAGCGGAAATTAATTTGCAGTAAGCAGCACCGCAATTAGACCGATTCAACAGTCACCTCCTCCAACGCCTGTCTGTTCTTGGTTAAATGATCTGAGAACTTTCTTTGGAAAATCGCTAATAAAAAGCAGAATCCTGCAAAGACAGAGGAGAGAGACTTGTGGGATAGTTATACTATACTTACAAGAGCCAGATCATCTTCTAAATGGAGTATTGCTACCCACTCATCACTTACTTGTCCAAAACATCTACGCGGGCTTGAGGGTGATGAATTATTTTCCGCCATAAAACCATTTTCCCAAAGAAAAAACATCGCAAAACTCTTGTTACTATTTCGGTATTTCCATGGCAAGCGTTGTAAGCAGCAGCATCGCTTATCCCCCACCAGGTTTAACCTTTCAAAGTGAGACGTGAAATTCAACGTACACAAGGATAAATCATCCTCGTTTCCTTCGTATTCCATTAGTAAGTAGGAAGAACTTTGTTCGAAGAACTGCTGCTTTGTAGAACAGACTCCCGGCAGGATGTTTTCCCAATCACTACAATCTTCATCTCTTCAAGTCTAGGGTTAACCGTTATCTTTTCCTTTCGTATTCCAATAGTAAGAAATAAGTTCCAATCGGACAACTTCTTCCCAAGAACTACTGCTTTGTAGAACAGACTCCCGGCAGGATGTTTTCCCAATCACTACATTCTTGACCTCTTCAAGTCTAGGGTTAACCGTTATCTTTTCCTTTCGTATTCCAATAGTAAGAAGTAAGTTCCATTTGGACAGCTTCTTCCCAAGAACTGCTGCTTTGTAGAACAGACTCCCGGCAGGATGTTTTCCCAATCACTACATTCTTGACTTCTTCAAGTCTAGGGTTAACCGTTATCTTTTCCTTTCGTATTTCAATAGTAAGAAATAAGTTCCAATCGGACAACTTCTTCCCAAGAACTGCTGCTTTGTAGAACAGACTCCCGGCAGGATGTTTTCCCAATCACTACATTCTTGACCTCTTCAAGTCTAGGGTTAACCGTTATCTTTTCCTTTCGTATTCCAATAGTAAGAAGTAAGTTCAATTCGAACAGCTTCTTCCCAAGAACTGCTGCTTTGTAGAACAGACTCCCGGCAGGATGTTTTCCCAATCACTACAATCTTGACCTCTTCAAGTCTAGGGTTAACTGTTATCTTTTCCTTTCTTATTGCCATAGTAAGAAGTAAGTTTTATTCGAGCAGCTTCTTCCCAAGAACTGCTGCTTTGTAGAACAGACTCCCGGCAGGATGTTTTCCCAATCACTACAATCTTCACCTCTTCACGTCTAGGGTTAACCGTTATCTTTTCCTTTCGTATTTCAATAGTAAGAAGTAAGTTTCATTCGGACAGCTTCTTCCCAAGAACTGCTGCTTTGTAGAACAGACTCCCGGCAGGATGTTTTCCCAATCACTACAATCTTCACCTCTTCAAGTCTAGGGTTAACCGTTATCTTTTCCTTTCGTATTCCAATAGTAAGAAGTAAGTTCAATTCAGACATTCTTCCCAAGAACTGCTGCTTTGTGGAACAGACTCCCGGCAGGATGTTTTCCCAATCACCACAATCTTCACCTCTTCAAGTCTAGGGGTACCTGTTATATTTTCCTTTCGTATTCCAATAATAAGAAGTTCCAGTCGGTCAGCTTCTTCAGAGTAACTGCTGCTTTGTAAAACAGACACCTAGCAGGATGTTTTCCCTGTCACTACAATCTTGACCTCTTCAAGTCTAGGGTTAACTATTACCTTTTCCTTTTATATTTCAATAGTAAGAAGTTCCATTCGGACTGCTTCTTCCCAAGCACTGCTGTTTTGTTGAAGAGACTCCCGGAAGGATGTTTTCCCAATCTCTACAATCATGACGTCTTCTAGGATCAACCTTTATCTTCCTTGCATAACTTCTTGAAGATTAGTTCTCGCAATTTACTACACCCATACAACACACAGTAACCCTGTACCTTGAGTGGCTTTTGGAATCTGTATTATTTAGTCTAAAAGAACTACGTTTACTTCCTCCTTTATTATTATTATTACTAGTAGTAGTAGTAGTAGTAGTAGCAGTAGCACTACTACTATATTCGGTATTGGATCAAAGGCTGCTGCCATATCTGGTGTTAGGATACTACTAGATATCATCACTCCGTTCATATTCCATTAATAAGAAGAAAGTTGTTCGCTAGAAGGCTTTCCCGATCACCGTAATCTTGACTTCTTCAAGTCGAGACGTAACTGTTATCTTCCCTAGATACACCCTGGTGGAAATCAATTAAAACGAAACGAATAATTCTGTCATTATTTATTTTTTTCTCGTATTTTTCCAATGAAACCTGACCCACTGCACATGTTAGTACTTTGTATGTCCATTCCACGAAGTCGTTCCTCGCAGGTTAACCGCAGATTCTTGATTGGATTTAAAATCAGGAAAGTTTACGGCCCAATCTACAGTAGTTTGATTTGCTTACTGGTAAGGCTTGACAATGTGTTAGTGCAGCGTTGCAATTTTCGTACGCTTCCTTGGAGTAACGCCCGTCGCAGACAATGGCCGTAGGACAACTAATCGACAGTAGAGACAATAGTGTCCGGGATGGATGAAAATCTGATGCAATCACGGATGATGCAATATTTTTGAAGGCTAAATAAATTTCATCATCCACTCTGAAAATAGACTCATATTGCTGCACACCACTGCAAATGATCTAATGTGAGAAAAAATAGAAATCAATTACACACTGTCACTTCAGTGGGTCTAAAGCTGACCTTATGGTGAAAGAAAGGAAACTAAAGCGGTCGTTTCAATTAATTTGCACAACAGCTTACATTCTCTTTACTGAACCACACAATAACTCTACTGTTTTACAACTTATATAAAGCCAGAAATAATAATAGATTTTCAGAATAACTGGAGAAAATACAGATTTACAGAAATAAGTCATAATTAATAAGTAATTAAGCCATAGTTGGAGAGAAAAGATGTGGAATAAAACTTTCCCAAACGTATTTGCGCGTAAGGGTACATAACGAACTCGATTGGAATTGAAACTCAGCTCTCTGATTCCCAATTCCAAGTTGTTAACCATTACGCCACTCGCACCAGCTGCACACTCAAGCTTACAACACCATATATTCGCAAGTAGTCACCCATCTAGATACCGACCATGTTCGACGTTGCTTAACATCAGTGATTATACGAGAAAGGTTGATTCTATGAGATGTGGCCGTAATACATACCAGCCGCACATCCTATCTTATAACACCTTGTATTCGCAAGCAGTCCCCCATATAGGTACTGACCGTGTTCGATGTTGCTTAACTTCAGTGATCGTATGAGAATCGGTGTTTCTATGTGATATAACTGTAAGACATACAACATACAACCTGGTATTCGCAAGAGGTCACCCATCTAGGTTCTTGCCGAGTTCGACGTTGCTTAACTCCAATGTTCGTACGAGAATCATTGTTTATACGGGAGATGCCCGACAGCCCATTTTACAAGCCACATATCCAAGCTTACAGCACCTGGTATTCGCAAGCGATCGCCCTTCCAGGTTCTGAGCGGGTTCAACGTTGCTTAACTACTTACAAAAACTTGTTTCGACACTGGCCGTTGCTTAATTTCGGTGATGGCACGGGAACAGCTGTTTTAACGTCATATGGACCCGTAAGACCCGTACAACGTAGATGGACAAATTTGTCAAAAGGATTTAATTTTGTTAGTATAGTAACATGTGTTTAGTTATACTTACCGAATTCGCGCGCCAAATATCTGGCAATGGACATGCTTTGAGGAAACTGTTGCTTAGAGTCGACCTCTAACATTGGCAGCGATGCTGTTGGCATTTCTACAAAGAAGCACAAGGAAAAGAACCATTAATGCTGTGTTTATTGTAAAAAAAATAATCTTTAAATGAAAGAAATATCGCATTTAGACAACGAGTTTTTTTCTAGAATCCCATAAAAACTTCTAGAATTTTATTTAAGACAAGATATATCAGATTTGTTGTCCCTGGCAAATTCTGGAGAAACAGTATCAAAGATTTCTTTTGACTAGTTGTCGATTTACAAAAAATATATGTTTTATCACATTAAAGGTTATTTTTTATGGAGGCCCATTTTTGAGTAGATGCATCGTTTATTTATTAAATAGTATATTTATATATTTTCATACACCGGCCTGAATATTCGGGGGAAAAATAATATATATATATATATATATATATATATATATATATATATAAAAGACTCAAACACTACTATTCCATGGTTATAATTTATTACATTGGAATCGTAATCACAATCAATTCATCAGACCTACAAATTCAAATTTAAATTTGTAGGTCTGATCAGATAGTCGTGATTATGATTCCAATGTAATAAATTATAACCAAGGAATATTAGTGTTTGAGCCTTTATATTATATTCTTACTCTGTCCTGGACATTGAGTTCTGCCTGGATTCTATCCTCTTGGGATTTTTATATATATATATATATATATATATATATATATATATATATATATATTGACCACTAATAAATATATATATATATATATATATATATATATATATATATATGACCACAAATATTATATATATATAATAAACACTAGTATTATATATATATATATATATATATATATATATATTAACCACTAAAATTATATATATATATATATATATATATATATATATATATATATAAGAGAATTTGGCCCCAAAACAAATCAATTATGAGTATAGCAACAATGTTCTTAAATGTTTGTATCAGCAAATGGTTATATAAATATACTAAATTAAAATACAATTAAAATATCTTTTTTAAAAGACTCCTCCCTTGTATAGAGATAAAAAAAAAATTGAATTTACGGTGTTAAAACGTAACACATTCATATATATATTCAATCCTTGAAGATGGTCTCAGTAAAGCACTTGACAAATTAAAAATTATTTGGAAGAGAATTTTGGTATTTTTCTTAATAAATTTTCTACAGTCACCGGCTAAATAATTGGACTTGAAAGGATTCAAACTTAAATAAATAGTCATAATGCGTCTAAATTATATATATATATATATATATATATATATATATATATATGAAAATATATAAATATAAATATATATATATATATATATATATATATATATATATATATATGTCTATGTAATATCTTATATATATATATTTATGTATATATATATATATAGAAAGCGCTCAATATATAGATTTATATTTGGTTGGATTGATGTGAGTTTGTGAACATGCGTTTCACGCTTTTGCGTATCGTCAATACGAAACCCAGGGTCACAAACTTATCCAATATATATATATATATATATATATATATATATATATATATATATATATATATATTTGAACAGATTTGGTTAAATAATTTTGACATGTCGATTAATTTTCGTTGTGATACTTTCAATCTTCAAGAGCTTAAGTTGTCTGAGAGTATGTAATTCCCTGAAGATGATCTCAGATGAGATTGAAAGTACTTGAAAATAAAAACTATTTGAATATATATATATATATATATATATATATATATATATGTGTGTGTGTGTGTGTGTGTGTGTGTGTGTGTGTGTGTGTGTGTGTGAACAATGATAAGGGAAAAATCAATGTGGCCGAATTTATTAGTCCTTTGAGTGGTTTTATTAAGATGTTTTCCTTTTACCTTTATTCATATTTTCCTTTTACAGATATATTCTAAAATTTACCTACGCACAACACACACACACACACACACATATATATATATATATATATATATATATATATGTGTGTGTGTGTGTGTGTGTGAACAATGATAAGTCAAAAAAATCAATGTGGCCGAATTTATTAGTCCTTTGAGTGGTTTTATTAAGATGTTTTCCTTTTAAATATTTTCCCTTTTACAGATATATTCTAAAAATTTACCTACGACACACACATACACACACACACACATATATATATATATATATATATATATTATATATATATGATACTTTCAATAAGATGTTTTTCCTTTTTTTATTCATATTTTCCTTTTACAGATATATTCTAAAATTTACCTGCACACATACACACACACACACTATATATATATATATATATATATATATATATGTGTGTGTGTGTGTGTGATGAACAATGATAAGAGGAAAAATCAATGATTTATTAGTCCTTTTGGTATTATTAAGATGTTTTCCTTTTTACCTTTATTCATATTTTCCTTTTACAGATATAAAATAAAAATCTACCTATGCACACACACATACACACACACACACACACACACACACACACATATATATATATATATATATATATATATATATATATATATATATGTGTGTGTGTGTGTGTGTGTGTGTGTGTGTGAACAATGATAAGAGGAAAAATCAATGTGGAATTTATTAGTCCTTTGAGTGGTTTTATTAAGATGTTTTCCTTTTACCTTTATTCATATTTTCCTTTTACAGATATATTCTATTTACCTATATATATATATATATATGTGTGTGTGTGTGTGTGTGTGTGTGAACAATGATAAGAGGAAAAATCAATGTGGCCAATTTATTAGTCCTTTGAGTGGTTTTATTAAGATGTTTTCCTTTTACCTTTATTCATATTTTCCTTTTACAGATATATTCTAAAATTTACCTACGCACACACACACACACACACACACACACACACATATATATATATATGTGTGTGTGTGTGTGTGTGTAGACCAGACAAACCTAATTTCATATAAGAGGGAAAAATCAATGTGGCTGAATTTATTAGTCCTTTGAGTGGTTTTATTAAGATGTTTTCCTTTTACCTTTATTCATATTTTCCTTTACAGATATATTCTAAATTTACCTACGCACACACACATACACACACACACACACACACACACACACATATATATATATATATGTGTGTGTGTGTGTGTGTGTGAACAATGATAAGAGGAAAAATCAATGTGGCTGAATTTATTAGTCCTTTGAGTGGTTTTTATTAAGATGTTTTCCTTTTACCTTTATTCATATTTTCCTTTTACAGATATATTCTAAAAACCTACGCACACACACATACACACACACACACACACATATATATATATATATATATATATATATATATATGTGTGTGTGTGTGTGAATAATGATAAGAGGAAAAATAAATGTATGAATTTATTAGTCCTTTGAGTGGTTTTATTAAGATGTGTTCCTTTTACCTTTTATTCATATTTTCCTTTTACAGATATATATTCTAAAATTTACCTACGCACACACACACACACACACACACACACATATATATATATATATATATATATATATATATATATATATATAACCTAGACAGACAAACCTGTTTAAACGGATCGTCAGGAAAGCCAGTTTTCCTGACGATCCGCTTAGGTGAAACCTAAACAAATTGTTTGGCTCACTAGGTTTATCTAGGTCTGCTCTACGGTTGTATTGAACTCTTTTCTTAGTTATTTACTCGTGTCGGGTTTTTTTCTTTGGGCTTTAAACCTGTATCTGTGCTATTTTTTTCGACAGACTTTCAGGTTTCTAGCTCTTTTTTTTTAAAACCTTTTTTCCTCGAGATTGATTTGATTATTGGCAAATCAAAAAATTTGAGGGTTTTTCGAAACGATTATCGTTATATATATATATATATATATATATATATATATATATATATATATATATATATATATATATATATATATATATATATATATATATATAAAATGTAAGATGTTAATAAGATAATATAAGATATATATATATAAGACTTTATACACTGGCCAAGGAGTAATATACTAGCATGTTTGCAGGCTGTCATCACCATCGATCCCTCATTCAGCAAGTACTTGCACACACGCTGAATTGTTGTCGAGAAATTCCTAAAATATGATAATATTTGAAAACGACAAGAAAAATTAGGGGAAGTTTTTATGGAAGGGAGAGGATAAACGAAGTTATATTTCATGAAATGTGAACCATCTGAAAAAGCTGTCCAAAAATATATAATTAAAACCGATATGAAGTATTAATCGAATTCGATAAAGAAAAAAACATGTTTATACACATGTCGTCTGTTGATTGAAAAAAAAAAGAATATAACAGCTAAATGCCAACATGACGCTTGTCTGACTGATTTTGTGGTATGAGGTAAGCCAGTAGGCGCCTGTTTGACTGATTTTGAGGTATGAGGTAATTGCATTGCAGGTAGCCGCGTGCTGAAAGGGAAGTCAATTACAGTAACAGCGTTATTTTGTTCAATTTTCGATTGATATGTTTACTCAGTCGTTAAATGAAGGAATAGGAATGGCAATTTTTCCCCGGGAAATGATACACCCTGAATAAGGGAAATCAACCGAGTAAGCCAGGGGGACATAGATGGACCCAATAATCATTCACCCTCTCTTTATACCCCTCTCTCTCTCTCTCTCTCTCTATATATATATATATATATATATATATATATATATATATATATACACATATATATATATGCATACTATCTTACATTAAGTGCAGTTAATATAAAGATATCATGTATATTTCTTAATATATATATATATATATATTAAATAGCTCTGTTATTTAACATTGGGCACTGTTTTTTTTCTAACACTATAATGTATTTATATGTATTTGTATAAGGTCGCTCGCACGTATACCTACCTATATTTACCCATTTTGTTTACACACGCACACACTCACACACACACACACCACTCGCTGTCTCTCTCTGTCACTCTGTCTCTCTCTCTCTCTCTCTCTCTCTCTCTCTCTCTATATATATATATATATATATATATATATATATATATATATATATATAAGTAATTAATTTGGGGATTTAGGCTTATAGCAATGAGTCTAGAATAAAGCACTGGACGGCCGTTTTGTCCTATCTGGGACTCATCAGCAGTGCGCATACACTACCGAGAATATATATATATATATATATATATATATATATATATATAATTATTTATTTAAAAATTATAACATAAATATGTTATAAAATCACTACAAAAATAGCCATTTTGTTTCAACACCTCTGGTGCCTTATCAAGTGATGATGTTGAATGTAGATTGTAGAATCAAAGGTTTTAAAAGGTTCAAATTAATTAACCACCCATCGTAAGGGGAAACGCTGTCACATGAGCGGGAATGACCAATCAGAATGCAAGTATCCGAGAATTAAAAAAACTTAGAATAAATTCTATTTTAGTATAACCCCCAACTTTAAACATTTAATAGTTATTATAACCATACTTCGTTGTCAAGTTTTTTGAATTCTCGTATACTTGTATACTGGTGCTCTAATGAGAAAACTACAACACATATCAATTCGGCATTTAATCTCCTTCGAAGTAGAAGCCTTCTGAAGCCAAACACTTTATTTAGCGTCGTTTCCATTAATGGAAGCATTATTGGAACTCCTTTTTAAGGATAGCCGGCAGTACCCTGTCATATTCTCTTGGATTTCGTCGACGTCTTGAAATCTTCAGGTTGGATTTGAACTGGGGAAATAGAAAAAAGTGACAAGAAGCGAGTATGGTGTTTAGCCAAAAACACCTGCACAAGCCATGGTCACTGGTAGTACCTCTGTGCTGCGGTGAGACGACCACACTCTACACACTTTCCTTCCAAGCACCGCTATGAACAACGGATGTGAGCGAGAACGTCGTACCTTTGTGTGCATGCGCGATAGAGTTCAATATCAATCTGACCCAAGCGGCTTCACTCTGCACACTCTAGCACTATTGTCATAGCAATAATCCCGATACATTTTGATCAGACCGCGCGTATGTGTGAATTTGTGTGTAAAAATTGACATATAAATAAAAAATATATCTGTAAAAAGACCGCATGGTTAAAATAAAAAAAAACTATTCTTTGCCAACGCGTTTTGTCCACCAATATACATTTTTCAGGTAAATGTAAGGATTTTATCTTGCAACATGTATTTATAAACAGAAGAAAAAATGTCGATAGGTTTTCAACATTTTTAAATCTAAGAATGCTCGTAAATTGTCTGAATATATAATTATTATTTTTCATTAAAAAACGCTCAAATTAAAATATATCCTTTAAAATAAATAAATACATGAATAATTAATCAAATTAAAATAGAATAATAAATATTACTTTATGCAATAAAAAAATAAAAGAAATATATATATATATATATATATATATATATATATATATATATATATATATATATATATATACATATTAAAACATATTTATGTTTATACATTCTTTTATAAATACAAATATTTAAGTAAATGCATTTACTTAAATATTTGTATCTAAAAAAAGTGTATGAACATAAAATGTCTTAAAATAATTGTCTAACTTTGTCCATTTCATAATATATATATATATATATATATATATATATATATATATATATATATATATCAAGAAATATGAAAAAAAATCAACAAATCACTAGCACCATTTAATCATTTTCCTTATTAGACATACAATTACGGTAGTTCAAATTACATTCGGCTTCGTTATATTCACTTTCGTGCATATTCTCTCCTCGCTATGGGTTAAATAGTAGGATTTGTATCGGTGAATCGTTATTATCTAAAATGAAACTCTTATAACTAAGAAAACATTTTTAGGGCTTTAAATAACCTGCAAACAGTTGACAAGTCGCCAAAAACAAATCAATCTATGCCACATTTTTGAGATTTCGATGTCAAGGTTGTTGTATGATATTACTTTTTTGAAGATGTTATCATTATTATTATTATTATCATTATGATTATTATTATCATTTGCCTATGTTATGTTTCCTGCTTTGTATCCTGTAGAGCCGGGTCCAAACTATGGTCCTTAGGCACTATACGAGAATTGTCATTTAATTGATAGCACTTTTCTTAGTATATGTGATGTTCCTAGTAGGGCAATCTTCTGGGCAACTTGTATATTGATGTTACCTGGGACACTGTTAGTAAAATTGTCCATTGCTTTTCTCACGAGGCCCAGAGCTCCGATGGCTATTGGTAGAGTCTCAGTCTTTATTACCCATATCCTGTTAATCTCGATCTCCATGTCCTTGTATTTGGACAATTTCTCGATATTTTTTATGGAGATGTTTATCTCAGATGATACTGCTATGTCAATATGCTTACACTTCCTGAATTTCTTGTTTTTTATATTAATATCAGGTGTGTTGGTTAGTTATTTCCATGTCAGTTTAAACTGACATGGAAATAACTAACCAACCCACCTGATAACTGTGTCTGGTTGGTGTTCATACCATCTCTCAGTGGTTTTGATTTTGTGCTTCTTGCATATCTTCCAATGCATATATGTCGCTACCTTATGTTATTCATTTTTGCTAGTTTTTTTATTATTATTATTATTGCGGAATGTGATATATAAATTTCTATACATCAGAACAATTTAATTCAGTGACAAAATGCAAAATTTCTGTGTGACGAGTTTCGTCCTCTACATGAACTTCATAAGACTAAAGCAATGTTTTTTCTTGATTAAATTATACCTGTCTTGTTTTGGAACGGGGAATATATAAACGTGAGAGTCTCTTATAATTACGTGCCGAAAGGAAACCCTGAAGAATTTAATTTTTTTTACTGTAAATTTTTGCCTAACGTGTCTGGACTCACAGCTTAGCCAATCTCATTCAATGACCCTACGCTTTTGATTTTGTCTGAATTTCTGTGATGAGAAGGTGCCATTATTTACACTATTTACATTCAAGTCGTTGCCCTTATCTTTGGTGTTTTATTAGAACGTTTCGGCCGTTGTCAAGCATCCACCAGGTCGATCTGCGTAATCTAGTGGGTCGTTAATTTGGTGATAAAGCAATTGAACTGGGTAACATAGAGGAAATTCAGTTTAAACTTCTCATTAGGTCACATGAAGAAGGCCGGAGAGCACAACGGCTGAAACATTTTGAAAACAACAACAACAACAAAGATGCGGACAACAGTCCGCATGTAAATAGTGTAGGTAAAAATGAACGTATTTCAGATGAATAACAAGTTGAGGTGAAGAGGAAGATGAAAGTGAAGAAAGGATTATGAAAAAAATGCATGACGGGATACTTACTGCTTTTCCATTGGTCCCATTCGTTGAGTTCGATCCTCTTGTCCGTATATTGAACAGCGGCCGCCGCAAAAAGCAGACGACAGACTTCGGCTCGTCCGCGTCCATTGAAATAGTAAAGAGTGTAAGAAGGCATGATTGTGTTTTCCCTGTAAAAACGTTAATTTAAACCTGTAGACGAATTTCTGACTTGGTCGGTTCAAACTGCATTTAACAACGACACAGAACAGGTTACGTCTTTATAAACAGATGTGCATCTAAATTGCAGTGTTTCGTTTATATATAGATGATGTCCATACTTTCTCTCGGTGTTGGTCAGCCGAATAATTAGGTATAATTTGCAGCTATGGATTAATGTTTTGTTTTTTGTTTTTTATTTGTAATGCTATTTCAGTACTTATTTCTAAGCTGATTATACGATGCCGTTTTAAAATAATCTGTAATGTTTACGGCACAGACCGGTCGGCATGAGTCGTCTGTTGACTGCCTTCTATGACCAAAGATAATCCTTTCATGTTTGCCCTGTTCGTTCAGCTTAGTCCAAAAGGGGTCACATTCCTGGTGAATACATACAAATTCTAGTATACCCTGATCAATATATTGGTTGCACTACATTAATATATTAAAGAGAAATGTATTTGCAGTATACATATAAAGCCTTTTCTATTAGTAATGCTTGCATTCATTCCTGACCACTGACAATCCCTTTCTCCATGATTTTCAATGCATTCCTTTAGTAAAATCATTAGCAATGCATTTCCGTTATACATATAATAGCCCTATTCTATCAGTAATGCTTGTCTTAATTCCTGACCACTGACAATCCCTTTCTTCCTGATTTTCAAAGCATTCCTTTAGTAAAATCATTAGCAATGCATTTCCATTATACATATAATAGCCCTATTCTATCAGTAATGCTTGCCTTCATTCCTGACCACTGACAATCCCTTTCTTCCTGATTTTCAAAGCATTCCTTTAGTAAAATCATTAGCAATGCATTTCCGTTATACATAAATATATGACATCTGTGTATATATTTCTGGAACTTATAAACCTAACATCTCTGCAATCATTTTTACCAGTGCTCATATAGCAATTTTTCTGTTATTTTATTGCATAAACATATGTTCTCAAGAACACATGGACCAGTGGATAAAGCATTGTTTAGATCCATTGACTAGACCCAAGGAATTGTGAGTTCAATACCAGGCTACAGCAGTGGTGAACCAAAACTTGGAAAATTGAGTTAAATGAACTAACAGTTATCCTGAAGAGGCATGACACGTGGAACAAGACGAATCTACCATGGTGGACGAAATAAAGGCTTTGGTTCGAAATTCAAATCACCTGGAAGAAGGCCGCAGCTTATAACGGCCGAAACGTTGTGAATATGGCAATGTAGATGAGGATTACTGTACCCCTCCCCTGTACTAAGCAAACTCCATTTTCTTATCATTTGGCAATACCTGCATCAAAACTCATGGTGTCACCATGGGAAACACATTAGGCCCTGATTTTTCTAACTTTTACATGTCTAATATGAAAAACAAATATTTGAACAACTAACAAACCACATATTTACACAAGATACGTTTGCGACATTGTTGTCTTGATAAAAATAAGGACAAAATTATAAATCTTGAATGAACATTTTGTTAAAATTTACCTACAAACTTATGCTTAATAACAAACTCACTCCCCGTTGACTCTATTAATTTTTTCCAATGCTATAAAGTGTTCCATGGTATGTGGTCATTATTAGTGGCATCGGAATCAGTTCCAGTCTCGTGGTAAAGCAAGTCCCCTGTCTTGGGTTAGATGATGACAAGACCTCCGTCTTCGGACAGAGGGCGACTCAGTCGGGGTTAAGTCTTCGGAAAGAGACACGGTTAAGAAAATCAGATAATTAATGTACCTAAGCCCGATTTTGCGGGGGCTGGGTAAATTTTGACCGATGACTAGAGTGGAAACGCTAGGATTGCGCACATTTGACTGCATCTCCTCTCAGTGGGAGTCAGTTCCAGGTTCGCGATAAGAGAAGACCTTCGAGCAGAGGTTGACTCAATCGGAGCTCTGTCTTCGGATAGAGTGTGGGCTGAGAAAAACAGACAAATAATATACGATGAGCCCGCTTTTGCGGGGACTGGGTAAATTTTGACCAGTAGCCCGGGTGGAAACGCAGAAAACTTGACCTTTTAACAGAAGAATCGTGATGAAATCGATTATAAACGAAAATTACATATTCTTCATTAATTAATCATAGCTAGAATCGGAAGCTCATGAAAGATTGAAATAAAGTTCAAATATATATATATATATATATATATATATATATATATATATATATATATATATCCAGGATCATTTTCCAAATTATTCAAGATGATCTTCGTCCTCTCTAACCTTCTAACTTTCTGACCCGGAGTAACAAAGGTGTTCTTTTTCTCTGCTCGGTGAAATTCACCTCTCCCTTGCCAAACATCTTATGGATTGAGTTGGATCTTTTATAATTGATCTTTTTAGCTACAAGTTGAAATGATGACCCCTCTTCCTACTGTGACTTCCTGATCCAGTTTTCCTCCCCACTGTTCCCTATTTTTTAAACTTATTTTCTGTACTCTTGAATGGACTTTGAAGAGGGAATCCAGGGTATGGATGTTGGTACCTTTACGGAAGGCCTGAATGATCTTTTTCCTCTTGCCATTGCTCAGTTGAGAAGACAGTGTGGCTAAGACAAAACGATTTTAAGTTCTCTTTCTAGCTGAATAACTCAAATGGTGATTCTTCCGACAAATGGTATCAAGATGGCTAAACGTCTTAACCGAAAACCTGGAAAAAGAAACTCAATTTGTTGTTTTATTAGGTATGAAACATTTTGTTGGATAGACCATTACGCTGATTTGGACAATTTTGCTGTTACCTATATATATATATATATATATATATATATATATATATATATATATATATATATATATATATGC
This sequence comes from Acanthosepion pharaonis, assembly GCA_903632075.3. Lineage (NCBI taxonomy): Eukaryota > Metazoa > Mollusca > Cephalopoda > Sepiida > Sepiidae > Acanthosepion > Acanthosepion pharaonis. The sequence continues at coordinate 265,730 of CAHIKZ030000641.1, forward strand.
GAATAGATAGATAGATAGATACGAACAAAAGATAGTTAATGAACAAAGATAGATAGATGGATACAAACAAAGATAGTTAATGAACTAAAATATATATATATATATATATATATATATATAGATAGATAGATAGATAGATAGATACAAACAAAGATAGTTAATGAACTAAGATAGATAGATAGATAGATAGATAGATAGATAGTTAATGAACTAAGATAGATAGATAGATAGATAGATAGATAGATAGATAGATAGATAGATAGATAGATACAAACAAAGATAGTTAATGAACTAAGATAGATAGATAGATAGATAGATAGATAGATAGATACAAACAAAGATAGTTAATGAACTAAGATAGATAGATAGATAGATAGATAGATAGATAGATAGATAGATAGATAGATATTGACCAATTATCTCTTGTGATGTACAGATCCAACTAATTCATTCTGGTCTATTTAATATTTTATTCACTCAAACATGAAAACTAATCAAGCCTCAATGAATAATATGTGTTTCTTCAGTAACGCCAACTAGTCGTACACTTAACGACAATATAGTTCCATTTTCTGTTCCACTAACAGACACAATGGTGCCGTGCCTACCCAGGGACCTGATGATGGATTTAGCGAATCTACACTGTGCTCTGAAACAAACGCAAAGAGGCTTTCATTAGCCACCCGGTTTATGCGGAAATAATTTACTGGTTGTTGCTTATAGCGGAATTTCTGCGTAATAGTTGTAAACGCAGGAATTTTTAACAAAATCGTTTATATAAATACCGTGTGTACTCGACTATAGGGCGAATCTTTATGATCAGTTTTTACGCAGAAAAATAGGGAAATCATACTATACACGGGTAATTTTTTTAAAAAGTTTTAAAATCATCCCTTTTCTATGTCCGATTACACTATACAGAGGTAAACTTTTCCTGGTAGCGTTAAAATTCACGATAAAGCTTTTTAGGCAATGTGGTATATACCTGTTGCATTCAAATCCAAATTTATTCGCACGCATATATATATATATATATATATATATATATATATATATATATATATGTAAAATATCATCCACAGACAGACTGTTTTACTCATCAATGTGTGCCTAGACAGGGGTTGTAACTCGACAAACTAGACGAGGGTTAATACATCTTCCGTTTCAAATTTAGACACCCCTACCTTTTCCTGATTGACATCTACGAAAGTAACTCTATACTGATACTTATTATTAACACCCAACACTCGCCTACCCAATTTAAACAATTCGCCCTAGCTGTTACCATGGAAATTTTGATTTCAATTAAATTACGTAAATTTCAAAAATACGTTATTCAAAAAAAAAATTTCGCTTGAAGATGGAACAGAGCTTATTTTAAACTCAGTTTAATTCAAATAATTATATTGAAGTTTTCGGCTCTTGTTTTGAAACATAGGACTTCTTATGTCGCGATTTGGAATCATATTTTTAAATAAATAATTATATATATATATCTATATATATATATATATGTGTGTGTGTGTGTGTGTGTGTGTGTGTGTGTGCCAGTGTGTGTGTGTGCCATGACAATATTTGACGAAAAAATATCGAGCGGTACACCGGCTGGCAATCACTGATCTAAATTCATAGCATCTTTATTAACCTAGCAATTTATTTTCCCTTTCCCCCTTCTTATAAATCGTTCAGTAAATGATAGAGACTAAAATATTGATGCTATTGTCACCAGCATTTTTTAACGAAATTCTTTTATCAAAATTCATAGCATTATTATAATCAACTCATCAAAATTATTTCCCTTTTTCTCTCTGACCATCCGATAAATTATGTATTTCAGAAATGTCAACTTGTTACATAATGTCTCCACCATGTTTCAACAAAATATTTTATCCAGAATTCACACCATAATTATTCAGCCATCAAAGTATTATCCTTTGATTTCTCATAGCTTATGATACTTGACAACAAAAGTTTATGATTTGTCATAAAAAAAAACACCAAAATCCTCAGGATATCAGGTGCTGTTATCTTGAAAGTACGGGTGGTATAACGGGCTAACAGCGAAGTTAAGCAACGTTAAGCCTTTTCTATTCTCGGATGGGTGTCTATTTAGGAATATCAAGTGCTGGAGGCTTGGATTTGCAGCTGGTATAATTGGATTACGACCATATCATGTTGAAACACATATTCTTGTCCGATCACCAAAGTTAAGCAACATGTTTGGTCAGCACCAAGATGGGTGACTGATTGGTAATTACAGGCGCTGTAACCTTGGACGTGCGGGTGGTATAAAGGGTGTATGGCCGTATCATATTGAAGCAACTATTCCTGTACCATCACCGAAGTTAAGTAACGTCGAACATGGTCAGTAGCTAGATGGGTGACTCGTTAGGAATACCGGGTGCTGTAATCTGGAAAGTACGAGTGGTATAATGGGCTAACAGCCGCATCACATTGAAAAACTCAAATCCTCAGGATATCACTGGCCCAAACGATATGGCAAGAACTTAGTTGGTTGAATGTTTACAGCGGTATGTCAACACCTCTATGGGTTATTTAATGCCAAAATCTAAATATTTTGAACAGAAATTTATGGCTTTATCTATAGATGAAATGTGTTGTTGGTCTTTCTTATATAAAATGCATGGCTGGTTATTTTGCTTTAAATATATGTTGTTGTTCTCATATTCTCAATTCTTATATAACAATGTATTTTTATCTGATCTTATGATGCTTGGCATCAAAATTATGAGATATGTAATAAAAAAGGGCGATTCTGCTGGGGATTCTGGTTAATCTTTCAATAGATCTGTTTATATTTTTCGATCTCAGAAAAAGAAAAAAAAATGATTTAAAAATAGAATGTTATATTGGCAAACATAGACCTTCACGTACACAAAAAAAGGGAGTATCATAACTGGGACCATAACATATGCTATGAGTCAGGACAGGGTGGACCTGGTAAAAACAGCAAATTAAGAGGTGGTTCCGCCTTTCTCAAAACCACCCGATCAGAGGCCTTGCTGCTGAATCAAAGATCAGCCGGTAACTTTTGCATCAATATAATAAAATTCTACCATTATTCTTAATAATTTGCTCTGCTTTCAGTTCATGCATAAATCTCAAATGTCAGATCATATTTTTTATTTCATTAATCAAACTGACAATAGATACAGATTAAATTGTTTTCTTAAAAAATGAAAATGGTAGATTATAAAAAATGAATGATATTTACACAATTTATAACAGATGAATATCAGGAACTTCGGCAATGTATTTAGAGATTATTGATAAAATCTAGTCTCTGCAATGTTATCATCCATGACCTGGCATCTCAGCTTCAGTCAATTTCCCACTAAGTTAATGTATCTTTCATGTGCCTTTTACAAAAACATTTACAAAAATTTCAATGCAATGTCAATCGTTATCTTCTGTCTTCTTAATTCTTGTTCTTTTATTGTCCTCTCTCCTTAATAGTGTTTTCTTTTTCTCATATTCTCAATTTGATCTTCAAAAATTGAAATGCAATATCAATCGTTATCTTCTGACTTCTTAATTCTTGTTCTTTTATTGTCTTCTCTCCTTAATAGTGTTTTCTTTTTCTCATATTCTCAATTTGATCTTCAAAAATTGAAATGCAATATGAATCGTTATCTTCTGACTTCTTAATTCTTGTTCTTTTATTGTCCTCTCTCCTTAATAGTGTTTTCTTTTTCTCATATTCTCAATTTGATCTTCAAAAATTCAAATGCAATATAAATCGTTATCTTCTGACTTCTTAATTCTTGTTCTTTTTATTGTCCCTCTCCTTAATAGTGTTTTTCTTTTTTCTCATAGTCTCAATTTGATCTTCAAAATTTTAATGCAATGTCAATCGTTATCTTCTGTCTTCTTAATTCTTGTTCTTTTATTGTCCTCTCTCCTTAATAGTGTCTTCTTTTCTCATATTCTCAATTTGATCATCAAAAATTGAAATGCAATATCAATCGTTATCTTCTGTCTTCTTAATTCTTGTTCTTTTATTGTCCTCTCTCCTTAATAGTGTTTTCTTTTTCTCATATTCTCAATTTGATCTTCAAAAATTGAAATGCAATATCAATCGTTATCTTCTGTCTTCTTAATTCTTGTTCTTTTATTGTCCTCTCTCCTTAATAGTGTTTTTTTTCTCATATTCTCAATTTGATCTTCAAAAATTGAAATGCAATATCAATCGTTATCTTCTATCTTCTTAATTCTTGTTCTTTTATTGTCCTCTCTCCTTAATAGTGTTTTCTTTTTCTCATATTCTTAATTTGATCTTCAAAAATTCAAATGCAATATCAATCGTTATCTTCTGACTTCTTAATTCTTGTTCTTTTATTGTCCTCTCTCCTTAATAGTGTTTTCTTTTTCTCATATTCTCAATTTGATCTTCAAAAATTGAAATGCAATATCAATCGTTATCTTCTGACTTCTTAATTCTTGTTCTTTTATTGTCCCTCTCCTTAATAGTGTGTTTTTTTTTTCTCATATTCTCAATTTGATCTTCAAAATTCAAATGCAATATCAATCGTTATCTTCTGACTTCTTAATTCTTGTTCTTTTATTGTCCTCTCTCCTTAATAGTGTTTTCTTTTTCTCATAGTCTCAATTTGATCTTCAAAAATTTTAATGCAATGTCAATCGTTATCTTCTGTCTTCTTAATTCTTGTTCTTTTATTGTCCTCTCTCCTTAATAGTGTCTTCTTTTTCTCATATTCTCAATTTGATCATCAAAAATTGAAATGCAATATCAATCGTTATCTTCTGTCTTCTTAATTCTTGTTCTTTTATTGTCCTCTCTCCTTAATAGTGTTTTTTTTTCTCATATTCTCAATTTGATCTTCAAAAATTCAAATGCAATATCAATCGTTATTTTCTGACTTCTTAATTCTTGTTCTTTTATTGTCCCTCTCCTTAATAGTGTTTTTTTTTCTCATATTCTCAATTTGATCTTCAAAAATTCAAATGCAATATCAATCGTTATCTTCTGACTTCTTAATTCTTGTTCTTTTATTGTCCTCACTCCTTACTAGTGTTTTCTTTTTCTCATATTCTCAATTTGATCTTCAAAAATTCAAATGCAATATCAATCGTTATCTTCTGACTTCTTAATTCTTGTTCTTTTATTGTCCTCTCTCCTTAATAGTGTTTTCTTATTCTCATATTCTCAATTTGATCTTCAAAAATTCAAATGCAATATCAATCGTTATCTTCTGACTTCTTAATTCTTGTTCTTTTATTGTCCTCTCTCCTTAATAGTGTTTTTTTTCTCATATTCTCAATTTGATCTTCAAAAATTCAAATGCAATATCAATCGTTATCTTCTGTCTTCTTAATTCTTGTTCATTTATTGTCTTTTCTCCTTAATAGTGTTTTCTTTTTCTCATATTCTCAATTTGATCTTCAAAAATTCAAATGCAATATCAATCGTTATCTTCTGACTTCTTAATTCTTGTTCTTTTATTGTCCTCTCTCCTTAATAGTGTCTTCTTTTTCTCATATTCTCAATTTGATCATCAAAAATTGAAATGCAATATCAATCGTTATCTTCTGTCTTCTTAATTCTTGTTCTTTTATTGTCCTCTCTCCTTAATAGTGTTTTCTTTTTCTCATATTCTCAATTTGATCTTCAAAAATTGAAATGCAATATCAATCGTTATCTTCTGTCTTCTTAATTCTTGTTCTTTTATTGTCCTCTCCTTATTAGTGTGTTTTTTTTTCTCATATTCTCAATTTGATCTTCAAAATTGAAATGCAATATCAATCGTTATCTTCTATCTTCTTAATTCTTGTTCTTTTATTGTCCTCTCTCCTTAATAGTGTTTTTTTTTTCATATTCTTAATTTGATCTTCAAAAATTCAAATGCAATATCAATCGTTATCTTCTGACTTCTTAATTCTTGTTCTTTTTATTGTCCTCTCTCCTTAATAGTGTTTTCTTTTTTCTCATATTCTCAATTTGATCTTCAAAAATTGAAATGCAATATCAATCGTTATCAATCGACTTCTTAATTCTTGTTCTTTTATTGTCCTCTCTCTTAAGTGTTTTCTTTTTTTCATATTTCAATTTGATCCAAAAATTCAAATCAATATCAATCGTTATCTTCTGATCTTCTTAATTCTTGTTCTTTTATTTCCTCTCATAGTGTTTTTCTTTTCTCTCAATTTGATCTTCAAAAATTTAAATGCAATATCAATCGTTATCTTCTATCTTCTTAATTCTTGTTCTTTTATTGTCCTCTCTCCTTAATAGTGTCTTCTTTTTCTCATATTCTCAATTTGATCATCAAAAATTTGAAATGCAATATCAATCGTTATCTTCTATCTTCTTAATTCTTGTTCTTTTATTGTCCCTCTCCTTAATAGTGTTTTTTTTTTCTCATATTCTTAATTTGATCTCAAAAAATTCAAATGCAATATCAATCGTTATCTTCTGACTTCTTAATTCTTGTTCTTTTATTGTCCTCTCTCCTTAATAGTGTTTTCTTTTTCTCATATTCTCAATTTGATCTTCAAAATTTAAATGCAATGTCAATCGTTATCTTCTGTCTTCTTAATTCTTGTTCTTTTATTGTCTCTCTCCTTAATAGTGTTTTTTTTTCTCATATTCTCAATTTGATCATCAAAATTGAAATGCAATATCAATCGTTATCTTCTGTCTTCTTAATTCTTGTTCTTTTATTGTCCTCTCTCCTTAATAGTGTTTTTTTTTTCTCATATTCTCAATTTGATCTTCAAAAATTCAAATGCAATATCAATCGTTATTTTCTGACTTCTTAATTCTTGTCTTTTTCCTTTTATTGTCTCAAATTTTATTGTCTCTCCTTAATAGTGTTTTCTTTTTCATATTCTCAATTTGATCTTCAAAAATTCAAATGCAATATCAATCGTTATCTTCTCTTCTTAAGAACTCCTTACTATTTCTTTTTCTCATATTCTCAATTTGATCTTCAAAAATTCAAATGCAATATCAATCGTTATCTTCTGACTTCTTAATTCTTGTTCTTTTATTGTCCTCTCTCCTTAATAGTGTTTTCTTTTCTCATATTCTCAATTTGATCTTCAAAAATTCAAATGCAATATCAATCGTTATCTTCTGTCTTCTTAATTCTTGTTCTTTTATTGTCCTCTCTCCTTAATGTTTTTTTCTCATATTCTCAATTTGATCTTCAAAAATTCAAATGCAATATCAATCGTTATCTTCTGTCTTCTTAATTCTTGTTCATTTATTGTCTTTTCTCCTTAATAGTGTTTTCTTTTTCTCATATTCTCAATTTGATCTTCAAAAATTCAAATGCAATATCAATCGTTATCTTCTGACTTCTTAATTCTTGTTCTTTTATTGTCCTCACTCCTTACTAGTGTTTTATTTTTCTCATATTCTCAATTTGATCTTCAAAAATTGAAATGCAATATCAATCGTTATCTTCTGACTTCTTAATTCTTGTTCTTTTATTGTCCTCTCTCCTTAATAGTGTTTTCTTTTTCTCATATTTTTAATTTGATCTTCTAAAATTTAAATGCAATATCAATCGTTATCTTCTGTCTTCTTAATTCTTGTTCTTTTATTGTCCTCTCTCCTTAATAGTGTTTTTTTTTCTCATATTCTCAATTTGATCTTCAAAATTTAAATGCAATATCAATCGTTATCTTCTATCTTCTTAATTCTTGTTCTTTTATTGTCCTCTCTCCTTAATAGTGTTTTTCTTTTTCTCATATTCTTAATTTGATCTTCAAAAATTCAAATGCAATATCAATCGTTATCTTCTGACTTCTTAATTCTTGTTCTTTTATTGTCCCTCTCCTTAATAGTGTTTCTTTTTTTCAATTTTTTTCTCATATTCTCAATTTGATCTTCAAAAATTGAAATGCAATATCAATCGTTATCTTCTGTCTTCTTCTTAATTCTTGTTCTTTTATTGTCCCTCTCCTTAATAGTGTTTTCTTTTTCTCATATTCTCAATTTGATCTTCAAAAATTCAAATGCAATATCAATCGTTATCTTCTGTCTTCTTTAATTCTTGTTCTTTTATTGTCCTCTCTCCTTAATAGTGTTTTCTTTTTCTCATAGTCTCAATTTGATCTTCAAAAATTTTAATGCAATATCAATCGTTATCTTCTATCTTCTTAATTCTTGTTCTTTTATTGTCCTCTCTCCTTAATAGTGTCTTCTTTTTCTCATATTCTCAATTTGATCATCAAAAATTGAAATGCAATATCAATCGTTATCTTCTATCTTCTTAATTCTTGTTCTTTTATTGTCCTCTCTCCTTAATAGTGTTTTCTTTTTCTCATATTCTTAATTTGATCTTCAAAAATTCAAATGCAATATCAATCGTTATCTTCTGACTTCTTAATTCTTGTTCTTTTATTGTCCTCTCTCCTTAATAGTGTTTTCTTTTTCTCATATTCTCAATTTGATCTTCAAAAATTGAAATGCAATATCAATCGTTATCTTCTGACTTCTTAATTCTTGTTCTTTTATTGTCCTCTCTCCTTAATAGTGTTTTCTTTTTCTCATATTCTCAATTTGATCTTCAAAAATTCAAATGCAATATCAATCGTTATCTTCTGTCTTCTTAATTCTTGTTCTTTTATTGTCCTCTCCTTAATAGTGTTTTTTTTTTCTCATAGTCTCAATTTGATCTTCAAAATTTAAATGCAATGTCAATCGTTATCTTCTGTCTTCTTAATTCTTGTTCTTTTATTGTCCTCTCTCCTTAATAGTGTCTTCTTTTTCTCATATTCTCAATTTGATCATCAAAAATTGAAATGCAATATCAATCGTTATCTTCTGTCTTCTTAATTCTTGTTCTTTTATTGTCCTCTCTCCTTAATAGTGTTTTCTTTTTCTCATATTCTCAATTTGATCTTCAAAAATTCAAATGCAATATCAATCGTTATTTTCTGACTTCTTAATTCTTGTTCTTTTATTGTCCTCTCTCCTTAATAGTGTTTTCTTTTTCTCATATTCTCAATTTGATCTTCAAAAATTCAAATGCAATATCAATCGTTATCTTCTGACTTCTTAATTCTTGTTCTTTTATTGTCCTCACTCCTTACTAGTGTTTTCTTTTTCTCATATTCTCAATTTGATCTTCAAAAATTCAAATGCAATATCAATCGTTATCTTCTGACTTCTTAATTCTTGTTCTTTTATTGTCCTCTCTCCTTAATAGTGTTTTCTTTTCTCATATTCTCAATTTGATCTTCAAAAATTTAAATGCAATATCAATCGTTATCTTCTTCTGTCTTCTTAATTCTTGTTCTTTTATTGTCCTCTCTCCTTAATAGTGTTTTTTTCTCATATTCTCAATTTGATCTTCAAAAATTTAAATGCAATATCAATCGTTATCTTTCTGTCTTCTTAATTCTTGTTCATTTATTGTCTTTTCTCCTTAATAGTGTTTTCTTTTTCTCATATTCTCAATTTGATCTTCAAAAAATTCAAATGCAATATCAATCGTTATCTTCTGACTTCTTAATTCTTGTTCTTTTATTGTCCTCTCTCCTTAATAGTGTTTTCTTTTTCTCATATTCTCAATTTGATCATCAAAATTGAAATGCAATATCAATCGTTATCTTCTGTCTTCTTAATTCTTGTTCTTTTATTGTCCTCTCTCCTTAATAGTGTTTTCTTTTCTCATATTCTCAATTTGATCTTCAAAATTGAAATGCAATATCAATCGTTATCTTCTGTCTTCTTAATTCTTGTTCTTTTATTGTCCTCTCTCCTTAATAGTGTTTTCTTTTTCTCATATTCTCAATTTGATCATCAAAATTTAAATGCAATATCAATCGTTATCTTCTGTCTTCTTAATTCTTGTTCTTTTTATTGTCTCTCTCCTTAATAGTGTTTTCTTTTTTTCATATTCTTAATTTGATCTTCAAAAATTCAAATGCAATATCAATCGTTATCTTCTGTCTTCTTAATTCTTGTTCTTTTATTGTCCTCTCTCCTTAATAGTGTTTTCTTTTTTCTCATATTCTCAATTTGATCTTCAAAATTGAAATGCAATATCAATCGTTATCTTCTGTCTTCTTAATTCTTGTTCTTTTTATTGTCTCTCTCCTTAATAGTGTTTTCTTTTTTCTCATATTCTCAATTTGATCTTCAAAATTTCAAATGCAATATCAATCGTTATCTTCTGACTTCTTAATTCTTGTTCTTTTATTGTCCTCTCTCCTTAATAGTGTTTTCTTTTTTCTCATAGTCTCAATTTGATCTTCAAAAATTTAAATGCAATATCAATCGTTATCTTCTGTCTTCTTAATTCTTGTTCTTTTTATTGTCCTCTCTCCTTAATAGTGTCTTCTTTTCTCATATTCTCAATTTGATCATCAAAAATTTAAATGCAATGTCAATCGTTATCTTCTGTCTTCTTAATTCTTGTTCTTTTATTGTCCTCTCTCCTTAATAGTGTTTTCTTTTTCTCATATTCTCAATTTGATCTTCAAAAATTTAAATACAATGCCAATCGTTATTTTCTGTCTTTTTAATTCTTGTTCTTTTATTGTCCTCTCTCCTTAATAGTGTTTTCTTTTTCTCATATTCTCAATTTGATCATTAAAAATTTAAATGCAATGTCAATCGTTATCTTCTGTCTTTTAATTCTTGTTCTTTTATTGTCCTCTCTCCTTAATAGTGTTTTTCTTTTCTCATATTCTCAATTTGATCTTCAAAAATTCAAATGCAATATCAATCGTTATCTTCTGTCTTCTTAATTCTTGTTCTTTTATTGTCCTCTCTCCTTAATAGTGTTTTTCTTTTTCTCATATTCTCAATTTGATCTTCAAAATTCAAATGCAATATCAATCGTTATCTTCTGACTTCTTAATTCTTGTTCTTTTATTGTCCTCTCTCCTTAATAGTGTTTTTTTTTCTCATATTCTCAATTTGATCTTCAAAATTTAAATGCAATATCAATCGTTATCTTCTGTCTTCTTAATTCTTGTTTTTTATTGTCTTTTCTCCTTAATAGTGTTTTTTTTTCTCATATTCTCAATTTGATCTTCAAAAATTTAAATGCAATATCAATCGTTATCTTCTGACTTCTTAATTCTTGTTCTTTTATTGTCCTCACTCCTTACTAGTGTTTTATTTTTCTCATATTCTCAATTTGATCTTCAAAATTTGAAATGCAATATCAATCGTTATCTTCTGACTTCTTAATTCTTGTTCTTTTTATTGTCCTCTCTCCTTAATAGTGTTTTTCTTTTTTTCTCATATTTTTAATTTGATCTTCTAAAATTTAAATGCAAGATCAATCGTTATCTTCTGTCTTCTTAATTCTTGTTCTTTTATTGTCCTCTCTCCTTAATAGTGTTTTCTTTTCCTCATATTCTCAATTTGATCTTCTAAAATTTAAATGCAATATCAATCGTTATCTTCTGTCTTCTTAATTCTTGTTCTTTTATTGTCCTCTCTCCTTAATAGTGTTTTCTTTTTCTCACATTCTCAATTTGATCTTCAAAAATTTAAATGCAATATCAATCGTTATCTTCTGACTTCTTAATTCTTGTTCTTTTATTGTCCTCTCCTTAATAGTGTTTTCTTTTTCTCATATTCTCAATTTGATCTTCAAAAATTGAAATGCAATATCAATCGTTATCTTCTGACTTCTTAATTCTTGTTCTTTTATTGTCCTCTCTCCTTAATAGTGTTTTTTTTCTCATATTCTCAATTTGATCTCAAAAAAATTGAAATGCAATATCAATCGTTATCTTCTATCTTCTTAATTCTTGTTCTTTTATTGTCCTCTCTCCTTAATAGTTTTTTTTTTTTCTCATATTCTCAATTTGATCTTCAAAATTTAAATGCAATATCAATCGTTATCTTCTGACTTCTTAATTCTTGTTCTTTTATTTTCCTCTCTCCTTAATAGTGATTTTTTTTTTCTCATATTCTCAATTTGATCTTCAAAATTTAAATGCAATATCAATCGTTATCTTCTATCTTCTTAATTCTTGTTCTTTTATTGTCCTCTCCTTAATAGTGTTTTTTTTTTCTCATATTCTCAATTTGATCTTCAAAATTTAAATGCAATATCAATCGTTATCTTCTGACTTCTTAATTCTTGTTCTTTTATTGTCCTCTCTCCTTAATAGTGTTTTCTTTTTTCATATTCTCAATTTGATCATCAAAAATTGAAATGCAATATCAATCGTTATCTTCTGACTTCTTAATTCTTGTTCTTTTATTGTCCCTCTCCTTACTAGTGTTTTCTTTTTCTCATATTCTCAATTTGATCTTCAAAAATTCTAATACGATGTCAATCGTTATCTTCTGTCTTCTTAAATCTTGTTCTTTTATTGTCCTCTCTCGTTAATAGTGTTTTCTTTTTCTCATATTCTCAATTTGATCTTCAAAAATTTAAATGCAATATCAATCGTTATCTTCTGTCTTCTTAATTCTTGTTCTTTTATTGTCCTCTCTCCTTAATAGTGTTTTTTTTTCTCATATTCTGAATTTGATCTTCAAAAATTTAAATGCAATGTCAATCGTTATCTTCTGTCTTCTTAATTCTTGTTCTTTTATTGTCCTCTCTCCTTAATAGTGTTTTTTTTTTTCTCATATTCTCAATTTGATCTTCTAAAATTTAAATGCAATATCAATCGTTATCTTCTGTCTTCTTAATTCTTGTTCTTTTATTGTCCCTCTCCTTAATAGTGTTTTATTTTTCTCATATTCTCAATTTGATCTTTAAAAAATTTAAATGCAATATCAATCGTTATCTTCTGTCTTCTTAATTCTTGTTCTTTTATTGTCCTCTCTCCTTAATAGTGTTTTTTTTTCTCATATTCTCAATTTGATCTTCAAAAATTCAAATGCAATATCAATCGTTATCTTCTGTCTTCTTAATTCTTGTTCATTTATTGTCTTTTCTCCTTAATAGTGTTTTCTTTTTTCTCATATTCTCAATTTGATCTTCAAAAATTCAAATGCAATATCAATCGTTATCTTCTGTCTTCTTAATTCTTGTTCTTTTATTGTCCTCTCTCCTTACTAGTGTTTTATTTTCTCATATTCTCAATTTGATCTTCAAAATTGAAATGCAATATCAATCGTTATCTTCTGACTTCTTAATTCTTGTTCTTTTTTATTGTCCTCTCTCCTTAATAGTGTTTTCTTTTCTCTCATATTTTTAATTTGATCTTCTAAAATTTAAATGCAAGATCAATCGTTATCTTCTGTCTTCTTAATTCTTGTTCTTTTATTGTCCTCTCTCCTTAACCCTCCTTTTTCTTTTTCTCATATTCTCAATTTGATCTTCTAAAATTTAAATGCAATATCAATCGTTATCTTCTGTCTTCTTAATTCTTGTTCTTTTATTGTCCTCTCTCCTTAATAGTGTTTTCTTTTTCTCATATTTTCAATTTGATCTTCAAAAATTGAAATGCAATATCAATCGTTATCTTCTGACTTCTTAATTCTTGTTCTTTTATTGTCCTCTCTCCTTAATAGTGTTTTTTTTTCTCATATTCTCAATTTGATCTTCAAAAAATTGAAATGCAATATCAATCGTTATCTTCTATCTTCTTAATTCTTGTTCTTTTATTGTCCTCTCTCCTTAATAGTGTTTTCTTTTTCTCATATTCTCAATTTGATCTTCAAAAATTCAAATGCAATATCAATCGTTATCTTCTGACTTCTTAATTCTTGTTCTTTTATTTTCCTCTCTCCTTAATAGTGTTTTTTTTCTCATATTCTCAATTTGATCTTCAAAAATTGAAATGCAATATCAATCGTTATCTTCTATCTTCTTAATTCTTGTTCTTTTTATTGTCCTCTCTCCTTAATAGTGTTTTGTTTTTTTCTCATATTCTCAATTTGATCTTCAAAAATTCAAATGCAATATCAATCGTTATCTTCTGACTTCTTAATTCTTGTTCTTTTATTGTCCTCTCTCCTTAATAGTGTCTTCTTTTTCTCATATTCTCAATTTGATCATCAAAAATTGAAATGCAATATCAATCGTTATCTTCTGACTTCTTAATTCTTGTTCTTTTATTGTCCTCACTCCTTACTAGTGTTTTCTTTTTCTCATATTCTCAATTTGATCTTCAAAAATTCAAATGCAATATCAATCGTTATCTTCTGACTTCTTAATTCTTGTTCTTTTATTGTCCTCTCTCCTTAATAGTGTTTTCTTATTCTCATATTCTCAATTTGATCCTAAAAAATTCAAATGCAATATCAATCGTTATCTTCTGACTTCTTAATTCTTGTTCTTTTATTGTCCTCTCTCCTTAATAGTGTTTTTTTTCTCATATTCTGAATTTGATCTTCAAAAATTTAAATGCAATGTCAATCGTTATCTTCTGTCTTCTTAATTCTTGTTCTTTTATTGTCCTCTCTCCTTAATAGTGTTTTCTTTTCCTCATATTCTCAATTTGATCTTCTAAAATTTAAATGCAATATCAATCGTTATCTTCTGTCTTCTTAATTCTTGTTCTTTTATTGTCCTCTCTCCTTAATAGTGTTTTATTTTTCTCATATTCTCAATTTGATCTTCAAAAATTTAAATGCAATATCAATCGTTATCTTCTGTCTTCTTAATTCTTGTTCTTTTATTGTCCTCTCTCCTTAATAGTGTTTTCTTTTTCTCATATTCTCAATTTGATCTTCAAAAATTGAAATGCAATATCAATCGTTATCTTCTGACTTCTTAATTCTTGTTCTTTTATTGTCCTCTCTCCTTAATAGTGTTTTTTTTCTCATATTCTCAATTTGATCTTCAAAAATTGAAATGCAATATCAATCGTTATCTTCTATCTTCTTAATGCTTGTTCTTTTATTGTCCTCTCTCCTTAATAGTGTTTTCTTTTTCTCATATTCTCAATTTGATCTTCAAAAATTCAAATGCAATATCAATCGTTATCTTCTGACTTCTTAATTCTTGTTCTTTTATTGTCCTCTCTCCTTAATAGTGTTTTCTTTTTCTCATAGTCTCAATTTGATCTTCAAAAATTCAAATGCAATATCAATCGTTATCTTCTGTCTTCTTAATTCTTGTTCTTTTATTGTCCTCTCTCCTTAATAGTGTTTTCTTTTTTGCTCATATTCTCAATTTGATCTTCAAAAATTTGAAATGCAATATCAATCGTTATCTTCTGACTTCTAAATTCTTGTTCTTTTATTGTCCTCTCCTTATTAGTGTTTTCTTTTTTCATATTCTCAATTTGATCTTCAAAAATTCAAATGCAATATCAATCGTTATTTTCTGTCTTCTTAATTCTTGTTCTTTTATTGTCCTCTCTCCTTAATAGTTTTTTTTCTCATATTCTCAATTTGATCTTCAAAAATTGAAATGCAATATCAATCGTTATCTTCTATCTTCTTAATTCTTGTTCTTTTATTGTCCTCTCTCCTTAATAGTGTTTTCTTTTTCTCATATTCTCAATTTGATCTTCAAAAATTCAAATGCAATATCAATCGTTATCTTCTATCTTCTTAATTCTTGTTCTTTTATTGTCCTCTCTCCTTAATAGTATTTTCTTTTTCTCATATTCTCAATTTGATCTTCAAAAATTCAAATGCAATATCAATCGTTATTTTCTGACTTCTTAATTCTTGTTCTTTTATTGTCCTCTCTCCTTAATAGTGTTTTTTTTCTCATATTCTCAATTTGATCTTCAAAAATTGAAATGCAATATCAATCGTTATCATTTATCTTCTTAATTCTTGTTCTTTTTATTGTCCTCTCTCCTTAATAGTGTTTTCTTTTTTCATATTCTCAATTTGATCTTCAAAAATTTAAATGCAATATCAATCGTTATCTTCTGACTTCTTAATTCTTGTTCTTTTTATTGTCCTCTCTCCTTAATAGTGTTTTTCTTTTTTCTCATAGTCTCAATTTGATCTTCAAAAATTCAAATGCAATATCAATCGTTATCTTCTGTCTTCTTAATTCTTGTTCTTTTTATTGTCCTCTCTCCTTAATAGTGTTTTTCTTTTTGCTCATATTCTCAATTTGATCTTCAAAAATTGAAATGCAATATCAATCGTTATCTTCTGTCTTCTTAATTCTTGTTCTTTTATTGTCCTCTCTCCTTAATAGTGTTTTCTTTTTCTCATATTCTCAATTTGATCTTCAAAAATTCAAAAATGCAATATCAATCGTTATTTTCTGACTTCTTAATTCTTGTTCTTTTATTGTCCTCTCTCCTTAATAGTGTTTTCTTTTTCTCATATTCTCAATTTGATCTTCAAAAATTCAAATGCAATATCAATCGTTATCTTCTATCTTCTTAATTCTTGTTCTTTTATTGTCCTCTTTCCTTAATAGTGTTTTCTTTTTCTCATATTCTCAATTTGATCTTCAAAAATTCAAATGCAATATCAATCGTTATTTTCTGACTTCTTAATTCTTGTTCTTTTATTGTCCTCTCTCCTTAATAGTGTTTTCTTTTTCTCATATTCTCAATTTGATCTTCAAAAATTCAAATGCAATATCAATCGTTATCTTCTATCTTCTTAATTCTTGTTCTTTTATTGTCCTCTCTCCTTAATAGTGTTTTTTTTCTCATATTCTCAATTTGATCTTCAAAAATTGAAATGCAATATCAATCGTTATCTTCTATCTTCTTAATTCTTGTTCTTTTATTGTCCTCTCTCCTTAATAGTGTTTTCTTTTTCTCATATTCTAAATTTGATCTTCAAAAATTCAAATGCAATATCAATCGTTATCTTCTGACTTCTTAATTCTTGTTCTTTTATTGTCCTCACTCCTTACTAGTGTTTTCTTTTTCTCATATTCTCAATTTGATCTATAAAAATTCAAATGCAATATCAATCGTTATCTTCTGACTTCTTAATTCTTGTTCTTTTATTGTCCTCTCTCCTTAATAGTGTTTTCTTTTTCTCATATTTTTAATTTGATCTTCTAAAATTTAAATGCAATATCAATCGTTATCTTCTGTCTTCTTAATTCTTGTTCTTTTATTGTCCTCTCTCCTTAATAGTGTTTTCTTTTTCTCATATTCTCAATTTGATCTTCAAAAATTTAAATGCAATATCAATCGTTATCTTCTGTCTTCTTAATTCTTGTTCTTTTATTGTCCTCTCTCCTTAATAGTGTTTTTTTTCTCATATTCTCAATTTGATCTTCAAAATTTAAATGCAATATCAATCGCTATCTTCTGTCTTCTTAATTCTTGTTCTTTTATTGTCCTCTCTCCTTAATAGTGTTTTCTTTTTCTCATATTCTCAATTTGATCTTCAAAAATTTAAATGCAATGTCAATCGTTATCTTCTGTCTTCTTAATTCTTGTTCTTTTATTGTCCTCTCTCTCCTTAATAGTGTTTTCTTTTTCTCATATTCTCAATTTGATCTTCAAAAATTGAAATGCAATGTCAATCGTTATCTTCTGTCTTCTTAATTCTTGTTCTTTTATTGTCCTCTCTCCTTAATAGTGTTTTCTTTTTCTCATATTCTCAATTTGATCTTCAAAAATTCAAATGCAATATCAATCGTTATCTTCTGACTTCTTAATTCTTGTTCTTTTATTGTCCTCTCTCCTTAATAGTGTTTTCTTTTTCTCATAGTCTCAATTTGATCTTCAAAAATTTTAATGCAATGTCAATCGTTATCTTCTGTCTTCTTAATTCTTGTTCTTTTATTGTCCTCTCTCCTTAATAGTGTTTTCTTTTGCTCATATTCTCAATTTGATCTTCAAAAATTGAAATGCAATATCAATCGTTATCTTCTGTCTTCTTAATTCTTGTTCTTTTATTGTCTCTCTCCTTAATAGTGTTTTTTTTCTCATATTCTCAATTTGATCTTCAAAATTCAAATGCAATATCAATCGTTATTTTCTGACTTCTTAATTCTTGTTCTTTTATTGTCCTCTCTCCTTAATAGTGTTTTTTTTTCTCATATTCTCAATTTGATCTTCAAAAAATTGAAATGCAATATCAATCGTTATCTTCTATCTTATTAATTCTTGTTCTTTTATTGTCCTCTCTCCTTAATAGTGTTTTCTTTTTTTCTCATATTCTCAATTTCATCTTCAAAAATTCAAATGCAATATCAATCGTTATCTTCTGACTTCTTAATTCTTGTTCTTTTTTATTGTCCTCTCTCCTTAATAGTGTTTTCTTTTTGTCATATTCTCAATTTGATCTTCAAAATTCAAATGCAATATCAATCGTTATCTTCTATCTTCTTAATTCTTGTTCTTTTATTGTCCTCTCTCCTTAATAGTGTTTTCTTTTTGCTCATATTCTCAATTTGATCTTCAAAATTGAAATGCAATATCAATCGTTATCTTCTATCTTCTTAATTCTTGTTCTTTTATTGTCCTCTCTCCTTAATAGTGTTTTTTTTTCTCATATTCTCAATTTGATCTTCAAAATTCAAATGCAATATCAATCGTTATCTTCTGACTTCTTAATTCTTGTTCTTTTATTGTCCTCTCTCCTTAATAGTGTTTTTCTTTTCTCATATTTTTAATTTGATCTTCTAAAATTTAAATGCAATATCAATCGTTATCTTCTGACTTCTTAATTCTTGTTCTTTTATTGTCCTCTCCTTAATAGTGTTTTCTTTTTCTCATATTTTTAATTTGATCTTCTAAAATTTAAATGCAATATCAATCGTTATCTTCTGTCTTCTTAATTCTTGTTCTTTTATTGTCTCTCTCCTTAATAGTGTGTTTTATTTTTCTCATATTCTCAATTTGATCTTCAAAAATTGAAATGCAATATCAATCGTTATCTTCTGACTTCTTAATTCTTGTTCTTTTATTGTCCTCTCTCCTTAATAGTGTTTTCTTTTTCTCATATTCTCAATTTGATCTTCAAAAATTGAAATGCAATATCAATCGTTATCTTCTGACTTCTTAATTCTTGTTCTTTTATTGTCTCTCTCCTTATTAGTGTTTTTTTTTTCTCATATTCTCAATTTGATCTTCAAAATTGAAATGCAATATCAATCGTTATCTTCTATCTTCTTAATGCTTGTTCTTTTATTGTCCTCTCTCCTTAATAGTGTTTTCTTTTTCTCATATTCTCAATTTGATCTTCAAAAATTCAAATGCAATATCAATCGTTATCTTCTGACTTCTTAATTTTGTTCTTTTTATTGTCCTCTCCTTAATAGTGTTTTCTTTTTCTCATAGTCTCAATTTGATCTTCAAAAATTCAAATGCAATATCAATCGTTATCTTCTGTCTTCTTAATTCTTGTTCTTTTTATTGTCCTCTCTCCTTAATAGTGTTTTCTTTTTTCATATTCTCAATTTGATCTTCAAAAAATTGAAATGCAATATCAATCGTTATCTTCTGACTTCTAAATTCTTGTTCTTTTATTGTCCTCTCTCCTTAATAGTGTTTTCTTTTTCTCATATTCTCAATTTGATCTTCAAAAATTCAAATGCAATATCAATCGTTATTTTCTGACTTCTTAATTCTTGTTCTTTTATTGTCCTCTCTCCTTAATAGTGTTTTTTTTCTCATATTCTCAATTTGATCTTCAAAAATTGAAATGCAATATCAATCGTTATCTTCTATCTTCTTAATTCTTGTTCTTTTATTGTCCTCTCTCCTTAATAGTGTTTTCTTTTTCTCATATTCTCAATTTGATCTTCAAAAATTCAAATGCAATATCAATCGTTATCTTCTATCTTCTTAATTCTTGTTCTTTTTATTGTCCTCTCTCCTTAATAGTATTTTCTTTTTTCTCATATTCTCAATTTGATCTTCAAAAAATTCAAATGCAATATCAATCGTTATTTTCTGACTTCTTAATTCTTGTTCTTTTATTGTCCTCTCTCCTTAATAGTGTTTTTTTTTCTCATATTCTCAATTTGATCTTCAAAAATTGAAATGCAATATCAATCGTTATCATCTATCTTCTTAATTCTTGTTCTTTTTATTGTCTCTCTCTCCTTAATAGTGTTTTCTTTTTTCTCATATTCTCAATTTGATCTTCAAAAATTCAAATGCAATATCAATCGTTATCTTCTGACTTCTTAATTCTTGTTCTTTTTATTGTCCTCTCTCCTTAATAGTGTTTTTTTTTTTCTCATATTCTCAATTTGATCTTCAAAAATTCAAATGCAATATCAATCGTTATCTTCTGACTCTTAATTCTTGTTTTTTTATTGTCCTCACTCCTTACTAGTGTTTTATTTTTCTCATATTCTCAATTTGATCTTCAAAAATTGAAATGCAATATCAATCGTTATCTTCTGACTTCTTAATTCTTGTTCTTTTATTGTCCTCTCTCCTTAATAGTGTTTTCTTTTTCTCATATTTTTAATTTGATCTTCTAAAATTTAAATGCAATATCAATCGTTATCTTCTGTCTTCTTAATTCTTGTTCTTTTATTGTCCTCTCTCCTTAATAGTGTTTTCTTTTCCTCATATTCTCAATTTGATCTTCAAAAATTGAAATGCAATATCAATCGTTATCTTCTATCTTCTTAATTCTTGTTCTTTTATTGTCCTCTCTCCTTAATAGTGTTTTCTTTTTCTCATATTCTCAATTTGATCTTCAAAAATTCAAATGCAATATCAATCGTTATCTTCTGACTTCTTAATTCTTGTTCTTTTATTGTCCTCTCTCCTTAATAGTGTTTTCTTTTTCTCATAGTCTCAATTTGATCTTCAAAAATTCAAATGCAATATCAATCGTTATCTTCTGTCTTCTTAATTCTTGTTCTTTTATTGTCCTCTCTCCTTAATAGTGTTTTCTTTTGCTCATATTCTCAATTTGATCTTCAAAAATTGAAATGCAATATCAATCGTTATCTTCTGACTTCTTAATTCTTGTTCTTTTATTGTCCTCTCTCCTTAATAGTGTTTTCTTTTTCTCATATTCTCAATTTGATCTTCAAAAATTCAAATGCAATATCAATCGTTATTTTCTGACTTCTTAATTCTTGTTCTTTTATTGTCCTCTCTCCTTAATAGTGTTTTTTTTCTCATATTCTCAATTTGATCTTCAAAAATTGAAATGCAATATCAATCGTTATCTTCTATCTTCTTAATTCTTGTTCTTTTATTGTCCTCTCTCCTTAATAGTGTTTTTTTTTTCTCATATTCTGAATTTGATCAAAAAAAATTCAAATGCAATATCAATCGTTATCTTCTGACTTCTTAATTCTTGTTCTTTTATTGTCCCTCCTCCTTACTAGTGTTTTCTTTTCTCATATTCTCAATTTGATCTTCAAAAATTCAAATGCAATATCAATCGTTATCTTCTGACTTCTTAATTCTTGTTCTTTTATTGTCTCTCTCCTTATTAGTGTTTTTCTTTTTCTCATATTTTTAATTTGATCTTCTAAAATTTAAATGCAATATCAATCGTTATCTTCTGTCTTCTTAATTCTTGTTCTTTTATTGTCCTCTCTCCTTAATAGTGTTTTCTTTTTCTCATATTCTCAATTTGATCTTCAAAAATTGAAATGCAATATCAATCGTTATCTTCTGACTTCTTAATTCTTGTTCTTTTATTGTCCTCTCTCCTTAATAGTTTTTTTTTTTCTCATATTCTCAATTTGATCTTCAAAAATTGAAATGCAATATCAATCGTTATCTTCTATCTTCTTAATTCTTGTTCTTTTATTGTCCTCTCTCCTTAATAGTGTTTTCTTTTCTCATATTCTCAATTTGATCTTCAAAAAATTCAAATGCAATATCAATCGTTATCTTCTGTCTTCTTAATTCTTGTTCTTTTATTGTCCTCTCTCCTTAATAGTGTTTTCTTTTTCTCATATTCTCAATTTGATCTTCAAAAATTGAAATGCAATATCAATCGTTATCTTCTGACTTCTTAATTCTTGTTCTTTTATTGTCCTCTCTCCTTAATAGTGTTTTCTTTTTCTCATATTCTCAATTTGATCTTCAAAAATTCAAAAGCAATATTAATCGTTACCTTCTGTCTTCTTAATTCTTGTTCTTTTATTGTCCTCTCTCCTTAATAGTGTTTTCTTTTTCTCATATTCTCAATTTGATCTTCAAAAATTCAAATGCAATATCAATCGTTATTTTCTGACTTCTTAATTCTTGTTCTTTTATTGTCCTCTCTCCTTAATAGTGTTTTTTTTCTCATATTCTCAATTTGATCTTCAAAAATTGAAATGCAATATCAATCGTTATCTTCTATCTTATTAATTCTTGTTCTTTTATTGTCCTCTCTCCTTAATAGTGTTTTCTTTTTCTCATATTCTCAATTTCATCTTCAAAAATTCAAATGCAATATCAATCGTTATCTTCTGACTTCTTAATTCTTGTTCTTTTATTGTCCTCTCTCCTTAATAGTGTTTTCTTTTTGTCATATTCTCAATTTGATCTTCAAAAATTCAAATGCAATATCAATCGTTATCTTCTATCTTCTTAATTCTTGTTCTTTTATTGTCCTCTCTCCTTAATAGTGTTTTCTTTTGCTCATATTCTCAATTTGATCTTCAAAAATTGAAATGCAATATCAATCGTTATCTTCTATCTTCTTAATTCTTGTTCTTTTATTGTCCTCTCTCCTTAATAGTGTTTTCTTTTTCTCATATTCTCAATTTGATCTTCAAAAATTCAAATGCAATATCAATCGTTATCTTCTGACTTCTTAATTCTTGTTCTTTTATTGTCCTCTCTCCTTAATAGTGTTTTCTTTTTCTCATATTTTTAATTTGATCTTCTAAAATTTAAATGCAATATCAATCGTTATCTTCTGACTTCTTAATTCTTGTTCTTTTATTGTCCTCTCTCCTTAATAGTGTTTTCTTTTTCTCATATTTTTAATTTGATCTTCTAAAATTTAAATGCAATATCAATCGTTATCTTCTGTCTTCTTAATTCTTGTTCTTTTATTGTCCTCTCTCCTTAATAGTGTTTTCTTTTCCTCATATTCTCAATTTGATCTTCTAAAATTTAAATGCAATATCAATCGTTATCTTCTGTCTTCTTAATTCTTGTTCTTTTATTGTCCTCTCTCCTTAATAGTGTTTTCTTTTTCTCATATTCTCAATTTGATCTTCTGAAATTTAAATGCAATGTCAATCGTTATCTTTTGTCTTCTTAATTGTTATTCTTTTATTGTCCTCTCTCCTTAATAGTGTTTTCTTAGTAGGTTTGCCTGGCTCTTCAGGTTCATAGTTAGATTTGCTCTACTTACTGTATTGAGAAATTTGCTTTGTTAGTTTTGTTCTACTTGTGTCGGAGGTTTTTTTTTTCTTTGGACTTTGAGCTTGGATTCTGGACGATTGTATTCGTCTGAATACACGTTCTTTGTTATTTCTTTTTTTATACCTTATTTTTGCTTGAGTATTGGTTTGTATTGTTTTTTTTACGAGTATAATTGCTTATATTTATAAGATTATATATATATATATATATATATTTGGTTGGATTGATGTGAGTTTGTGACCCTGGGTTTCACGCTTTTGCGATCGTCAGACAAACTCTGACGATCGCAAATGCGTGAAACCCAGGGTCACAAACTCACATCTATCCAACAAATATGTTAGCTCTGTCTCTGATATTGAGCGCTTTCTAATAAGTACTACGAATATAATATATAAATAATTATATATATATATATATCTATTTATATTTATATACACACACTTTTCACAAACACACACACACACAGACACACACACACACACACACACATATATATATATATATATATATATATATATATATATGTAATGACTTTTATAGTAATTGTGACTTTTAACTCGCTACTCTCTACCTCGAGTGGCTTATGGGCCATGTACAGTTTCAAATGTAAAAATAAATAACCACATACATAAGGTTGATAACCCGTAAAAAACAAATCAATTAAGTCGAGGTTAAGCCGTTATTTATCGTATTTATCTTCAAAATAAGAACTCTCTCAGCTAGTCTTTACCATGAGTATTGCTTAGAGATTTGCATTACGTCAACAATAGTAGAAATAAAATAAAAAATGACTGCAGCTAATACTTTATATCTGAATTTAACGTCTTAAAAGCCGAATATAGACCTCCTACTAATGCAACATATTCATTCTTTGTACCATACGACCAGTTAAATGGTACCTTTCTTCTCGGTCAGTCTGACTAAGTATTCTTTTCTTTTTCATTTTTGTTTTCAAACTGTCGTTTCCCGACTGACCAACACAATAAATAGTGTTCGTATCGACTAAACAAACTTAAATAAACGAAGTCAATGCAGCGTGAAAAGGCCGAGGAGCGCCATACAATGTCTCCACTGTGATAATAACTTGTAGGAATGTCTTCTCCAAATAAACAAATTTCATTAACGATCACTAACAAGGTACTGCCATTTAGCTTTTAATTCAGTGTTCCTTGTATTCGTACAAATATTCTCTATTCTGGACATAAACTGTGTAAAAACTGCCCAAATATTCTCCACATCCGAGCCCTTCCATTAGCCATTATTAAGGATATTTTCACTATTTATATTGTTCAGACTGTTGTTCTCATCTCTGTTGTGATATTCACGACGTTTCAGCAACTGTAGGTTCCGGCCTTCTTCAGGATCTGTCTTTTTTTCTGACATGAGTTATTGTAAATATTTTCACTATTTATATTTTTCAGGCTGTTGTACGCATCTTTACTGACTTATGCACGACGTTTCGGCCGCTGTGCGCTCCGGCCTTCTTCACGATGTGTCTGTATTTCTGACATGAGTTATTGTAAATATTTACATTATTTATATTTTTCGGACTGTTGTCCTTATCTTTATTGTCATATTAACAACGTTTTGGCCATTGTAAGCTGCAGTCTTCTTCATGTTATATCCATTGGAATTTCGAACCGAACTCTTTATTTCGTTCACCGGAATAGATGGCTCTAGTTCCACGTGTCATGACTCTTTCGGATATCTCAGTTTCAGTTATTTCGCTTTAGTTACTCAACTCTCTAAGTTTCCCCTCCCCTGCTGTGATCAGGTATTGAACTCACAACTCTTTGGGTCAAGTCACTGAATTACTTCAACCAACACTTTTATCCATTGATCCATGTTATACCATTAAGCTACAAAGAAGCGTCTGTTTAGCAAAATCCGAATTACTGTTTATAAACCTAATATTCGCCGATTTTTCTCGATCGATCTTTTCTGATCACGAAACGTATCTTAACGTAAACAATGACAACATATAATGAAATCGATTAATCCGACAATTATTTTATATATTTTCTGTTTATGTGTTATTTTTATAGACAATTTATTTAAGCAAATGCTGTGTTTTGTTTTTTTTTTATTTTATTTTATTATTATTTTTAATCAGTATTAATTACATTTACTGGCATGAATTATCGAGAAAATTCATAGAAAATATGCGCTTACTGACAGGAATCGTACTTGTATTCCTATACAAAAAAATGTTATTTAATCTGTCGTGCTGTACTATTTAGCTACAGGGAAGCGTCTGGTTAGCAAAGTCCGACATACTGATTATGAACACACAATCTTCGACGATTTTTCTCGGTCGATGTTTTCTGCTTGCGAAACGTATCTTAAATTAACCAAGGACAACATATCATGAAATGGATTAAAAATGTATTATTTAATGTATTTTCTGTTTATACGTTATTTTCAAAGATAAAATTTATTTAAGTAAATGTTATTTTTTTTTTTTTTTTTTGGCGGGGGGGTTAAATTCAACATTATTAAATGGTATTAAATAGGAGTTCAGGTCAAATGACAGTTTCAGTATAGGAATACAGGTTTGATTTCTGTCGAAGAAATTTTCTACAAAATTTCTCGAACATTCTGGCTGGTAAATGTAATTAATAATGTTTAATAAAAAAAAACACAAATCATTTACTTAAATAAATTGTATCTATAAAATAAGGTATAAACAGAACATATACTAAATAATTGTTGTAATTTCATGGATTACACCTTCCAAGCCATTAGGACTCATGTAAACAGACACAAAAATCAAGTAGAAAATACAAGCATAAGATCGTCATGAACGTTTAAAAATGATTAAAAATAATGAAAGCCGTAAAAGTAAACAAAAACTAACACTCAACTAACTATGAACCCGGCCACCATGTGCTGACCGTGTTCGGAAAATAATACTTATTATTTAGTTAAATATAAAAAAATAAAAATCATTCTTGATAATGGCTAAAAGAATAACCAAATTCGCTCGTATATGAAGAACATCCTTTGCGTCCAGAAAATAAAACACTTATAGGAACACAAGAACAATTAAATATAAAGCTTAATCGCAATACATCGTCAGGGTATTTATCGAAACATATAAAGAGATTGCTGATTACATACAATTTTTATATATATATATATATATATATATATATATATATATATATATATATATATATATATATATAATCGACTCTCCTGTCGAGATTCAACGTATGAGGGTCAAGCATATCAGTCTCCAGGAAACCGACATCCCGACACCGGCACATGAGATTTGATTATAGTGGTGCAGGCCTCGTGCAGGACCATCCACACTTTTTGAAGGGACGAATACAGAGACCTGGTGCACCGAATGCCACAAGGTTCCCAAACGACACTCCGCAGGTTTTGAATTCAGAGTTGTCCTTCTCCTAGACCAGTTGCCATCCAAGGCTATAGAACCCAGTCTGTCCTGCTATTTTACCCATAGCTGGAGGAAGAGGATTCATACCTTTCCCAAGGGTATTAGCACGTAAGTGAATGTAATGGATTCGACTGGAATTCGAACTCGGCTCTGCGATTCCGCAATCCAAGCCGCTATCCATTATCCGTGCCTCCTTTATATATATATAATTTTTTTAAATTGATAATTTAATTTAAATTGAAATATAAACACACACCCTTTAATAATCATTATTGATGATAAAATATTAAAATTGGAAAATTTTTTGATAATTAAGTAAGTGTTAATACATGAAGTTACCTGTGTATATCGGTACATGGGTACCTGTATGAGTGATTTTACATGTAAAGGAACGTGTGTATATGTGAGATTTGCATGGGTGTGTTACAGCATATGACAGAGCAAGATCTTTAATATTACCTTCAAATATTACTCCATATTAACTTAAATAAAATTTAAGTAAAAGAGATTATCTATCTAGAAACAGTCACGAGTTAATTTCATGAACAAAATTCAAACGGATAGAGATGTCAACTTAATAATCAATAATAATTTTTTTTTAAAGAGATTAAAAAAAAAGATTACTAGAAGTAAACTTATATTTTAAAATAAAATTTTATTCCTTTAATGTACTTTCTATGAATATTTTTCTAATCGACTATTTCATAGAAAATCCCCAAAATTTTAAAAAATTTAAATCATTAACAAACATCAAATTAAATCATTTGTAGACAGTCTAGAGACATTCAAAATTATATCAAACATTATAATCTTTATGGACACCCAAAATAACACTTTCAAAGTAAAACAAAATAACAGCGTCTGTTTCTAGCCTTTTTTTTTTTACAAAGAAAATTAGTGACACTTTCTCTCATAACTTCCTTCTCTCTTTTTCTCTCTATGTTTTTTTTCTTCTCTACCTTCGATATCAATATATAACTTCCGTTAAGTTAACCGTTTAAATGTGTCAATATCTGCTAATTCACTCATGTCTTCTCTTTCCCCCCTCACTTCCTCACTTTGTTAATTTACATATGTTTAACACGGCCCGTCAAAAATGTGTAAATTTTCTTTTCATTTTTTGTTTGGAAGTAAAGTCTGATGATCCGCAGTCCTTTAAAGGGGCTGTGGTGAAATAATTTATGACATGGAACCTTAAAGTGGTCTGTTTTTATTTAAATTATTTGCTCTGGATTTACATTGAGCTCTCTGGATTTTATCCTACTTAGGTTTACCCATACGGATTAGCTAGTTTTTCATAAGCTATATATATATATATATATATATATATATATATATATATATATATATATATATATAATGGATTTTCCCGTCAGTTTCGACGCATGAGGATCTGACAGCTTATTGATTCAGTTATGAAAGTTTGTGCGATAATTTTAAGTGGCATTTAAGTCCCGCTAGTGATTTACAAAGGAGGCCACATATGGAGCAAGTTTGAGGATTGTGGGATGAGATCACTGTTATATTGGCTGACCTTTTAGATCTTGCTCTCGCTTCTTGAAGATGATTCAGACGAGCAGATTGAAAATTGCTGGGTCCACTAAAACACGTTGATTTCCATTCTACCCGCTCCAAGGCTAAGCGCTCAAGGGTGTTATGTGGTATATTGACAGCTGACAAGTTGCTTTTCAGCTTGTCTTTGTATCTTAGCCATCGGCGTCCTACATTCCTGTAGCCCTGATCTAACTGGCTGTACATTAGGATCTTGGGTATCCTGTCATCAGACATTCTCAAGACATGATCAGTCCACCGTAACTGAGACTCTATGAGAAAAGTCTCGATTCCTCCAATATTACACCTGTTAAACAGGTCTACGTTAGAAGTCCTATCTTGAAGCTTAACTACACAGATTGCACGCAGACATCTAGCTGGCGTATATGGTACCTGTATGGAGTCCATGACTCTGAGCCATACAAAAGGATGGCAAGTACAACAGCTCTGTAAACCCGAATTTTCGTATCCAGTCGAATACTCCGCTCATTCCACATGCGATGGCGAAGTTTGCCGAAAGCACTGGTAGACTTAGCAATCCGATGCATGATTTCATCATCTAAAGTTCCACTGTAATTGACTTTGCTACCAAAATAAGTGAAAGACTTTACATAGTTCAGGGGTTGGTCTTCTACTTTCAATGGTCTTATATATATATACATATATATATATATATATATATATATATATATATATATCTTACTTATTATAAAACGCAGATGGTGTGTGTGTGTGTGTGTGTGTGTGTGTGTGTGTGTGTGTGTACGTTTATATATTGGATCGGATTTCCTACATTTTTCTACCGATTTCAACAAAACTTCACAGCACTGCGTAAAATTACCTTGCGGTGGTTCTGACAGCGCCAAAAATTGGAAAAACACAATTGTTTTTGCACGAAATCAATTTGAAAACACGATAAAACACGATTCTGTCGCCAGAATGAAAGGGGGACAACTCATATCGTGTTATACTTACAAAACCCAGGGTGTTTGTGTGTGTGTGTGTGTGTGTGTTCGTTTATATATGGGATCGGATTTCCTACATTTTTCAACCGATTTCAACAAAACTTTTTTTGGCAGATAGTGTTTCTTATTGTGTTGCACACTTTTTTCTTTATTTCTACATTCAGAATGCTTTAAAAATTCCATTTACAAGACAATTGTTTTTAATAAAATTCTATTCAATCGGTAGACTCATAACGATTGAAAACAATGTTTTTGTTTGAGTTTGGGTTTGAACAATTCGTTAAAAAAAAAAAAACTAATTGAGACATGCGTGTCCGTCAACCTCAAACAATAATCTCGATGCTTGATCTATCTCTTACTGTTACATCCCCGGGCAACGCCGGGCTCTACTGCTAGTATATATATATATAAGGCTCAAATAATAATATTTCATGGTTATAATTTATTACATTGGAATCGTAATCACGATCCAATTCATCAGACATATATATATATATATATATATATATATATATATATATATATATATATATATATATATATATATTCTTCGGAAACTACTACTCGCCTGTACCAAAAAGCCCCATTTTATGGTCATAATAGCAACACCTACATCCAAAGAAATGGCATCAGCATGGGAAACCCATTAGGCCCTAGTCTCTCTAACTTTTGTGTTGAAAACAAAGTGTTTAAAACATCTGAAGAAACAAAAGGCTACACAAGGTACGTTGACAACAATTTTGTTTACTTAAATAAGGACTAAATTATAAACCTAAAACAAACTTTTGAAAAAAGTCAACGCTAAAATTTACATATGAACTCGTGGTTAATAACAGAATCCCATTTCTTGATGTTGATATAGAACTAAAATCCAAAGAATTTACCACTTACCCGTATAAAAAAAAAAAAAAACACCAGTACGAACTCTTGTATTTGAAACTAAGACCGTCAATAACCAGGTAACAGTGATAAAAATCTTCTTAAATAGACCAGACCAAAATTGCTCTTCGTAAAGAATATTTCTGAGCAAACTAAAACATATAAAACAATAATTTTCGCAACTACATCATTGATAACCAAATAAGATAATTCTTACAAAAAACGACACCGGTAATAAAAATAACACACAACGAATCAACATATTTTATTGCAACCAGATGTACGATAATTATTAGCAAAACGAATTTGCAATACGAAAAATCATTGAACACCTTATCTCTATTGTAATTCCCGAAAAACGTACAAAAATTATAGTATATGACAAAAAAAATAGAAAACTGCAAATCTTGTAATTAACAATCAAAATAAGCGCACCAAATCTAAACTGGCGATGACTAATACAGTGTATTAGTTTCACTGCAGAATACAAGTGTGTTTCTTGTCATTAATCAATTACCTATATCTGACATCCGACCACCACCTCGAATAGATGCATCGCTTGTCACTTATCAGAGCAAATACGCTATACGAAAAATCATTAAATACCATATCGCCTCAGTGAAAAGACTTGTAAAATCGTAAAGAAATTTAATTTTTAATAAAGTTAATTGACATATAAAAATAGTTAAATTTGTTTTATTGAATTATTTTTATGCAAAATATTTTAGAATTTCGATTTACTTTATTAAAAAACAAATTACATTTACAATAATTCAAAACAAGAAACTGTTTCATATATTAGATAACGCCTTTTAAAATGCCTTATTTATAGAAAAATAATCGCTAATTAAGGTTTTAATCTTTAATAAATTACTTTTATTCGGTTATTGGCAATTTGTGGTTTTCTTGTGCTCTTTTGCCTCAGTCCTAAACTGTCTCGACGCTCAGTCGACGGTGTTGAGTCGACGGTGTTGAGTCAATGGTGTTGAGTCAACGGTGTTGTGTTGACGGTGCTGAGTTGTCCCTTCCTGTAAATATTGCCAGTATGGTCATAGATGAGGACTTTAGTTATGCAGGCGTGTAGAAATTTCTTAAGAATATTTGTTTTGATGGATGGAGGTGGAATCAAGTTTTGTTTAAGTCCTTGGTTTGGTTGTGTTGCTTTAAGGGTTCACTGAAATTTGTGAGTGGATTTGATACTATAATTGTTAGGTAGATATAGAGTAATATGATTGCGGATTTTTGATAAATAAGTGTTGGTATCTGTAAAATGATGGGTCGTAGTGTGTATTAAGATTAATATATTTTAACATTTTTTGTATAGGTATCTTGGTTGGTAATCTCCTGTGATTTTGTTGACTTTCAAGGAACCTACACCAAGAAAATTATAACAACACAAGAAAAATTGAATAAAAACCCTAACCGTACAAACTTTCATTTTTAATTTTAATAATTCAAAACAAAAAACTGGTTCATATTTTACAAATGCCTTTTTAAATGCTTTATTTGAAAGAAAAATATTAACTAATTAAGTTTTTTAAACTTTACTAAATTACTTTTATTCGGTTATTAAAAAGTTATGTTTTTCTGGTGCTTAGTTGTCTTAATCCTGAGTTGTCTCAGTTCTGAACTGTCGCGGCGCTCAGTCGGCGGTGTTGAGTCGGCGGTGTTGAGTCGACGGTGTTGAGTCGGCGGTGTTGAGTCGGCGGAGTTGACTTGTCCCTTCCTGTAAATATTGCCAGTATGATCATAGAAGGGGACTTTAATTGTGTAGGCATGTAGAAGTTTTTGTAAAATACTTGTTTTGATGTCTAGAGGCGGAATCAAGTTTTGCTTAAGCCCTTTGTTTGGTTGTGTTGCTTTAAGGATCCGCTGAAATTTGAGCACTGGTAAAAATGGTTGCTGAAAACATTAGGTTTATAATACCCAGAAATTCATACCCAGATGTCCTCAAGGACACATGGCACAGTGGTTAAAGGCGTTGGTTAGATCCAGGACAGGACCCAAACGGCCGAAAAAGATGAGGATAATAATCCGAATAATGTAAATAATGTACATAATACCTCATCTCAGAAATATAGACAGACTCTAATGAAAAGAAATTGACACCTTTTTCCATTTCACTGTAAAAGATGTTAAGTACTTCTATCTTTCTTTCTTTCTTTTTCTCACTGAAACCAAGTAGCGTATGTCTTTTGTTTTCTTATGTGATCAAAACGGAATAGTTCGTTAATGAAGTATTAGCAGGAGACGTTAAACAGTTCGTTATTTCATTTCATTTTCTCCCTGAAACCAAGTATCGTCTATGATATGTCAGCTACGTGTTTTAACGCAATCAAAACGGAATAGTCTGTTATTTAGGAGATATTGGCCGGGCGTAACGGTCGTGTAAACTAACTAAAGAATTAACTATCTGTTATGGTCCAAGGTTAGGACCATGGAAGAACAACACAAAACACAACAGTAGAAATAACAAAGAATATATTACACAAGAAATAATACAAGAAGTGAAAAGGTTAGTAAGACTGTCCGACTGATTTGGCGTGATTGCTATCAGCTCGACTCGATTCAATACCGTTGCAATACGGCATAATACCCTCGTCTCTCTTGAGAGGCGTAGTATATATATATATATATATATATATAGAGTTCGGCAGAGTTTATTCTGTCGGTCTAGGTAAGCCCCATGACACTAAAACAGCGAGATACAAGCATAATTTATAATAAAGATGTTACTTTTTATATGGTATATAGGCTGAACATTTTTCTCACCTAACCAAGTATCCTAGCAGAAGCAGTCAACAACACCAACATTCAATGACCTAGCCAGGTCTGTTCATTTACTATCTATCTATCTATCTATCTATCTATCTATCTATCTATCTATCTATCTATCTATTTATCTATCTATCTATCTAGCCAGGTCTGTTCATTTACTATCTATCTATCTATCTATCTATCTATCTATCTATCTATCTATCTAGCCAGGTCTGTTCATTTTATCTATCTATCTATCTATCTATCTATCTATCTATCTATCTATCTATCTATCTATCTATCTATCTATCTATCTATCTAGCCAGGTCTGTTCATTTTATATCTATCTATCTATCTATCTATCTATCTATCTATCTATCTATCTAGCCAGGTCTGTTCATTTACTATCTATCTATGTATGTATGTATGTATGTATCCATCCATCTATCTATCCATCTATCTATTCATCCATCCATCCATCCATCTATCTATCTATCTAGCCAGGTCTGTTCATTTACCATCTATCTATCTATCTATCTATCTATCTATCTATCTATCTATCTAGTTCTGTTCATTTACTATCTATCTATCTATGTATGTATGTATGTATGTATCTATCTATCTATCTAGCCAGGTCTGTTCATTTACTATCTATCTATCTATCTATCTATCTATCTATCTATCTATCTATCTATCTAGTTCTGTTCATTTACTATCTATCTATCTATGTATGTATGTATGTATCTATCTATCTATCTATCTAGCCAGGTCTGTTCATTTTATCTATCATCTATCTATCCATCTATCTATCTACATCTATCTATCTATCTATCTATCTATCCAGGTCTGTTCATTTTACTATCTATCTATCTATCTATCTATCTATCTATCTATCTATCTATCTATCTATCCAGGTCTGTTCATTTTCTATCTATCTATCTATCTATCTATCTATCTATCTATCTATCTATCTATCTATCTATCTAATCTTATTTCTCGGTCCAGTTTTTCTATCAATCTATCTAAAGCTACTTTTTTCTTTCTTTCTTTCTTTCTTTCTTTCTTTCTTTCTTTCTTTCTTTCTCAGTCAATTCGTAACACCCTATATATCGCCCTCAATATAGTTTCTCTCTCCCCATCTATCTATCTATCTATCTATCTATCTATCTATCTATCTATCTATCTATCTATCTATAAAATTCTGTGGCGTCTGTCACACCCTCTACATTAGTTAAACATTGACCGATAGAAACCAAATTTTGTGAATAATTACTAACTGGTAACCGATTACAAAGTACA
This sequence comes from Acanthosepion pharaonis, assembly GCA_903632075.3. NCBI lineage: Eukaryota > Metazoa > Mollusca > Cephalopoda > Sepiida > Sepiidae > Acanthosepion > Acanthosepion pharaonis. The sequence continues at coordinate 299,732 of CAHIKZ030000641.1, forward strand.
GTTGGTTTTACTAGGGTGGGCAGCTTAGTCTAATAAATGGTCTTTAATTTTTTGGAAAAATTTTAATTTTTATTATTCAACAGTACCCCCAATATTATTAAAAAATACTTATTTAATAAAAATGCAATAATTTTTTTTGCATATCTTTTCTTTTAATATTTTATATAAAAAAGAATCCATTTTTGCAGCTCGCTTTGCGTTTGCGATAACTATTAACAAATCACAAGACAAAATGCTTCAAAAAGTTGGGATTTAACTCCAGAAAGAAATATTTACGCATGACCAGTTGCGTGTAGCATGCTCAAGAGTTAGTAATACTAAGAATTTATCCTCCGCTGTTAAAAAAAGTAGAAAATAAATTTTCTTAAAATATTGTTTAACATGAAATCCTATAAAATTAAATTAAAGAAATTATTAAAACGCGAAATAGGGTTTTTATCAAAATATTTTTCCAAAAAAAAAAACAACTTATTCAAATTTCATCGATTGGTATGCGAAATTGAACGAAACGTAGTGTTGTTTACATCTCGACAAAAATGCTAGCGATTACTTCAAGAATACTATATGATGTGAGAATTTAAATACGCATCGCCGTGTTGCAAAAGTTCTAGTATTTAATAATCCAGTTTCCCAGTTGGAAGTCAAATAAACATTGTGCTATTAGCGGCCAGATATTCTAAAGGTTTCCTTGTCTAGATGGTATCGCTTTACCAGTGACAGTGACGTTCTCACTGCCAATTTAACATAATATTTGAAATAACACCCTGCCATTCCCATCTACTTGAATTACTCCACTTGAGACAACGAGGCTTGGCTACACTGAATACTCAATAGCATCAGTTTTCCAGTGGCTGTCATAAAATTTTTCTTCTTGTTGCTCGTCTCCAGCTGATGCTCACCAGAGATTATTTCCACCTCATCAAGCAGTCATTGGTGCGTCTTCGGCGATGTTGCTGTCAGCGTGATGTCATCATCACAGCGGAGGTTGAGGTTCCATTTGTATTAAAACAAACCTTCAGGAATTTTTTTCGTTTTAGCAGTTATTGATTAAAGTCCTCAAGTGATGTGTTTTCTGATATTTGGTACAGTAATATGTTTGGGATTGTCTAGCGCCAACTTCCGGAGAAAGATCGTTCTCAATAAGACTTGCAGGCTTTATTCATTTGAAGACATTATAAGCCAAAACAAACAGGAATCAGTTAACAAGAATTTGCAGGAAAAAAAACAGAATAATACACTGGGTTGAAACGGAGGTTCTTTCTCTATTTAGGCTCAAAATAGAGAGAGAGAGCAAGACCCAATATTAAGCAGAATAGTGGAGAGAATAAGAAATAATATATGGAGCAATTATTCGCAGAGCTATGGGTTAGGGTCCACATGGATCACGCACATATCAAGGATAGGGAATTATTCTTAGTGTCAGTATACTCGTACTCAGGATGGCCAGAGATTATCAAAGTAAAAGACAGCAAAGCCACCACAATAAAGCAAGTACTAAGAACTATATTCTCAAGGAATGGTGTACCCCAGGCAGTACTCACTGACAACGCATCTGAATTTTGCGATGAGAATTTGTGCCTAGAAGCCTAGAAGCGTATTTACCGAAAATGCTTCTCAGTTATAGATCCAGGAAGAAAGCTAAACTCTTCTGTATTAATGCGCAGACAGATCAGAGGCCCCATAACTATGTCCTTTTCAACGAAAGAAAAGGTACGGTACAGGAAGAATAAAGAGGCTGATCCAGAAGAATCAAATTTCCTGATACAAAAAGGACACAACACGGCTATACTGGAAAAAAAAGGGACAAAATATACTAGCACATGCCGATCAATTCAGAAGCAGAAACGATTTAGATGTGGAAATAGAAGATCAAGAGCAAGAAGAGACAGAAGATCACAAAAGTGGAACAGAGCAGAAAATGGAAGAAAGTGAGAAGGAAAAGACAGACGAGAGTAAAGAGGAAAATGAAGAAAGACAAAGATCACTATTAAAGAGAAAACATGAAAGGCAAGAGGAAGCAGAGCACAGTATGAGAATAATCCGAAATACTAAAAGGAAGAACAAGGGTGTCCGGCATCTTCGATTCAGGGAGGTGTAGTATCGTATGCAAATGAGAATGACAACATAAATAGAGAGCAGATGGTGAAGAAAGCAGCATTATTCAGCGAACCTGTTTGCTAAACGTAAACGCTAAAACCATGCCCCGACTGCTACTACCCAGAGAGAAATACACAACATAACACTATCATTCTCTTCCTCTCCAAGTAACCTCTTAACTGGACATAAAGTGTGTAAATCTGCCCATTTCTTCTTGGTCTTTTGAACGGGAGTATAAGTTTATCCCTTGTTTCTTCTTCAGGATTGGGTTTCCGGTACCTTTTGAAAATCCTTTCATTCCCTTTCTCTCCAAGTAACCACTTAACTAGACATAAAGTGTTTAAATCTGTCCATTCCTTCTAGGACTTTATTACAGGAGTAGTGGTTTATCACTTGTTTCCTGTTTAACATTGGGTTTCCGGCTCCTTTCAGTGTCTCTTCATTCTCTTTCTCTCCCAGTAATCTCTTAATTAGACATAAAGTGTCGATTCCTTCTCTGTCTTTTGAACAGGAGTAGATATTTATCCCTTATTTCCTGATTAGGATTTGGTTTCCGGTTCCTTTTTAAAATCATTTCATTCTCTTTCTCTCCCAGTAACCTCTTAACTAGGTATAATATGTGTAAATCAGTCCATTCCTTCTTGGTCTTTTGAACAGGGGTAGAGATTTATCCCTTATTTCCTGTTTAGGATTGGGTTTCCGGTTCCTTCTAAAGTCCACGTCATCTCTATACTCCTAACGTTTTCGCTTACACTTGGATTTTTTAATGCCTATTTATTTTTCCATAATAGTAATAGATAGGTTTACGTATTGTCCAGTTAATACTTTCCTTGGTCTTTTGGACAAAATTAAAGGATTATTCCTATTCAGGATTAGCTTTCCTGCTCCATCTGAATCATTTTTACTATATTTCATTCCCAGCAGCCTCTTGGATCTTAGTTGGATTATCACATTGCTTGGCTTGAATTGATTAAAAAAAAGAATAACATATTTTTTTGTTTCTATCTTAACATGTGATAGGAATTTCTTGCCAACCTAATATGAAATCAATTTTTAAAAAAAAGACATGTAGATTGAAAATTTACTTTTATTATATCACAAAAAACATACAATAATATTCACTTCAAAATGTGGCAAATATTTTAAAATTGAAGAAACTTTAGTCACACTGATAACATATTAATTGAAGTCTTCTTATAGCGTCTGAAGTGTTTTCACGGCATGTAAGTTGTAGCGTCTTCTACAGTGCCTGCAATACCGTTCTACCATACAGCAACTCCATCCATTTCAAAAGAAATACAATCTAAAAATCAGTTTGGCTACGTTTCTTGAAATACGGCACCATTTTAAGATGATTGAAGACACGAGTTCTTAGACCTTGGAGTTTTGGGTAATTGGTCAACATACTGGGGTTTTCTTGAAGCGGATTTTCGAGAGTGGCATAACACATCATGTCGGCCATTGTCAACTAAAAAAAACGAGAAAAGTAGAAAGCTAGAAAGCATGAAAAGAGATTTTTATCGCTGAAACCTAATTTGCTTATTTTTTTTTATATATATTCTTCAATATAGTCCCGATGGATAATTGAGAAAATTACGAATCTCGGAGGTGATATCGATAAATATTGAACATTATTATATCAAATTCAATAACCATTTTTTATAATTGTTTAGACAATTATATGAGTATTTTTCCACCAGATTTCGGCTGCTGTGTTCTCCAGCCACCAAAATATCAATATAATCAACATATATCCCATATCAACCAATCAACTGTCACCTGATAATGACCAGAGCGTACTTAGTCGAAACGTTGTGTCTATAATAAAATCTATATTAATGAAGCTGAGAAAAATAGTTGTAAATAATACAAGTATATTGACACTTACTCGTCTCTGAAATGAAATGCTAAAGTATAAAATGTGGTTCGAAGTAACTATCGTAGCCAAATTTCAAAAACCACCTGACATTGAATATAAAAGGCTCCAAAAATACACAACTAGTGTTCTTCAGGACGGTGGCGTAGGCAATATGGTACCTGATTATTATTTTTTTTTCGTATTTTTCTAATGAAACATGACCTAGTGCACATGTTAGGATTTCGTGCGTCCATTCCACGAAATTGTTCCCTGGAGATTGACCACAGATTCTCGATTGGATTTAAATCAGGAGAGTTTCCAGGCCAATCTATAATGCTTTGATTTGCTCACTGGTAAGGCTTGCTAGTGGGTCCGTGGAGCGTTACATTTTTTCTATGCTTCAGTCGCAGACAATTGCCTTAGGACAACTAATCGACAGCCGAGATAATAGTGTTTAGGCATGACAAAAATCTGATTCAATCACGGATTACAAAATATTTTCCAAGACCAAACAAATTTCATCATACAACCCGAAAATAGATTCATATAATCTGAGAAAAAATAGAAATCGATTACATCCTGTCATTCCAGTGGGTTTAAATCTGATTGTATGGTGAAAGACATAAACTAAAACGGTTGTTTCAATTAATTTGCACAAGGGTGTATGTCTACTTTTTAAATCTAGCCTAAAGAGGGGTTATGTTTACTGCATTTTACTCTAGATTAAACCAGTTTTATAGCTACCTTTTTTGTTATTTTTCCCTGAACTGTGCCAATTTGTGATCTAATATAAACCGGACTTCTGGTTACCTTCTTTGATTCGAGGATAAATCGAATATACATCTAACTGACGAGTTCCATATTTTAGTTCCACCACTTCAGACCTTTACAGCTATAAGCCACCACGTTAGGTCCACATCCTTCGTATTCCTTTAGTAAGGAAGAAGAGTCACTAAGACATCCTCTTCCCGAGAACCTCTACTTATTTAATTTGCACAAGGGTGTAGATGACAATAACACATGGATAAAGATGTGAGAAATCATAGCACTTTACAAATTTCTGGGTTTTTTTTCGGTTTTTTTTTTTTTTTTGTTACTCTAAGTAACTATAGAGCATTTAACATCCCACCGAGATGGTGAAGGGCTATTTCAACAGAAACAGACAATAACTGACATCACGGGGACAAAATAATACAATAATCAACAAATATCTCACATCAGCTAGCCAATAGGAAAACTGATGATGACCAAAAGGCACTTGGTCGAAAAGTTGTGTCTTTAACATCCTTGTGATACTCACACGCTAAATCAATGAGATTTATTTTGGTAAGAAATAGTGTCTGTAGAATTTTTCTGTAGTTTTTTGCAATCAATATACCCATGATGATGACCAGAGGGTACTTGGTCGAAACGGTGTGTCTATAACAACATTTTTGTCATAATCATAAAGTAAATCCTCAAGATTAATTTCGGGAAGAACTAGTGTATGTAGCATTATTCAACACTTTCTTTTAGTTCATGGGCCCCTGATGATGGCCATGGGGTATTCCGTCGAAATTTTGTCTCTATAACAACATTTTTGTTATAATCGTAAACTAAATCCTCAAAATTTATTTCGGGAAGAAATAGTGTATGTAACATTGTTCAACACTTTCTTGTGGTTCATGGGCCCCTGATGATGGCCAGGAGGTATTTGGTCGAAATGCTGTGTCTATAAAAACATCTTTGTGAAAATCGCAAACTAAATCATCGAGATTTATTTCGGGAAGAAATAGTGTTCAGCTCCTTATTGCAATGAATGGACTACTGATGATGACCAATGGGTACTTGGTCGAAACGTAGTATCGATAACAACATCATTGTCATACTTGCAAGAGATCTATTCAGGTTCAAAATAGCGTATGTAACATTATTCAGCTCTTTATTGTAATCAATAAACTTCAGTGGTTATCTGGTCGAAGAGTTTTGTCTATAATAACATCTATATCAACCAAGATGAGAACAATATGAATACAAATAATACAAATATATTGAGAATTACACATCTTTGAAATGAAACGCTAAAATAGATTTTTGTACTTCATTATTCCTGTGTGTTTCTCATACCAGCGGCCCACCATGAACCCGCTAAGCATTATATGCAAACCTTCGAAATAAAAGTTTTACCCACCTCATATTACAATATCTTTAAGAAAATAAGCAAAGTGTATTTTCATCCAAACAATGGCGTATAATAATTTTAACAGATATTCTACAAGCTTGACGATAAAAAGCCATGAAATGAACGAGTGCATCTTTCTGTTGATAAAGAATATTAGTTATAAATAAATAGCTAAATTGCACACCTGGTCTCCCATGAAGAACTGATTGCCACCTTTCTCCATCTCCAAGGTCTTCTCCAAGAATGGAAGAATTCGACGACAATTCCCCTGGAACCTTAGGCGAAGCTCGTTCTGGAAACAGAAAATTAAATGAATTTTAACATATAGCACAAATACGAGGGTTGACTAAAAAGTTCACAGGCTGACTATGAAGGAATGATGCTAGAACTGTGAAATCTTGCATGCATTAATTTCAATTCTTCTTTTTTTATAACTGCAATATTTCTTTCCAGGTACCAGCAATGGCTGAAAAGTTCATAGGCTGACTATGAAAAAGTGATACTAGAGCTGTGAAATCTTGCATACATGTTGTGGTAGGATCCACCTAATTTGCATAGTGGAGTACCGACCATATAAATATGGTTGGTACCGGGAAGACGAGGGGAAGGAATCAATCCAGAGACTCTGCCCGACTGCGACTCAGTCAACACATTCTCCAGGAACGGTCTTCCCAAGAATATACAAAAGACTATATGTAAATATTGTGTACACTTTCTTGTTTCAATACATTTTGTTCTAAGTACATTTTGTGTTGTATTATTATTCCATGCATTAGTCAAGTTTCAACAGTACATTAATTTCAAATATTCTTATTAATAACTGCAATGTTTTTTCCAGGTACGAGCAATGGCTGAAAAGTCCATAGGCTGACTTATGGAGGAGTGATGCTAGAGCTGTGAAATCTTTCATATCAATTCTTCTTATTACTAACTGCATCGTTTCTTATCAGGTACGAGCAATGGCTGAAAATTTCATCGGCTGACTGGAAATGAGTGATGCCAGAGCTGTGAAATACTGCATACATTAATTTCAACTCTTCTTATTAATAACTGCATTGTTTCTTTCCCGGGACGAGCAATGGCTGAAACGTCCATAGGCTGACTATGAAGTAGTGATGCTAAAGCTGTGAAAACTTGCATACATTAATTTCAATTCTTCTTATCAAACTGTTTTTCTGCAAATATTGGATTCGGCACAATTGAACAGTCAGATGTTAGTTTACCTGGAAATAAACAATGCAGTTATTAATAAGAAGAGTTAAAATGAATGCATGCAAGATTTCACAGTTCTAGCATCACTCCTTCATAGTCAGCCTATGAAATTTTCAGCCCAGCCTCGTACCTGGAAAGAAACAATGCAGTTATTAATAAGAAGAGTTAAAATGAATGGAGGCAAGGTTTCACAACTGTAGCATCACTCCTTCATAAAATGTAATATTGTCTTTTGAGATATTTTCTTTAATTTTTTATATATACAAGATCCATTTTCCAGTTCACCCTGCGTTTGCAAGAAGTATAAACAAATAACAAGGCCAAATGCTTCAAAAAGTTGGAATTTGTTACAAATATTTACGCATTGCCAGTTGTATGTTGCAAGCTCATGAGTAAGAAATTTATTCTTCGCTGTTAAAAGTAAAAAAGAAATTTTCTTAAAAATATTGTTTACCATGATGTCTTATAAAATTAAAGAAATTATTAAACTTCGAAGTATTTTTCCAAACTAATCAGCTTCTTCAAATTTCATCGATTGGTTTTCGAAATCGAATGAAACATAGAGTTTTTTTAAGTTTTGACAAAAATGTTAAAGATAAATTCACAATACTAAATACTGCGAGGATTTAAATACGCAATTTTTTTGGAGATGCTCAAACGGATACGTGGATACAAATAATGTTGAATCCTGAACCATGTGGACTTCCTTTGGAGTGGACAAGAATTCCTTTTCCAGTTCGCCCTGTGTTTGCGAGAACTATAAACAAATCATATGGCCAGAAAGAAACGTTTACGTATGGCCAGTTTTCTGTTGCATGCTCAAGAGTAAGAAATTCTAAGAATTTATTCTTCGCTGCTGAAAAGGGGCAAAAGAAATGTTCTTAAAAATATTGTTTGCAATGAAGTCTTATAAAATTAAATTAAATTTAAGAAATTATTAAACCACGAAGTAGGGTTTTTGTCAAAGTATTTTTACAAACACATCAGATTATTCAAATTTCATCGATTAGTTTGCGTAATTGAACGAAACATATAGTTTGTATATCTTAACATTAATGTTAGCGATAACTTCAATAATACTAAATAGTGTGAGGAGTGCAAAAAAAATTCTATTTTTTTAAATGACTTTTATTTCTATTTACCATGTTTAGAGTTTTAGAATTACCAAGTTTGTTTATAACTTTATTATTTTTATATTTTTGTTTATAAATTTATAATTTTTATATATATATGTTTATAATTTTATTGTCATTCCCTTTCAGAACCCTATTAATAATGAATAGGCAAGAACAAATCTTTGTTGACACCATCACTGGAATTCTGTTCGTGGGGTTTCATAAAAAACAAAGGTTTATCGCTAAAAGATCAATAGTTTAGCTGACGTTAAAGAACACATTCTGGGAGCAGTGTAGGAGATAACACCTGATATGTTTCAAATTTAGCAGTGGTTAAGAATAGATTTGAAATTTGCAGGTATAAACAAGAAGCACAGGTTGAAAATATTCAATAAAAGTTTTCACTTAAGATTTATATTTTGTATCTTAATTAAGTAATAACCATAAAGTTATGTGATATTTTTAAAAAAGTTTGCCCGATTTCATTGAAATAATTAATCTAGTGACACCCAGTATATGTATTCATCTTGTTTCTTTATATTCACTGGCGAGCAAAAATTGCAGGCAAACTACATGAAATAATTTTAACGTTTATTTTATTACTAGCTTAAAAGCTGCCCTATCTGCCGGCATTTAAGCTAGCTCCTGCGAAAGGCTCTTGATTAGGCCTTCATCAAAATGGGTGAGGGGGTAGATACGATAGGCAACAATAAACTGTAGAACTCAAAATTGATCGCTGCATTTAAATGTTGAATTAATATTTAAGCTTCAACAATAATTTAATTCTTCTACCACCACTTAATGACAGTTTGATGTACGTAGGTCCGTACTTTCCGTACAAATAATTATTTTTATTTCATCGGTGACTTTTTTACGATTATTCCAAATTTATTTCCAATTTATAAAAATTGTTATCTCTATCTATAAAAGGCTGGATATGTGTGTGTGTGTGTGTGTGTGTGTGTGTGTGTGTGTGTGTGTGTGTGTGTGTGTGTAACGAATGCACGGCCGCAATTTTCGACGAATTTACACCAAAATTTACATGCACATGCTTCAAGTTAGCGGGAAGGCCAACACCGACATTGCATTTCCCAACTCCCATCGATAGTGGAAATAATCGATTTTTTAATGCTTCTACGGCAGTTTTCATGTAGTTTGCAGCCATTTATTTTCTACTGGCCAGAGTGAGAGCCAATAGCTGGCTGCCACGAATAGCCAGGAAGATTCTATTGGCCAGCGTGAGAGCCAACAACTGACTGACACGAATGTTAACTAGCATGCAAAAAATCGATAGCTGCATTCGTCATAAGTGGGAAAAATTTAAATCTGCATGGCACTTTACTCAAATTGGCTCATTCGCTTGCTTAAACTCAACGTTGATTCTGATACCGCAGAACTGGGTTAGGTGTGAAAAAGTATTTGTTGTTAACATTCTTTTTTCATTCGGTTTTTCCAGTTACGAGTCCTTTTTTAAAGCTGATCGTTTTGTGTTCATTTTGTTTAGTTCTTTTTCCGTAATAGATTTAATGTTTAGTATAGGGCTTAGAAAAAATTCGCAGTGTGAGATAGATAAGAAGTAAGGCATGTAGCAACATCAGCACGGCAAAGGGCACTCCTTTAAAGGCAAGGATAGCGATTGCTGTATGAGTCGTACGATTTTTGAATCAAGCACGGGCAACGCCGGGCCATGCTGCTAGTCGTACATAAAAATAGTCGCAAAAATGACGTAAAAATAACCGAAAATAATCGCAGAAATGAAAACTTGGGAATAAAATTTTCAGGGTTGCGGGTCCGGATCCGACCCGAAATGTTTTTAATTTGCCTGACTCCAAAATGTTAAAATATGATGGACTACGGCCTCTAGGAGTAAATTTGAAAACACAATTTCATTTTGAAACACTGTAATTTGAGAGCCGTAATTTTTTCATTTGAGCATGAGCTATTGAAAATTAGAGAGTTGTGTCGCCTTAATTGTTTTTATCAGCAGAAGCCAAGATGGCGGAATACGAAAATAACTGAAGTAATAAAAGTTTGGGAATGCAAAATTTCAGGATTGCAGATTCGGACCCGGCCTGAAATGTTTTTAATTTGGTCATGGAGTCGGCCTCATTCCAAAATAGTATATGCTGAGCTACGACCCGTAGGGGTAAAGTTGAAAAATTGTGACCCAGTGACACACTGACATTCGCATTTACTATATAGAAGACCTTACGATATCGGGATGCTAAATTTAACTGTCTCTTTTCGTTGTTTGAATTTATTACATTTTATCTATTTTTTGTTTATTTTCATTTTTATCTTTGTTATGATTTAATGTTATATGCCAGATGAACGAGATGTAAAATCGTATGACAGGTAGATATATAAACACCCACACTGGAAGGACGAGAGTCTCATACATCCGCAGTGGAATTAACTCCTATATAAGAACATTTATATCAGAATATATTTCTTATTTGTTGTTAAATAGGAAAAAAATTAAATATTGTTTACAATGAAGTCATATAAAATTAATTACTATAAAAAATGAAATTTATTCTTCGCTGTTAAAAGTAAAAAAGAAATTTTCTTAAAAATATTGTTTACCATGAAGTCTTATAAAACTAAAGAAATTATTAAACCGTGAAATAGGATTTTTGTCAAAGTATATTTCCAAACAAATCAGCTTATTCAAATTTCATCGATTGGTATGCGAAATTGAACGAAACATAGTTTTGTTTTTTTGTTTTTTAATCTAAACAAAATGTTAGCGATAACTTATGCAACAATACTAAATACTGGTAGAATTTAAATACGCATTGGCTTGTTGCAAAAAAAAATTCTAATATTTAACAATCCAGTTTGCCAGTTGCAAGCCAAATAAACATTTCCTTTCGTGTGGACAAAAAGCCATTTTGCAGTTCAACCGACGTTTGCGATAACTATAAACAAATCACATAATTTTGGGCAAGTGAATTTAACGAACGCCTCTGAAACTAGATTTCGGCTCTCCAATTTCTCAAGATGATTACAACTTCCTCCTTACTAATGGAATACGAAGGAAATCAGGATGATTCAGTTGCATGGACAGCCTTTTGATGTGAATGTCTGAACTGGCGCAACTAGAAAATTGCAACCGCTTGGATAAATGCCATAGAACTAGCGATACAGTCGTGATACGCCAGCAACATTTCGTCTGTAGTAAAGGGGTTTATGGCTTGAAAATAATTAATCACCCACAAGACCGCGTAAAAGCTTTTGAACTATAATAATGATTTGTCCGCAATACTCTAGTTTTAGTCTGATCTGACTCTTGTAGACAGATTATGACAGAAGGAATCAAAACATGGCCAGTAATACGCGCATAGGCGATCATGTATCTTTCGTTAAATGACTAATGAGGCAGATTTTTTCCCGTAGTAGGTTGCCACTTCTTTATGCGGTAGACCATTTGCTATCCAAGGCTATAGAATCCGGTCTGTCCTCCTATTTATCCATAGCTGGAGAGAAGAATAAGATTCATGTCTTTCCCAAGATGTGAGAATATGTAGGATAGATAGTTTAAGATTGTCAGTCAGTCGTTTCGTACCTGACACATGCTTGAACGACCATGTCTCTTTCGATTTTCTGACTAGGCAGAAGATGTTCCCGCAGTAGGCAACCGTTTCTTTCCGTTGCCTACCTAGGCTATAGGTCCAGATCTATCCTGGGAGAGGGGAAAAGTGATGAAAAGTTATATGTGCACAAGTGAATATAATGAACCGGGCTGAAATTATATTTCTCAAGGCGATTGCAACTTCCTCCTTACCAATGGAATACGAAGGAAATTGTGATGATTCAGTTGCATGACCGGTCTCTTGCTGTGAATGTCTGAACTTGCGCAACTAAAGGATTTAGACAGTTTAGATAAATGCCTTAGAACTAGCGAGTCGTGATACGCTAGCAACATTTCGTCTGTAGTAAAGGGGTTTTAGGGGCTGAAAATAATTAAAAGTCCACAAGACTACGTAAAAACTTTTGAACTATATCAAGGCCATATTGTGTAGCTCCAGCAAAGACTTGTCAGCAATATTTTTGGTCTGCTCTGACTTTTGTAAAGATAGAGCATGGTAGAAGGATTCAGAACAAGGTACCGACCATTTTCCACCATCTTCATGATCTTGAATTCGTCGGATTCGGTCAGCTTCACTGATTTTTGAACTGCTCTGATTCTTGTAAAGCAGAAGGAATCAAAACAAGTTACCGACCATTTTTCCACCATCTTCAACGATGCTTCGTAGGGTATGAGTTCCGCTTGAAATCTGGTTTGCTTTGTTTTGTTTTGTTTTACGGCATATCAACCTCAATGGGTTATTTAAGTTAAGAGTTTTATTGCTGATAATATTTCATTTATATTCTTTGGGTTTTGATCTGTTTGGATGTCAAAATCCCACGATGATCTTGAATTCGTCGGTTTTGGTCAGTTTCACTGGCTTATGGCGTTAACATTTCCAAACGTCTTAGGTTCCATATTTTCTATAGATGCACTGATGCAGACGAGAGACCATGTTTCCTTCTTTTTTTTTTTTTAAGCGGCACTTGCATTCTTAAACTTGACAATTTCTTCGTCTTTGATATTATGGTTCAAAGAAAAATGACAAAGTGGAAAAAGTTTTCATGTGACGCGTTTCGCCTTTTACAACTCTATCTAACAAGGTTTATGTTTACATTGAGGCGACTACCACGCATGCGCAAGAACGAAAGAGAAATACTGAGAATTTTAAATTTAAAAATATTTTTTATATGCGTTTTTTCTTATATAATCTTTTCTATTTCCTTTAGAATTTTTTTCTTTGTGTTGAAGTCAGTTTTGTTATTATACCACATTGCGAAAAATCAAATATCTACGAAGAATGGTAAAACGCTCAAAGAACATGGACGCAAATGTACTATGAATTTCGTCTGGTTTATTTGCTTTTACGGCATATCAACACCTCAATGGGTCATTTAATGCCAAGGTTTTTAGGATAGTTTCGTATGAATAGAATATGCATTCTTTGTAAGAAATCAGTTTGTAGGTCAGGGTTTGTGTTTATTTTGATGCTGCGCATATCAAACTCAATGGGATATTTAATGCCGACAAGATTTTGAAGGATAGATTCGTATGAATAGAATATGTTTTTCTAAAATTGGTTATATTTAAATTTTGAAACCATTTCTCAGGTTGTGGTCTAACCTTTTCCTGCCAGGACAGATGTGACATTTGTGTCAAAACAATTACTAATTTAATCGCCATTTAGCGAACTAGGTCCGAAGTTAGAAGACATTGTTATTTCATATTATCCTATTTTCTTTAAGGAGACAGCCTTAGTATCACTTGTTTCCATTAATACAAAAAATGGCCAGTAGCAAGGAGGGATCCGATGAAGTTTAAGGCGTGTAGGTATGTTGTAATTATTGGGATAGCAAAATAAATGAGAATTTAAGCACGAACTTATCGGAGAGGGGTAATGGATAACGAGCTAGTCTGGTTGAAAACTTACTACTGAGAAACAAGATATGCAGATTACACAGTGATGATTTGATTTGGTTTATTTTTTACGGCATATCAACACCACAATGGGTTATATTAATGCCGACAAGATTTTTAGGATAGTTTCTTATGAATAGAATATGTATTCTTTGTAAGAAATCAGTTTGTAGATAAGGTTTCATTGAGATATTGTTGTAAAGTGGGTTCTTGTCGAGAGTAAAATGTATTGCTGGTAATTTTAAAAAACTCAATTGCTGGTATCTTTACTATAAAATTCTATTTTTTTCTAATTTCATAGGGTTTTGACTCCAGTTTAGGGGCTAATCATTGTTTGTTTATCCATGTTACCGATGTTCCTTTTTATAAATTTATTTTCCATAACTTCTGATGTTTTTCCAAGACTTGCAAACAATGTATAAATATTGACCTATTCAGTAAGTAACAAAAAGTCAAGTAAACATTTAAAGATTTGCTTAAACAGTATAAAATAGATTAACCTCAATGGGTCATTTAATGCCGACAACCGTAGGTTATGGGTAAATTAGTAAGATTTGTCTCACTAAATAATTATTATCTCATAAAAACATTTCTATAATTTAAAAAGATGTATTTTCTTACATTAATGAAACTGGGAAGGGTCGATAACGCATAAAATTCGAATTGTTTCTTGGGGGTTTATGGTCAATTTTGTTTTTACGGCATATTAACACCTCAATGGGTTATTTACTGCCGGTAAGATTTTTATTGCTGGTAATCTTTCTTTTTTCAAAAATATTATCCTGGTATTTTTTTTAATGTATTGCTAGAAATAATTTTTTTCTTTTTTTGGTAATAATTCAAAAATATATTGCTTGTAACATTTTTTTTTCCAAAAATGTATTGCAGGAAATATTTTTTTTTCAAAAACGTATGGCTGGTATTTTTACTATGAATCCTATTTTTACACTTTCATGGTGTCCTGACCCCAGTTTGGGGGTTAACTATTTGCATATAGCTGGGACCCTAACAGGTGCTATGACCCCTAGGAATCTGGAAACAACAGCAATTAACAGATTTCACGTTCCTCAAAAACTCCCAATCAAAGTCATACGGCCATATCGTCATACCCAGGTCGGTGGATGATATAGCGATTAAAGCACTTTCTATACACTTTCGTCTGAGTAAACTGATTTGTCTTTCAGTTTGAATAGCAAAATCAAAATTGAGTTCGGTCTCATGAGTAATGCTGCTTTGTAAATGAAATCAGTTAGATTACATACCCAAAACGCGTATATATATATATATATATATATATATATATATATATATATATATATATATATATACCCAAGTATAGGATTGGTGTATACGGAATAAATTTCAATAACCAACAGATACTATTCTTAAAAGAGTGCTCAATACAGAGTAGAGCAAATACAATTATTATAATTATTATTATAAATATGTTATAAAATCACGACAAAAATAACCATTTTGTTTCAACATTTCTGGTGTCTTATCAAGTGATGGTGTTCAATGGCATTCAATACCATCACTTGATAAGACACCAAAAGTGTTGAAACAAAATTGCTATTTTTGTAGTGATTTTATAACATATTTATGTTATAATTTTCAAATAAATTATTATATATATATATATATATATATAGCATAATGAGAAGCCACGTATACTTTCTTAATATGTATATATAGAAAAAGTTTCAAATTGAAAATTATAATGTTTTATGAAAGTATTTATTTATTTATATATATATTTGATATTTCAAATTGTCCTCAATTTTTCATCAGAAATAACTGTTTGTTACAAATAAATTAAAATTACTGTTTGTTAGCAAGTAGCGTCCTTCGCGAGACGCGGACGTCACGTGATATGGAACGTCACTGTTCGGATATTCCTAACTTAAATCTAACTGTCATAAATATTTAAAAAAATATATATATATAGATACACCTAGTGAGCCAGACATAACTTTCCCTGACGATCCGTTTAGGTGAAACCTAGGTAGGTTTGTCTGGCTCACTAGGTGTATCTAGGTCTGCTCTACGGTTGTATTGAGCTCTTTTGTTAGTTGTTACTCGTATCGGGTTTTTTTCTTTGGGCTTCAGACCTGCATCTGTGCGATTTTTTGTCGGCAGAAGTTCATGTTTGTAGCTCTTTCTTTTTTTAAAAACCTTTTTTTCCCTCGAGATTGATTTGATTAGCAAATCAAAAATTCGAGGGTTTTTCGAAACGAGTCTAGTTATCTATATTTATTATATATATATATATATATATATATATATATATATATATATGTGTGTGTGTGTGTGTGTGTGTGTGTGTGTGTGTGTGTGTTATCAGCATCTCACGTTCTTTCGTACACGTGTGTAGTCGCATCAGCGTATACTTCGTCACATAAAAATATCATTACTTCATATACAATGTGTTATATAGGAATAAAGTGTCTTGAGTTTGAACATCGACCGCCAGTGAGCAAACACAGGCGACACCATTATTGAATTAAGTAGATCACGTGACCATACAGGAAATATTTATATATGGGAATTATCGTGACGTCTGTTTACCTGCATTTCTAGTCTATCCCCTATTACTATTCGAATCGCTATTTCTACTCTATCCTCTATTAATATACGGACTGCTACTCTCTACTCTATTCATTATACTATTCCTCTATTCGGATCACTATACGGGTTACTTGTCGAGCGAGCATTATCGAGCAAGTACTATTAGTGCGAGTGATATTCAAAGCCGTAGTATTGTTCAACGGTGTTACTATAGTTGTATCTGCGATTACAAAGTCTCTACTCCAACGAGCATTATAAAAGTGACAACGAGCATTTGCATCACAAAAGTAGTAAAGAGTGTTCGTTAACATCACAAAATAAGGAACACCATTATTATTTTTTTTAAATTACTTTCGACCTGCATTTGTTATATAACGACACGCCAATGAACTAGGGCAATCGAAGGATACGATTTATTATTATTAAACTGAATTAAACAAAAGACAGTAATTAAAAACAACAACAAAAATTAAATGGCAAAAGCCCTTCACAGAATATTGGCTATGCGTGTTAGAAATATTTGGAGGATTTCTGGGAGAGATGGTGCACCAGAGGTTTGTTATTGAGTTCCTTTCTTTATCAGTCCCAAAGCTCCACCAGTTACAGGATTTATTTTTTTTAAGTGACGCATTTTTCTTTTATTTCCATCTCCAGGTTATGGTATTTGCTTACTTTTTTAACGCCTCGTCACATTGTACGCCCATGTCAATCTGTATGCAGATATTCCTTTCTTTCTTTGGTAATAATGCCTGAGCGAATTGCTTGTATTGTTCGATCACTGTTGATAGAAAAATCCCCGAAGACAGAAACATCTGCTCCCTCAACTACAGATTCAGGATATTATTATTATTATTATTATTATTATTATTATTATTATTATTTCTATTTCTGCTATGGTCATACTGTCTACCAAGTCTGCCGAAAGACTTAAAGCAGGTGTGTTTCTATGGCTACCTTTCATGATTTGTTTTTCTAACACCCATAACATTACTTAAGTTCTTAGTGTGTGGGCTGTACTTCAGCTGGGACTTCCAGAGATTTTTTTCATTCTGTCGTTGTGTTCCTTTTTTTTTCATTCCAAGCGCACCTACTATGACTGGTGCTATTCTTCGTTTCATTTTTCTATTTCGATTTCCACGTCTTTATACTTCGATCGTTTTTCAAATCCCTTGGTTGGTATGTCACAGTTCGCTGGGCAAGTCCTATTAATTTTTTTTTTCGGTTTTTCACAATTATGTCCTCCCTATTTGCTTAAATCTTCCTGTCAATAAAAATGGTGTAATCTCATAGAAATTTGATGTCTTCTATTTCTGTAACCGATGCTGGGTGATGTTCATACCAGTGTTTATTAACATCTTTTCCAAAGTGTTTGCACATTGTCCAGTGTAAGTATTGCCCAACTCTATCGCGACGATTTTTCTATTCATTTGACGCAAGTACAGAACATTCTGAAATTAGATGGTCTATGGTTTCCTGATGTTTGGAGCCACACTATTCTTAGAGAAAAGAATCTGACTTCCGTTTCAGCCGTTAATCCAGATGCAACCATCGATAAGTGTTATCAACATCATTCTGGATATTTCCCATGCAGAAGTTTGACTTGTCAGGGTTGTTTCATCTCTTCAGGAGCTTTATCCTTGGTTTTCTTTTTCATAATTTTTGCTGCAACTGTTTCTTCCTCTTCCTCTAACTCTTCTTCTTCGCCTTCTTCTTCTTCTTCTTCTTATTATTATTATTATTATTGTTAAGGGGTCCACCCCTTTTTATACAAGTGGACTCGCCCAGTGTGTACTTGTACTGCTGCCGGTAAATACCCGGGAGAGTGATACAGTGAGTGAGGTAACCGCTTTGTAGGAGTCACAGTTGCGAGCACGTAGACTCAGAAGGAAGTCCTACTTCGATACTGAATTTCCCAGACTGTATATATATTATTATTGCTACTAACCGCATTTCTGGATCTACTAACCGTATTACCAATTGTATTATTACGTCAAGACATTTATTTGCTATATTTCATTCCTGCCTTTGTCATTCATTTGAGACCGGATTTCATCCCGGAATTCACAACAATTATTATCATTATTATTATTATTATATTTCTGATATGGTCTGTGGGAAGACCTAAGGCAGGTAATGCTGTGTTGTTATGGCTACATTTCATGATTTGTTTTTCCAACTTCTATAACACCACCATTGTTACATGAGTAAAATTCTTCTTAGTGTGTATGTAGTCTGTACTTATTAAGACATTTTGCTGTATTTCTCTGAAGATGTGATTTCTAGGGTTTTTCAATGCGTTGTTGTGTTCCTTTTTTTATAATTCCAAGCGCACCTACTATGATGATACTATTCTTCTTTTCAATGTCCACATTTTTTTTCTAATTTCGAATTCCATGTCTTTGTATTTCGATATTTTTTCAAATTAATTGCTTGCTATATTACATCCGCTGGGCAAGCCATATCAATTAGTAGTTTTTTCTTTTAGTTTTATTATTATCCGGCCTATTTGCTACAATCTTCCTGTCTGTAAAGATGGTGAAATCCCTATCAAATGTGACGTCTTCTATTTCCGTAACCGGTGCTGGATGATCTTCAGACCAGTGTTTTTTATCATCTTTTCCAATGTGTTTGCAAAATGCCCCATGTAAGGATTGCTCCACACTAGCGTGACGATTTTTATATTCATTTGGCGCAACTACAGAATATCCTGAGATTAAATGTTTAATAGTTTCTGATATTTCTCCCAGAACCTGCATCTTGGATCCACACTATTACGTATCTGAAAGTTCCCATTAAAAAGACTCTAGTCTTGAGCTGCCATAATAAAGTTTCCCGTTTCAACTTTTAAGCCATCGATGAGTGTTAACTTTATTAACATCGGCTTTATTAGCCTCGTTCTGGGTATTGCCCATGCAGAGGTTTGTATTGCCAGCGTTCTTTCATTTGTTCAAGAGCTCTATCCTTGGCTTTTTTTTCACATTTTTGCTGCAACATTTGGTTCTTGGGTTCTGTTTTCGTTTTCGACAGCATTGATCAAATGTAAATCTTTTTTGTATTTAAAGCATTCTTTATTTTTTCTTTCTATTTTCGTGTTGTTTGATTAATTATATAGTGTTATGGTCGGGTTCCTTGTACCCCGGGTGATAGTCCAAGGTAGAACCAATAAAGAAGAACTAGAACACAGGTATGGAATAACACAGATATATTACAATCAGGAATATATACAGAGAAGTAGAAGTGTTAGTATGAAGAATCAGGTTTAGTAGAAAGAACAATGTATTATCGACTTGTATCACTATCCCAATATCTTGCAGTAATTGTCTGAACGCTGCCTCTGACTCGACTCTTTCGCCGGTTTAACGTGGTATCTCTGAGCCCGTGGGCTTGGCCAAAAATATACCCATTGAACCCGTATAAACGGGTTCAGGGTCGGTTTGCCTCCCCGAAAGAGACTCCGCCCTTCGGCGTAGATTCGTTCGGGTTCCTCCCCGCCTGAAGGCAGAGAGTTCAACCGATCAGCCGATCGACTTGAACTAATGATGATATTCAGTCACCCCACCCCACCCCAACTGGGGCAGCATGTGACACAAGGTCGTTTATTTATTGTGGGTTCTCCGAACCCGTAAGCTCGGCCCCAAAATATGCCCTTTGAACCCGTATAAACGGGCTCAGAGTCGGTTTACCTCCCCGAACGAGACTCCGCCCCTCGGCGTAGCCTCGTTCGGGTTCCTCTCCGCCCAAAGTTAGAGAGTTCAACCGATCAGCCGATC
>CAHIKZ030000641.1:322500-335000 GCA_903632075.3 Acanthosepion pharaonis
TTTTGAAAACTTAATATCTCTTCTTTTTCATTTCACTTTCCACAGACAAATTTCAAACAAAATATCTTGAAATTAGTCCAGACTGGGACAGTCCAAATGTCTCCTCCCCAACCCGAAACTATGATACGGGAAAAATAATTTATTTATGTCATGGAAAATAACTTTTATTCAATCTTTAAACAATAAACTTCATTGGTTGTTTTTTTTTTTTTTTGTTTCTTTGATACTAACATGAAAAAATTAAATAATTTTAAATTAATTTTTATTAAAACAAAAACTATAGCTAGTACGAAAATTAATTTAAATAAAAGTACAGTTAAATTCGTAAAACAAATATTTAACACGATTAATGTTTCCCGTAACTCATGTCTGTCTTTCATGATTTTTCTTTAACTAAAGTTTTTTTTCTTTTCAAAATTTGATATCAAAGGCAATAAAAATAACATTAATAATAATAAAATTAATAATTATTATTATTATTATTATTATTATTCCATTGTATTTTATTGAATTTAGAAAAAATATAACAAAATTAAATTTTATATTATTATTAATTATCGCAGCAGTTTTATACTTTTTTTTTCACAGTGATACAGATTCGTTTTGGTTTTACTAGTAGTAGTAGTAGTAGTAGCAGAAGAAGAAGAAACAGGAGGAGGAGGAGAAAGAGAAGAAGGAGGAGAAGAAGGAAGAGAAGAAGAAGTAGTAGTAGTAGTAGTAGTAGTAGAAGAAGAAAGAAGGAGAAAGAGAAGAAGGAGGAGGAGAAGAAGGAGTAGTAGAAGTAGTAGTAGAAGGAGGAGGAGGAGGTGAAAGAGAAGAAAAAGAAGAAGAAGAAGAAACAGGAGGAAGAGGAGAAATAGAAGAAGAAGGAGGAGAAGAAGGAGTAGTAGTAGAAGAAGAAGAAGAAAATAAGGAGAAGGAGGAGGAGAAGGAGGAGTAGTAGTAGGATTCGTAGTAGTAGTAGTAGTAGAAAAAGAAGAAGTCAAATTATGACGCTTACTTTCGTTTTCACAGTGGTACATGTTCGTATTATTTTTACTAGAAGAAAAAGAAGGAGGAGGAGGAGGAAGAAGAAGAAGAAGAAGAAGAAGAAGAAGAAGAAGAAGAAGAAGAAGAAGAAGAAAAATTATGACGCTTACCATTCTCTTCTCGGGGTCACCTGGCCTCTGCCCGTAGAAAGACTACAAAAATAAAAGAAATCAATCAATTCAGACATAATCATAGCATCAGTGGAATATCAAATTTAATTTGAAGAACACGATGTATCCCCAAAAGAATAATCATTCGCAGAACATTGGCAAAACTTTTGCAAATTTATTTATGGATTGTCGTAATTCTGCATAACGTTTCCCAGAGATAACCGGAATAATTTTCAAGAAATATAATCTGTTATAAACATGTGAGTATTTTGGCCGTTTCACTGACCTGTAAGGATTTACTGGCACAAGGTCAAGACAGTGAAGAGCGCTAATTTTGGTAGGTGTTCTGGCCTGGCTTTGTTAATATGACATTTCTATCCCTCAATAAGGGATTAAAAGATATTAAGAAACATTTCGGTAGTTCTGAGAAGATGAATAGATATTCTGTTTCATGCCTGAACGCAAATTTTGAAAACATGTAGATATATTTGGGTATTTAGGTAGCAAATTCTTTTTTTTAAGCATGTCTGATTAAATAAATTACAGGCATTATGTCTGCTTTTTTTAAATAAAATGCGTTCATACTCACGGATAACATTCCGTGTATTGCAATTAAATTTGCCAAGTACTTTCGATCTTCTATCGAGATTTAAAGACCACGTAAAAGGTTTTGAATTATATCAAGGAGACAAACTTGGTATCTCGTTTTTCCGTTACTACAAAAAATGTCCGGTAGCAAAGATAGATCCGATGAAGTATTAAGGCGAGGAGAATATTGTAATGTTAGGGGAAGCAAAATAAATGAGAATTTAAGTACGAAATTCTAGGGGTGGGGTAATGGATAACGAGCAAGTCTGGTTGAACACTAACTACTGAGAAAATGCAGATGATACAATGTTGATTTGATTTGGATTATCTTTTACGGCATATCAACACCACAATGGGTTATTTAATGCCGACAAGAAATTTTTTAGGATAGGTTCGTATGAATAGAATATGTATTCTTTGTAAGAAATCAATTTCATGGATCAGGGTTTGGGTTTATTTTCTTTTACGGCGTATCAACCTCAATAGGTTATTTAATGCCGACAAGTTATTTTTAGGATAGGTTCGCGTTATGGGACCTTAGCATAACATAATGGACTATTCCATACGTAATAAATATTGCGCCTCAAGAGGAAGCAGGGAGTTCAGTCCGAAGTCGGGCGACCGGCTGATCGGCTGACCGGTTGAACTCTCTGCCTTCGGGCGGGGAGGAACACGAACGAGGCTACGCCGAAGGGCGGAGTCTCTTTCGGGGAAGTAAACCGACCCTGAACCCGTTTATACGGGTTCAAAGGGCATATTTTTGGCCGAGCCCACGGGCTAGGAGATCCCACGTTAAACCAGCCTTGTGCTACATGATGCCCTCGCTGGTGGGGGGACTAAATACTGTTCAGCCTGAAGTCGGGCGACCCTCTGACCGGCTGATCGGTTGAACACTCTGCTTTCGGGCGGGGAGGAACCCGAACGAGGCTACGCCGAAGGGCGGAGTCTCTTTCGGGGAGGTAAACCGACCCTGAACCCGTTTATACGGCTTCAAAATGCATATTTTTGGCTGAGCCCACGGGCTCGGAGATCCCACGTTAAACCGGCCTTGTGCCACATAATGCCCTCGTGGGGTGGGGGTGACTAAATACTTTTCAGTCTGAAGTCTGATGTGAAATCCGTCAGGAGTCTGTCAGTCAGTCAGAGCGAGCGAGTCAGTCAGTCGAGTCAGAGGCAGTCCGAAACAGAGTCGTGTTCAGACAATTACTACTAAACCTGATTGTTCGTACTAACACTTTCTACTTCTCTGTATATATTCCTGTTTGTAATATATCTGTGTTATTCCATATCCGTGTTCGAGTTCTTCTTTATTGGTTCTACCTTGGACTATCACCGTGGTACAAGGAACCGGACCATAACAGTTCGTATGAATAGAATAGAGTTTGTAGATCAAGTTTCATTGAGATATTTTTTAAAGAGTTTTTTTTTTTTTTTTTGTCGAGAGTCAAATCTATTGATGGTAATCGCTGCTGTTGTTAAAGAAAGAAAGCAGCAGCAAATAACAATTCAGCTTTTAATCTCCTTCGAAGTCGTCTCATTTTGAAGTCACGAACTTTGTCCAGCCTCGTTTCCATTAATTTTCGCTTCTTTTTTTTTAGAATAGCTGCCTCGTCGCAGTTTCTTGAATTTCCTCAACGTCTTAAAATATTGTTACTTTTAAGTGGGATTTGATTTGTTGAACGAGAAAAAGTCGCAAGAAACGAGATCTGGGGAATATGTTGGTTGTCACGAATGTTGTGTTAACCCAAAACCACTGGTCAATGATTGAACCTCGGTAGTGTGGACGACCACACTCTACACACTTTCCTTCGTAGTTCTTTTAATTAACAACGGAAATGGGTGGGGGCCGTTAAAACCTAAGGTGTATAAACGACGGAGGTGAAAGAGAACGTTATAATTTAGTGAGCATGCTCGACAGAGTTCAAGGTCAATATATCCCAAGTGGCTTCACTCTGCGTAAGAATCTTTGGTTTATAATAGAATTAGTGGTGACTTACGTAGAGTCGGCCATCCTTTTCATGGAACATTCGCATGAAGTCATCAAAGAGTTCGTAGAAACTGTCGCAGATGTAATCAATTTTTGCCATTTCGATACTGTTCTTGCCGTAAAAATCTGTTGGGAAAAAAGAAATAGAATATATATCTTAAGTTCAATGAGGTTTAACATATGCGAATGATGTCAGAAGAGTAAGCTACATGTAGTTAGAGATTGATCAGTGTTGGGGCGCACCCACCTTCTGACTAAGAATGGACTGATCTCTCTACGATATAGGACAGTGCTAGAGAGACTAGAGGAGAGAGTGAGAGATAGAGATCTGGAGATCAGGTGACCATTACACTTCCGTCTCTCTACCGGAAGTTACCGTTGGACTTTAGACTCTTGCTAATTGTTATTACTAACCTGCGTTCGTTCTTACTAATCACTCTGTTGTTAAATACCTCTTCAAATATACCAGTATTTTCCCCTACATCTGTGTTTGTCTTTATTTGAATACACACACGCGGGAATACTCCCAACATCTCAACAATCAGGAAAGCCATAAAGCCAGAGAAAGATTTGTTGTAATTTCTTTTACGATCCATGGTCACTGTTTCACTTCAAATTTTCATTACTCACTACATAGAAGGTCAATATAGACTCAGCTCACTCCACATCTCTAGATTTTAGGGCATAACGATAAACTACACCCGGCAGCAAGTTCTCTGATCGGGAGGTTTTTAGATGCATGGAAATATCTCTTGATTGTTGTTGTTCCCAGATTCACCCTGACCCGGCGTGGCAGCACCTGTTAGGGTCCTATCGATGGATAGATAGATAAATCACAAACTGGGTACAAAACACAATGAAAGAATAAAAATATTTTTTTCGGAAAAATGCTAGCATTACATTTTTGAAAACAAAAATGCCAGCAATACATTTTTGTAAAACAAAAAAAAAAGCCAACAGATTTGACTCTCAATAAAAATCAACTTTAAAAAATAGCTCAATGAAACCTGATCTACAAGCTGATTTATTACAAAAAATACATATATTATTCATACGAAACTATCCTAAAAAAATCTTGTCAGTATTAAATAGCCCATTGAGCTGTTGATATGCCATGGAACAGCATAAACCAAAACAAATCAGCAATCAATTGAAACTAATAAAATTAATTTATATGGATGTACATGCAAGAGGTGTAGTGGTCAACGCTGAGGACTAAATAATGGTAAAAACCTCACAGTAGCATCGCAAAAACCTAGCTAGCCTCGTCCTGACGATAAACTACATCCGGCACCAATGTCTATGATCAGGAGGTTTTGAGTCGGGTGAACCCACATCTTAATTGCTGTTTTTCCCCGGTCCTCACTGACCCGGGGGTTAGCACATTTTAGGGTCCCACCTATGGGCAAATAGTTAACACCCATACAAAAACAAAAAACTAAATAAGTAAAAATCAGTAATATATTTTTGAAGAAAAAAATTACCAGCCATACAGAAGAAGAAAATACCAAATACATTTAAAAAAAAAAAATTACCAGCAATAGACTTGACTCTTGACAAAAACACTCTTTACAAAATTGAGTCAATAAAACCTGATCTACAAACTGATCTCTTACAAAGAAGACATATTCTATTCATACGAATCTATCCTAAAAATGTCTTGTCGGCATTAAATAACCCACTGTTTTATTGATATACCGTAAACCAAAATAAACCAAATCAAATCAAAACTGTGTCATATGCATATCTTGTTGTTTCTCAGTCGTCTGTGTTCAACCAGACAAGCTCTTTATCCACTATACCACTCCTAGAATTTCGTATCTAAATTTATTTTGCTATCCCTATAATTACAACATACTTACATGCCTTAAACTTCATCGGATCCCTCCTTGCTAGTAGCCATTTTTTGTAGTAATGGAAACGGGAGATACTAAGGCTGTCTCCTTAAAGAAAATAGGATAATATGAAATAACAATGTCTTCTAACTTCGGACCTAGTTCGCTAAATGGCGATTAAATTAGTAATTGTTTTGACACAAATGTCACATCTGTCCTGGCAGGAAAAGGTTAGACCACAACCTGAGAAATGGTTTCAAAATTTAAATATAACCAATTTTAGAAAAACATATTCTATTCATACGAATCTATCCTTCAAAATCTTGTCGGCATTAAATAATCATACAGTAAAACAAAATAAGCAAATAAAACCTGATCTACAAACAGATTTCTTATAGAGAATACACATTCTATTCATACGAATCTATCCTTCAAAATCTTGTCGGCATTAAATATCCCATTGAGTTTGATATGCGCAGCATCAAAATAAATACAAACCCTGACCTACAAACTGATTTCTTACAAAGAATACATATTCTATTCATACGAACCTATCCTAAATATATTGTCGGCATTAAATAATCCATTGACGTTTTGAGATTCTTTCAACGTTTTACCATTCTTTGTAGATATTTGATTTTCGCAATGTGGTATAATAACAAAGCTGACGTCAACACAAAGAAAAAAAAAGTCTCAATGAAATAGGAAAGATTATGTCACTAAAAAACACATATAAAAAAATATTTTTAAATTTAAAATTCTCGGCGTTTCTCTTTCGTTCTTGCGCATGCGTGGTAGTCGCCTCAATGTAAACATAAACCTAGTCAGATAAAGTAAAAGGCGAAATGCGTCACATGAAAACTTTTTCCACTTTGTCATTTTTCTTTTGCACCCGCAACAGGTCTGTCCTGTTCACGCCTTCGGTGTTGTCCCAAGAGAAAGATAGAGTCCTATAGATCTTGGCAAAGGTGTCGACGCAGGACATGGCAAAGCGAAGATAAACATAACATAGGTGTGTTCAGAGAGTCCGGCTCCGGATTTGTTCTCATCGTTTACTACCAAATCCTTTCCCATGATTGGGTTATGGCTGCAAGACAGCGTAGATTTAAATTCAGAGTTTTCCTTCTGCTAATTCCAATTGCAATTAGTTCCTGCTTAGCGGGAATATTCTACGATTATTTTAATTTGTAACCATAGTTTTAGAATTCATTTTTACTTACCGAATTCCCGGGCCAAGTACCGAGCAATTGCCATGCTCTGAGGAATCTGGATTTTGCCATCAATCTCCAACACTGGCATCATAGAACAAGGCATCTCTGAAAAATAAAGACCCAATTTCAAACAGGAAATGAGAGAGTTATATACACAGAATGTAGCAAAAAATGTACTCACTTTTGTCTTTGGCATCAATTTGAATAACTATAAACATACATATAAATTCATTTTTTGCTACATTCTGATATGACATTTAATTGGTTAACCAAGACATACCCACAAGTCCCCGCGTTTAACTTTCGGAAAAGAGATAACACTTTGTTTTTAAATTTTCTTAAAAATCATTTAATCACTGGTTACTTAAAATCGCCTGAAGTAGTACAATCAAAGTATTGAAACATAAAAGCTTTTGTGCAGTGATTTCAACATGTTTTAATTATAATAAATAATAATATATTGCTCTACTTATTATTGAGCACTTTAAAAAAAGTAAATGCTACCTCCAGTGGAATCTTACTCCATCTGTTCTTTCTCTCATTTGTTGTTATGGAGCGTTTTACAGTGGAGGCTTGGATTTGTACTAAGTCGGTCCTAAAATAGGTTCGACGTACAAAACGTTAGGAACTTCATATAATAGGTATTACGCAGAGTAATCCAGTTGTGGTCGCTGATACTTTAGTATCCGACTAACGGTCGTCCGGCATCGACTGAGCGACCAACTCCCTGAGCGATATTCAGTCACCCACCCACGAAGGCATCATGTGGCACAAGGCTGGTTTAACGTGGGAACTCCGAGCCCGTGGGCTCGGCCAAAAATATGCCCTTTTAAAACCCGTATAAACGGGTTCAGGGTCGGTTTACTTCCCCGAAAAAGACTCCGTCCTTCGGCGTAGCCGAGTTCGGGTTCCTCCCCGCCCGAAGGCAGAGTGTTCAACTGGTCAGCCGGTCGTCCGACTTCAGACTGAACTCAGACCGACCCACTGAGCGACTCCCCGTTACTCTTACTACTCATACTTATTATACATGGGAGAGTCTATTAACTATAGAATAGGTGTGTTCCACTATAACATTTGTGTGTGTATATATATATATATATATATATATATATATATATAATTTATTATTTATATATTATTATATATACAATATATATATTTTTTGTCTTTTTTTGCAGGTGGATGCGGTTAATATATTTCTGTTTTTTACTAATATGTTACTAATGGAATCTGGTAAATTTGTGTGTGTGTGTAATAATAAAAAAGAAAAAGCCAACTCTTAACAATATTAACTACGAACAAGACAACAATGTGCTAACCGTATTCGGAAATTAAAAACACCTCTACAACACATTAAAACATGCACAGAACGCACACACTCAATTAAGCTGAAAAATCGAATCACCCTTGATAATGGCTAAAGGTATAGCCGAAAGCGCTTGGAAATATAAAACATTTGGACAGTTCTTACACACCCTTTGTCCAGAAAAGAAAGCTCTTGTCAGAACACAAGAAAAATTAAATAAAAAGCTTAACCGTAGTACCTTGTCTGTCGTTTTTTAATGAAACAAGTATATATATATATATATATATATATATATATATATATATATATATATATATATGTGTGTGAAAATATATAGAAAATAGGAAAAGAACTGGTTAGGTAAATAATCCAAAGTCCCTTAGTATTTTAGTTACTATTTTTTTAAAAATAGTGCTCGATACAAAAGTAGAGCATAAATATAATTATTTATTTAAAAATATGATTCCAACTCGCGACATAAGAGTTCTCATGTTTGAAAACAAGAGCCGAAAACTTCAATATAATTATAATATAGTTATTATGCTTGTTTTTCTAAAGTTTCTAAAAATAATAATAATCTATTCTTTCTAAAATTTCTAAAAAAAATAAAAATCTATTAAACAATAGACATGAGTTAACGGTTTTTTGTCATCAAATTCTTTGAATAATTAGCTAAAAACAAGCATACAATATAATAAATTTTATAATCCATAGCCCAAATAAATAGTTTAAATACGCTACAAAAAAGATAACCCTTTATGAAGTCGTCAAAAAACAAATGTTACGGCAGTTTTTTTATATGCACAAATCCCTTTCATAAAAAAAAAATCTCCATAGGACACGTCAACCTACATTTTTTTTTATAAAATGGATTTGTGCATATAAAATAAACTGCCGTAACATTTGTTTTTTGACGACTTCATAAACTACACGAGGGTTAATACATCTTCCGTTTCAAATTTAGACACCCCCACCTTTCCCTGACTTGACATCTATGAAAGTAACTCTATACTGATACTTATTATTAACACCCAACACCCGCCTACCCAACTTAAACAATTCACCCTAGCTGTTACCATGGAAATTTTGATTTCAATTTTTAAAACACGTAAATTTCAGAAACACGTTATTCCCCAAAAAATTTCGCTTGAAGATGGAACAGAGCTTACTCAATTTAATTCAAATACAGTGTAACCCGGATATAAGAGACCCGGATATAAGAGAAACCCGGATATAAGAGAGATTTTCTCTGGTCCCAAATTAGAGCCTGTGTTAATGTATATAAAATAGACAAAACCCGGATATAAGAGAAACCCGGATATAAGAGACTTCTCCGGTCCCGACAACTCTCTTATATCCGGATTACACTGTAATTATATTGAAGTTTTCGGCTCTTGTTTTGAAACATGAGACATCTTATTTCGCGAGTTGAAATCATATTTTTAAATAAATAATTATATATATATATATATATATATATATATATATATATATATATATTGCGTATATTTTGGCAGTATATTTTCATTAAGGCTAATTCAGTAATATAGACAAGTTTTTTTCTACATATTTTCAGTTGGATCCGCTCCGTGACCAAACGGTAAGGCACACTGAATCAAAAGGTGTGTCTTCTACCTGTGGGAACGAAGGTTCGATCCCTGCCGAAAGGAGACTCATTTACTTTAATATGAATAATTTCCTATGGAAAATTTTCTCGAACGCGTAATCCGATAGACGTCAAAATGGGGTGGGGGTCTCTTTCAAATACGAAATGTTCACCATAATAACCTCTGAAGGTATAATAAAAATAATAATAATAATAATAATAGTAAATTGAAGGTTTTATCCTTGCTGCGCAGGACCAATGCTTGCTAACTAGGAATTATCAAGCACATATACTAAAATATTGTGTCAGCCCAAAATGCAGATTCTGTGATAAATATCCAGAAACGATTGATCATCTTGTATCAGGTTGCACGGTGTTGGCACCCACTGAATATAAAACCCAGCATGACAGAGTGGGCCAATATCTGCACTGGAAAATTTGCAACTTCTACGGGAAGGAAACTGAAAGAAACTGGTATGAACACCACCCAGACCCGGTTACGGAGATAGGACCTGTTACAATTCTATGGGACTACACAATACACACTGACAGAACAATCAAGGCCAACCGCCCAGATATTGTTATTAAAGACCACAAACAAAAACGGTGCCTCCTTATTGATATGGCAGTCCCTGCTGACTGCAATGTATCTTTGAAGATATTCAAAAAGCTTTCAAAATACAATGACCTTGAAATAGAAATCTCGAAAATGTGACATATGGGAACATCAACAATCCCCGTTGTAGTAGGAGCCCTAGGACTGGTTGGAAAAGATTGCAGTAGACTAATTGAAGGGATTCCTGGAAGTTCATGCCTCAAGGAGATACAAAAAATTGTTCTGACAAGTACAGCCCACACCTTACGAAGGGCTTTTTCTATGTAATTTGTTTTTTTTTTTTTGTCAGTGGAAAGTGTCATGATGCCATTTCTAACTTTAGGTCCCTGGGCGGGACCCGGAAAGAAACGTGTAAACGCCAGAAATCAAAGATAATAATAATAATAATAATAATAATAATAATAATAATAATAAACCTGATATTACATTAGATACAAAAATTCGGAAGTGTATGCTTATTGACATAGTAGTGCCATATGAGAGAAACATTTCCATAAAACTATCGAGAAAATGTCCAAATACAAGGACCTGAAGATCAGGATGTGGGGAATGAAGACTGGCACTATACCAATTGTAATCGGAGCACTGGGCCTCGTGAGAAAAGGCATGAACAGCATACAAGTTGCCAAGAAGATCATCCTACTTGGAACATCACATATACTAAGAAAAATGCTACCAATTAACTGACAATACCCCCATAGGGCCGTAGGACCATAGTTTGGACCCGTCTCTACAGGATACAAAGCAGGAAACATAACATATACAAATCATATATATATATATATATATATATATATATATATATATATATATATATGGGTGTAGAAGTAGGTATATAGCAATGGAAAACAAGAAATCCGTACAAAATGCATTGTATTGATTATACGAAAATATATTTGTGTTTTATATATATACTAGCAGTAGTTCCCGGCGTTGCCCGGGGATATAACAGTAAGAGATAGATCAAGTATCGACCATCATAAAGACTGAAAAATAAAATTGACAAAGATTATTGTTTAAGATTGACGGACACGCATGTCTTAGTTAGTTTTTTTTTTGTTTTTTTTTTTTACGAATTGTTCAAACCCAAACTCAAACAAAAACATTGTTTTCAATCATTATGAGTCTCTACCGATTGAATAGAATTTTATTATAAACAATTGTCTTTTATTATAAACAATTTTTAAAGCATTCTGAATGTAAAAATAAAGAAAAAGTGTGCAAGACAATAAGAAACACTACATGCCAAAAAAAAAGTGAAGTTTTATTTGAAATCAGTTTGAAAATGTAGGTAGCCTTTCTGTAATCTTTTTAGTTTTACAATTTATGATTTTTACTTATTGAATACAGTAATAAAAATTGCATATTTAGCTTGTGGTGATTCATAATTAGAATTCTGATTTGAATATATTTTCCACTCGTTGTTTCTAATATAAAAAAATATTAACTTTATTTGGGTTTTTATTAATTATGATCTAACAAATCTTATTCATTTAGTAGCCTTTCTGTAATAATAATCTTTTACAATTTATGATTTTACTTATTGAATACAGTAAAAAAAATTGGACACCATGTGTATTTAAAGTAGTTTCCGTTCCGATTATTATTTTTAGTTAGGACTTGTGTATGTTTAGATTTCATTATCTTTCCCTAAAGATAAAGAATTTATTCGATGTTTGTATTCGTACAATCAGTAGAGATCGTTAGGTTATTGTTTAAGGTTGACGGACACGCATGTCTTAATTAGTTTTTATTTTTTTTAATTTTTACGAATTGGTCAAACCCAAACTCAAACAAAAACATTGTTTTCAATCGTTATGAGTCTCCCGATTGAATAGAATTTTATTATAAATAATTGTCTTGTAAATGGAATTTTCAAAGTGTTCTGAATGTAAAAATAAAGAAAAAAGTGTGCAAGAGAATAAGAAACACTACCTGCCAAAAAAAAAAAAAAAAAAAAAAAAGAAAGTGAAGTTTTGTTTTATCGGCTGAAAAATATAGGAAATCCGCTCCCATATTTAAAGGAAGCCACACACACAAACAACCCGATGTGAGTTGTCCCCCTTCCATTTTCACGATGTCTCTTAATCGTGTTTTCAAATTGATTTTGTGCAAAAACACTTGTGTTTTTCCCATTTTTGGCGCTGTTAGAACCACCATAAGGTAATTTTATGTAGTCCTGTTAAGTTTTGTTGAAATCGGTTGAAAAATG
>CAHIKZ030000641.1:340000-352500 GCA_903632075.3 Acanthosepion pharaonis
AGAATTTATAGCCGCACGACTGACGTTGACTCAAAAGGATGACGTCGACCCGCTACCCAAGGACAAGAAACGAATTTCCAAATAGCTAAAAATAAAACCTGTCATTAAAGCATGTTGCTTCTTCGATCACTTTCCTGAATTAGTAATGTGTGCAAGCCATGCGTTTCAAATTACGGATAAAAATATAGGCAGGCAACGAAGATTCGTGTTACTCAACGCGTTGTCCATTTTCGAAGACAAAAGAAGATAAACATGTGAACAAATTACTTCGACGATAATTTGAGTAATGGTAAACCGAAAAAGAACACTTAGATCAACTCCAAAACATTGCTTTATAACTAGTCTGGCTGTGTATTCACTGATCGTTCTGCTGGTCGGTGTTCAAGCGCAGTGAATGAGAAAGAATTTAGAATCCTGATTTTATTAGAACAACAACCGAAATATGGTTCTACAGAAGGATACTGAGGATAACATGAAAGGAACATGGAAGCGACGACGAAGTTTTAGAGAAAATGGAAAGCACAGGGAAACATGTAATTAACACCAGTAAGAGACAGCTGAAATTTCTAGGGCACATAATGAGGAAAGCGGTTTGGAAAATATGATACACACGAGACAGATTGAAGACAAGAGAGAGAGGAAAACAATGCATAACACATGACAATAACAAGAAATGCATGAGCAAGTGGATGGCAGAACAGAATTAGGGAGGAATAACAAAAGAACCAAACTTATTAAAAGAAACAAAGGATAGGAAATTGTGGAGAGCCATGATTGCTTACGTTCTGAAGGGAAACGGCACTTAGAAGAATGGATGGTAGAAAGGTGATAAAGAGAAATTACAAAAGGACGACATTTATTAAGAGCTGCAAGGAAGATGTGGAGAGCCTAGATCGCCAACGTCCTGAAGGGACAAGGCACAAAGAAGAAGAAGAAAAAGAAGAAGAAGAAGAAGCTTGAGTAAATGGATAGCGGAACAAGGTTTTGGAGAAATAACAAAAAAAAATTCACAGCTACGAAGGATAGGAAATTGCGGAGAGCCATGATCGCCAACGTCCTGAATGAGCACGGTACATAAAAGAAGGAGAATGAGATTGCAGAAAAAGGTTTAGGAGAGATGACGAAAAGACGAAATTTATTGAGAGCTACAGAGGAAAGTAAATTGTGAAGAGCCATGATCGCCAACGTCCTGAAGGGACACGGCACAAAGAAGAAGAAGAAGAAGAAAAAGAAGAATGAGTTTGAATAAATGTATGGCGGAAAAAGGAGAGATAACAAAGTGACAAAATTTATTAAGAGCTACAAAGGAGAGGAAATTGTGGAGACCCTTGATCAACGTCCTGAAGGGACACGAGAAATCTATAAAACACTCAACATCCGTTCATCGTAAAAGGAAATTGTGGAGAGCCATGATCACCAAAGTCCTGAAGAGACACGACACATAGAAAAAGAAGAATGATCTTGAGTAAATGGTTAACAGAACAAGGTTTAAGAGAGGTAAGATAAAAGACAAAATTTATTAACAGCTACAAAGGACAGGAAATTGTGGAGAGCCATGAACGGCAATATCCTGAAAGGATACGGCACATAGAAGAAGAAGAATGAGCCTGATTAAATGAATGGCGGGACAAGGTTTAGGAGAGATAAGATAGAAGACAAAATTTATTAACAGCCACAAAGGGCAGGGAAATTATAGAGAGCCACGATTGCCATCGCGCGCCAGAAAATTTATTCGGGAGGATCCTAATATTTGAAACATTTATTTAAAGTCAGTAGCTGTCTGGAATTTAGTCTTTTAAAGGATCAATATTTATCGCCAAAACCGTATCGCTTCTGATTTCTTAAACGGGACATAGATAAATGCCATTTTAAAAAATATCGAAAATTGTCCACTGCCATTTTGAAAATCGGATCTTTTTTTATTTTTAGAGGTGATGGGTTCTCCTGCATGTGTGGCATGGTGCAGAGACCTGCTGCCAGACTTAGTGTCTTCCACTCTCTTGACCCAGGGTAGCACTATCTCCTCAAGTCGCATAATGTACACCTCCGTCTTGAGTTTTAGGCTCCGTGGGAAAATGAACGGAAGTATAACGTCGCTATCACTTGTAATCACTCCAAACACCTTCGTAATCACCATTAGACTCATCCGACTCTTTCATTCTATTAAGAGTAACCGTTTGTGTTCACCAGATGACTTTTTGAATCTGTCAATAACTGCTTCTGTATTTACCAATTCTTTTCAATGGATTGCAACATGCATGAATCCGAATTCTTAAGAATTTAACCGTGCTACTGGATTAGCGGTAAGGTCTCATCATTTTACAATTAAAACAGTGCGATGTAACCGTAAGTTCTATGTTAACAGTTTCTTTTCTCACACCCCACGGTTCTGCTATTTTCTTTCGGCTTCTTCTTTTCCAGTAAATTTTGATTTCCAAAAGTTTAAATGCAATGTCAGTCGTTATCTACTGTCTTCTTAATTCTTATTATTTTATTGTTCTCGCTACTTAATAATGTTTGTCTTTTATTCTCTCACACTCAGTAACCCCCGACGTCTCAGCGGCTTTATTGCCTTTCCCGGGGTGAAATGATTAAAAAACGTGCGTTCACGACGAAAAATAAAATTCATAAATATATCGGACATATCATTATTTGCTTATCGCGACGGCTGACCTTACATCTCTCGGGGCAGAGTTCTGTATGGGCCCATTTAAATGAGCATCGATACGCGACATACTTGTCAGAAATTCAAATGTGACACGCACCTCCAACTGCAAAATGCGTCTAATATAATGAAAGCCCTTATCCCTAGACGTCTAGGTAGAAGTCAATAAAAATACACAGACTGTTTCAGAGCTAATCAGTGTAGATAGATGTCCTCAAGCTAGGATCGAAACTCGACTGAATTGGAGTTAGTCGGAGATGCTACTCCTAAGCGGTTGGCGCACGGCGGGAATGAAGGTGAATTTAAGCGAATTTATTTTTAAATAAAGACACAGTGACTGAGAGAACGCGATTCGTTTTACCGAAGAGTCTTGCATTATTAGCAGTAATAGTCACTGTTTACAAACTCACACTTCCTCCTCAGAGAGCTCAACAGAAATAAATTGTTCAGGAGCATATATATTGTCATACACAGATATATATATATATATATATATATATATATATATATATATATATATATATATATATATATTATGATATATATCTATAAATGCGTGTGTTTTTCTATGTGTGTGTCCGTGAGGGTGTAAAAAATCAGATGTAAGTAAAAATATATCTGTAAAAAATAATATGAATAAAGACAAATAGGTAAATTATTCTTGGTTGAGGCGCCCTTCGGCTTCTGTGGCATTTTATCAATTGCAGAATAAATGTAGTTGGGCAATGCAAGTGCTGAAAAAACATATATGCGCCTGAGGGATTAAGTAGACAGGCATAGTCGAATACGAGCTGATAACAACTATATATGGAACTAAAAATAATAGCAATGACTTTATAATATAAATTACATTACTATACTGAGTATTTTTATTAATATATATTAAGAAAATCTATCATCAAAATTCAAATAAAGGAATAAGCCGGGTTCTGTCGCTCGTAACACGGAGATAAAAAAACAATTCTTCTTTTGCTGATAGATTTTTCTTTTTACTCCTGTCGCAGTGGAGACCTCTGGGGTTATTGGCCCTCGTTCGATGGCGTTCCTTCAGAGAATTGGCGGGATGAGGTCTGCATTAAGAGACGATTCCCGAAAAACAGAGTGGCTCTTGCTGCGTATCTCACTGGCGATGGTCCGAGGTAATGCTTTCTTCATCATTGCGGCTGGCAGAGGATAGCAAACAAACAAAAAACATTTTGTTTATAGTTACTTTGTTCAAATTTTTTTCAATAAACTTTTTTCATTTGAGAGAAAAAAGCGAGTAAGTTATTGTAAATATTTATGATATAAGCACACACACACACACACACATATATATATATATATATATATATATATATATATATATATATATATATATATATATATATATAAAGGTAAAAGACAATAGGAGAACCGTAATATTAGCCGACGCGTTTCATCCAGTGTGTACTTTTCAAGGCAAAAACGAAATGAATTTATTAAAACAAAGTAACTAATAACAACAAAACAAAATGTCCTTAGCAACTGGAAGAATTTAGAAAACGCTATTATATTCATATTGTCAACTGAAAATTACGTCAAGTAATGTCGCGTGTGAAAATAATGTTTTTATTGTTGTGTTGATGTATTCAACCATTTTCTTTTGATTTCTTGATACAGTTGTGTATGTTTGCTTGGGAGAGGAGTAATTCTGTTAGGAAAGGTGAAATAGGGAAAAGGCCTGGGCGTAGATTAATATTTGGATAATATTCAATGGGGGCACTCTCGAGGATTTTCCTTCTGAGTAAATTATTTTCTTTTTTTATGCGTGTAGCATTTTTAAAAGCAAAATTGTGGTTGAATTTATTTCTATGTATGACTAGTGCATTGGCTAAGTTGTTTTGTGTGAGGTCTCTTTTGTGCTCATAAATCCGTTTATTTAAATTTCTACTTGTTTCTCCAATATATTGGGAGGAACAGTTTTGGCAATTTATTTTACAAATGCCTGCCATTAGTGTTTGAGGATCTAAGTAATATTATGTATCTGTTTTCATGTAATTTATCATTGCGTATTTTGTTCATAAACGTAATTCTGTTAGTAAGCGAGTGCAATGTTGATTTTTTCAAATACGTGAAAAATCAACACACCCTAATCTTCTTATCTTTCTATCTTGCTCCTATATATATATATATATATATATATATATATATATATATATATATATATATATATATATCCTACTGAACCGTCATATAACCTGACGTGCTATACGTTTAGCTACGAAGGGCGTCAGTTTGACAAAGTCGATTTTACTGCTTTTAAACTACAAACTTCCATGATTTCCTTCGAATGTCCATATCTGTTCGAAGTTATTTTAACTTAGACATATGACGTCACACACTACGAAATGGACTGTCAGTTCTTTTTTTTATATTTTATTGTTATACGTTATTTATATATAGAAAATTATATATGCAAAATAATATGCACAAATATCTAAATAAATATTCTGTTTATAATAAATAGTATTAACGACATTTATTGGACTGAATAATTAGTCCCATTTCGTAGTGTGTCCTCATTTGTCTACGTTATGATACGCTTCGAGCAGATATGGACGTTCGAGGGAAATCATGGGAAATTTCTAGTTTAAAATCGACCTTGCTAACCAGACTTGTGGCTAAACTGGTATAACACGTCAGGCTTATATGACGGTTCCGTGTAGGATAACAGGTTCGATTCATATTGGGGGATTTTCTATGAAGTATATATATATATATATATATATATATATATATATATATAATTATTTATTTAAAAATATGATTCCAAATAGCTACATAAGAGGTCTCATGTTTCAAAACAAGAGCCGAAAACTTCAATATAATCCTTTAAATTAAATTGAGTTGAAAGTAAAATGGGCTCCGTTCCATCTTCAAGCGAAATTTTGTTGGAATAACGTATATCTGAAATTTACTTGTTTTAAAATTGAAATCAAAATCCCCATGGTAACAGCTATGGTGAATTGTCTAAATTGGGTAGGCGAGTGTAGGGTGTTTATAATAAGTAGCGGATTAGAGATACTTTCAAGGTGTCAAGTCGGGGAAAGGTGGGGTGTCAAAATGAAACGGAAGATGTATTGGCCATCGTCTAGTTTGCTTGTCTATGGAGATTTATTTATTTATTTTATTTTATTTTATTATGAAAGGAATTGTGCATATAAAAAAAAAAAAACTTTCGTAACGTTTGTTTTTGACGACTTCATAAAAGGTTATCTTATATGTAAGGTATTTAAACTACTAATTTAGGCTATGGATTATGAAGTGTGTTATGTTGTATGCATGTTTGTAGTTAATTATTCCTACTATGAATCTGATGATTGGGCTATTTGTTAAACAAGTTATATAAAATTTTTTTATCTAATAATTCAAACCAAAAATCTGATGATGCCTACAAAAACCGTTAACTCGTGTCTATTATTTAATAGATTATTATTATTTAGAAGTTTAATAATGTGCAATTTTTCATGGAGACACAAAGGGCATGGGTCATCCCAAGCTTTACATATTCTAGCCTTGTCAATAATTTTCCATTTAACTTTTGGTGTCTTATTTGTTTCCTTCAGGTGCCAAAAATATTTTGATAGTGAAGTCTGATTTCGTTTGTTTATATTATTAAAGGAGCACTTATGCTGCCTCCATCTATCTTTAAAATTATTCTTCGTGGACCCAATGTATATCATATTAGTGCTAGGGCTCTCTGTGGATGAAATAGTGCATTGGTATACCACAGAATTAATACAACATTTATTTTCTAATGGGCAGTCTTCTGGGTTTCTACAGTTACATAATTTTTCCCTTTTATCGTCTGATTTAAGTGCAGAGTTTTTATTAATACTGTTTTTGGCATGGGGTTTGTTCAAGATCTTATTATTGTGTTTTTTATTATGCGTTCAAGATTATCAGAGCAGCTGTAGCTCAATTTTAGGGTGTTCTTATTGAATATATTACTAAGCTTACTATTGGTGGGGAAGTGTTTATTAATTAGAGCTAAGAATTTCTGTCCTAGTTTAATACTAACCCTTTTGTTGAACGGAGGAGTGTACCAAATGATATTTCTTTTCCTGTTTTTTTTCCTATGTCCAGTGTAATTTTCTCTGTAGCTAATGTTAGCATTTTTATAACCACTATTTTTTAGGGCGGTGTTATAGAAGCTATTGTGTTGTTGGAATATTTCCCTGTTTGCGGAGTTAATGCTAATTCTATAAATCTATATATTTTATATATATATATATATATATATATATATATATATATATATTTCCATGGTATATTTATCATATAAATATATGTAGAGATCGAAAATTTATTCTGTAAATATTAACTAGTGTCACAAAATTTAAAACAGGGCCTTCATCAGCAGCTCTATCTGACGGCATTCAAGCAAGGTTCTGGCGGGGGGCCCTAGATTGAACCTTCATTACAATAGGTAGGAAGGAGTAGCTGCGATTGGCAACAATAAATTACAGAAGAACTCAAAATTGATCCCTGCATTTAGGCATTTCATTAATATTTAAGTTTACCTTTTAAAAGTTCAACGACGAAAAAGATGAGCTACTGAGGTTTGTGTCCATGACATTCGTAGTTATTCTATTGATAGTTGTGTCCCTTTAATTAAAAAAAATGTGTCATATATATATGCATAAAAGGCAGGATGTGTGTGTGTGTGTGTGTGTGTGTGTGTGTGTGTGTGTGTGTAACGAATGCACGGCCGCAGTTTTCGACGGATTTGCACCAAAATTTACATGCACATACTCCAAGTTAGCGGGAAAGCCAACATCGACATTGCATTTCCCAACTCCCATCGATAGTGGAAATAATCGATTTTTTCATG
Source organism: Acanthosepion pharaonis (assembly GCA_903632075.3). Taxonomy (NCBI): domain Eukaryota; kingdom Metazoa; phylum Mollusca; class Cephalopoda; order Sepiida; family Sepiidae; genus Acanthosepion; species Acanthosepion pharaonis. The sequence goes on from CAHIKZ030000641.1 coordinate 347,521, forward strand.
CTTCTTTTCATGGAGTTTACAGCCATTTTCTACTGACCAGAGTGAGAGCCAATAGCTGGCTGCCACGAATAGGCAGGAAGATTCTATTGGCCAGCGTGAGAGCCAACAGCTGACTGACACGAATGTTAACTAGCATGCTAGCATGCAAAAAAAAAATCGATAGCTGAATTCGTCACAAGTGGGAAAAATTTAAATCTGCACGGCACTTTACTCCAATTGGCTCATTCGCTTGCTTAAACTCAATGTTGATTCTGATTCCGCAGAACTGGGTTGGGCGTGAAAAAGTATTTGTTGTTAACATTCTTTTTTCATTCGGTTTTTCCAGTTACGAGTCCTTTTTTTAAAGCTGATCGTTTTGTGTTCACTTTGTTTAGTTCTTTTTTCGTAACAGATTTAATGTTTAGTATAGAGCTTAGAAAAAATTTGCATTGTGAGATAGGCAAGAAGTAAGGCATGTAGCAACATCAGCACGGCAAAGGGCACTCCTTTAAAGACAAGGAAGGGCAAAAATATTTTAAGTCAACTGAAAGCGATTGCTGTATGAGGCGAACGATTTTTGAATCAAGCACGGGCAACACCGGGACAAGCTGCTAGTATATATATATATATATATATATATATATATAGACACCAACTGAATAAAGTTTATTTTATTTTCTGTTTCATCTCGAGCAAGGCTATAAAGCCATACGAGGTGTTACTGAGTGAAAAGAAATCTGAGCAAAAACTTTATTAAGGACAATAAAAGATGAGTAATTTAGGAGAGAGATGACGATTTACATTGCATTTTCAATTTTTGAAGATCAAAATTGACTGGAAAACAAGGCACCGAGCAAGTCTTGCTCAAGCGAGAAGTCCGATAAAAGGAACTATTAGCATAAAACTTGTGAATATATATCCCCATTTCCACTGTAAAATGAGACCTAATTGCCAATCTAGCACGGCGCGTAAGTTTGTAAATTCGAGGTACCAAAGCGGGTAGATCACCATAATAATTACTATGAAAATATATATCGAAAAGCCAAAGAGAAGCTATATTAGACCAATTGGAAAATGAATGTAATAGAGATTCCAATTTAGAATTTATAACATTGCATATTCTCTCAAGAATCACTAAATACACTGAGAATATTTTTAAAAAACTATACTTTTGTTCACTATTTACATTATTCAGACTATTGTCCTCATTTTTGTTGCCATATTTATCACGTTTCGGCCTATGTACGCTTCGGCCTTCTTCATGTGGTTGGAATATCGAACTGAACCATTTATTTCGCTCGCTGGTGTAGACTGTTCTAGTTCTATGTTCCATGACTAATGGATGTCAGTTAACAGTTATCTCCTGTTAATTCGCATCTCCAAGTTCTACACTGCCTTAACCAGGTATTGAACTCACAACTCTTTGGGTCATTAAGAACACATGGCACAGTGGAATAAGGCCTCGGCTAGATCCAGTGATGGTTTGCAATATCGTCAAAAGGTAGATATAGAAACGGCTTACACGAGATCAAATTGTGTCTGATTAAACATAATATTAAAAAGGTAGACCTGAAAGAGCGCTCAGTATTTATTTTCAGTAAAGAGAAAAAATTCTTTACAATTGGAATTAAGATACCTTTAGTTAATCTCCATTTTCACCGACGAATTTTAATTTTAAATTGGCAGGATTTTTCAAACTGTTTATGCTATCAGTTTGTAGTGTACTGTTTATTTGTAGGAAGAAAGAGAGAGAGAGCATGCTATAGGGAACTTATTGAGAGGTAAAGGGAGAAGTAGAAGGTACCCTTTATTGGAAACATATTATGGAGGTAGGATAGACTGGGTAGGGGACGGAGGGGGAGACCGATTAGCTGACCTACATCCTAATGGTTATATATATATATATATATATATATATATATATATATAGATACACCTAGTGAGCCAGACAAACCTACCTAGGTTTCACCTAAACGGATCGTCAGCCAAACTTTCCCTGACGATCCGTTTAGGTGAAACCTAGGTAGGTTTGTCTGGCTCACTAAAGTGTATCTAGGTCTGCTCTACGGTTGTATTGAGCTCTTTTTGTTAGTTAGTTGTTACTCGTATCGGGGGTTTTTTCTTTGGGCTTCAGACCTGCATCTGTACGATTTTTTTGTCGGCAGAAGTCCATGTTTGTAGCTCATTCTTTTTTAAAACCTTTTTTCCCTCGAGATTGATTTGATTAGCAAATCAAAAATTCTAGGGTTTTTCGAAACGAGTCTAGTTATCTATATATATATATATATATATATATATATATATATATATATATATATATATATATATATATATATATGTATGTATTGATGCATATTTCATTAAATAATATAGACAAGTGTTGTCTATTTATTTTATGTAAATTCTTTTCATATTGGCTGATAAGCTTAATAACATTATCATTAAACGAAGAAAGAAAATCACAGTATTGATACATATTTTTTAATCCTATCTAAACTTTCATTTTACATAAGCCATTATCAAAGATGACAATTACATTACAATACATTAATCAATACACGAACAAAACAGTGACGGTTGTCTGTTTCTGTTTACATGGATGATTTCCAAGCAAAGATAAACACGTGCATATAAGACGCTGGAAGCGAAAATCGCACCGCAGCTCATGACGTCACATATGACCACGCGGGAGTGAATTCGAGAAGTATTAAGTATGGGAAGCCATTGGTATAAACCAATGATTTCCGTTATCAATTATAGACATTTAAGAATATTTGCGGAGATTTTGTAGTTTATTTTGTTCAGGTCAGGTTTCAACTGTTTTATGTATATAGCTTCAAGAATTTTTAGTTTTTGTTTATTGTTGTCATGTTCAAGTATTGTTGTGTTTTCAACAAGGATTTTCTGGAATTTTGTATGCGGCTAGCCATTTTGTTTTAAATACCTAAAAATGTTAGAATTATCATTCAAATGTAGCGTCAAGCGTCGTGAAAGCGAATTTGTGGTGTGACCAACATATATATATATATATATATATATATATTTTAACGTACAACGTGTGTTAGCACGTGCGATACCCTGTCTTCATCAGCCGCCGACCAGGCGTAATATCACGGTTTCGGTGGCTATGGCGGGACCGCCACCCCCTGGCGCCACCAGCAGCGTTTGCCACCAGGCAGGGTATGAAGATAAGCTAATTAATCGTTCCTTTAAGTAAAATCTATCTGTAATGAAAGTTTCCTGAACGCGTTTGCCGTCCAACGTCCAACCCTTGCCTCACAGTCGGTGGGGGGGTGTAAACGGTAGTGTCAGAGCTATGCCGCCCGGAACTTCGTTCCTGGTAGGGCCACCCAAGGCGGACAGGTCTGACACACATGCCGGCTAACAAGGGCTCTGGTGAAAATCCAAGGAGCGTCTGCATCGGTAACCGGCGGCTTCTGGTCGTTCCTGTCTCTGCGTCTGTGGGAATCCCGCGGCAAGCAAGAACGTTATCCGGGTAGGCCTGGGTACCCTACTTCTGTAATTTATCCCAAGAATCTTCTTCTCATAACAGGAAGAAGCCGGCTCAATCCGCCCAGGGTGAATGCCGCATCAGTACAGTACAGTACAGTTTGCCGTTATTGACGCGCTCGTAAAAGTCGTTATAGACGGCAAGCAAATATTTCACCTGCGCATGTCAGGTCGTGATGTTGCGCGCATTTTATTTGCTTGTTTTGATCTCGACCAAATCCAACTTGACGCGTATATATATATATATATATATATATATATATATATATATATGAAGAAAAATATACTGAAAAAACAAACAAAAATCCTAATATGCTATTATGCTGTTTTTAATGTTTAATGTCAACGTCGGACGCTTCGGTCTAATAGACCATCGTCAGGACATATTCATAAAATTAACACAGACCATATATAAATTAAACATAAAAAAAGATGTCCATAGACATAAAAGCAATACCAATCCAAACATTTCAGGTATCTGTTTGAATAGGTCCTGAAGATGGTCTATTAGACCGAATGGTTGAATACGTTGATATTGTTTATTAAAACAGCATAATCGCATATTAGGATTTTTTGTCTGTTTTTTCAGTATATTTTTCTTCATATGTCGGATCTATATCCATATATTTTATATATATATATATATATATATATATATATATATATATATATATATATATATAGAGAGAGAGAGAGAGAGAGAGAGAAATACGTAGATACATACATAGATAGATATAGATAAGTGAAAAACTCCAATAGATGAAGCCGACTATATATATATATATATACACACACACATACACACACGTATATATATATATATATATATATATATATATATATATATATACGCAAATCAAGGGCCACTAAAGATTCGTATGGGAAAACAGCTCAGAAGACTAGACTGATGCTTGAAAATAAAATACTGAAACAAAATAGATATAAATTTCAACATCTTTAAAAAAATACGTAGAGAGATTGATTAAAACCAAACACTTTACTTTATTTGTTATACATGTTTATTTATACATGATGCTGAACTGAAAGAAATTAAGCTATAATAAGATAACGATACATCTAAGTGGGACATGTAACCACATAAATATGTGTTGGCGATAACAACAGCGTCTTCATTCTTAAGCAGTCTCGCGGAATCCTAAGACAGGGCTTCATCTTTCCATCAGCTTCATAAACAGAGAGATCCGATTTTCAAAATGGCCGTGGACAATATCCGGTATTCCTTTCTTAGAAATCAGACGCAACACGGTTTTTGAGATATGCACTGATCCTTGGCTGACCAGCTACCCGATTCCTGAGAGCCAGTAACTTTGGATAATTGTTTAACATGTTGGGGTCCTCGCGAAGTGGATTTTCCAGTGCAGCGTAGCTCATCACATCGCACAGGTACATCTGAATAGGAAAAAATATGTATAATATATTATAACAGTAATATTTAATTATAGATGGATATATGTAGATATAGGCACTCGC
>CAHIKZ030000641.1:357500-490000 GCA_903632075.3 Acanthosepion pharaonis
GTATATTTTTCTCTCGAAACGTTTTTAAACGCTGGTGAATCTGTAATTGCAACGCAGAGAGATTTTAGTACCCATTTCATGTTACGTTGGAATGATGCTGTTCCGGATAGAAAATCGATACTTCTATGGTTTCAGGGTACGCAGGTTCAGCGCTTGAAAGAAAGCCAACTGGGAGACCTCGAAGCGCTATAACTTTCGAATAATGGAAAAAGTTAAGAAAAAGTCAACAAAAGTGTACAGCGAATATTGCCCACCATTTGGAGGATATAGTTTTTAAAACGAAACGAATAAAAACTGTAGCCCTTTCTTTAAACAATAATTAAATCATTCTTTAAATATCAGCTAAGTTCTTCTTTTTGTCAACCTTTAAAATGTGGGAGGTATTTTTGCCGCACCCTGTAGTACACACTGACCCACCCAGCATTAAATTTACGATAACATGGAATTCATGAATGATTTCAGACACTAAGCTAATGTCCCCAGTGTGTACATGCACTCAGTGGAAACAGGGCAAGGAGACACTGAAAATAAGAACGAGACAAGATGTCTATGAAGAATGGAACAAGATCTGTTCATCTTTATAGATTGAATAAAGTGTTCAGTTCAAAATTCAATTTTCAGGATATATGATGACAAAACCAACCACAGATAGAGAGCTCAGGTAACTCAACAATTTAACCCATAGCTGGAGGAAGAAGAGGCAGATTGATAACTTTTCCAAGGGCATTTTCACTTGACTGCATTGCTAACCTCAATGCTACACATTCAAATGTGTGTGTCTATATATATATATATATATATATATATATATATATATATATATATTGCTGTAGCATACCTACGGACGATAATGGGTATGCACCCATTCTCATAAATACAGTAGTGTATGCTGTAAGAGTGTCTAGAATTGGAGATTCGTCTCCAGTTGTGCTGATCAAACTCTCTGCCTCCGGGCAGAGAGGATCTCCAGACGAGGCTATATCGAAAGGCAGAGCCTCGTCTCGGGAAACAATAACCCGATCCTGTTTTATACGGGTTCTACGGGGAAATTTTTGGCCGAGCCTACGGGCTCAGATACCCCACATTAAATTCGGCCTTGTGCCACATCTGACCACGTGGGGCGGTTGGTAGATATCCTGTAGTTGGAGATTCATTGTGCAATTCACTTGACTCCTTCTTCTATGCGCCGCTGGTGAATCTTATATGTGCTGTTCTTGTTCTAAGTATTATCTTTCATTACCAACCTTCGCTTGATTATTCTATTCAGTAACTTTCTCTGGGTTAAAACATATATGCAATGGTGCTTTTATTTAACTAATTTCATTTTTCCCCAGATACCCTCAGATTTCATCATAGTTTGGACCAGTGCACACCGTATGTTTGCTGGTGAAACGTTTTGTTTAAATTCTGCTGAGCCTGTAATTGCAACAGAGGTTTTCGTAATTTCATGATACGTTGGAATGGTTTTGTTCTGGATAGAAATTCGATACTGCTATGGATTGAAATTTTCAGGACCACAGGTGCAGTAATTAAAAGGTGATGGAATACTTTAGAAATTGTCTGCAATAGTTTATGGCAAATAGATGTCACCATATGGGGGATGTTCTTAAAACCAATAAAATAAGGAAAACTGTACATGAAAATATCTGGAGCCGTTTGTGTAAACAACAGTGAAATCCTTTTTTTCTTTTCTGTTTGTTTTTTTTGTTTTTTTTGCTAGCAATTTCCTCGATCTTTTTATCAACTTTCAAGATGTGGAAGGTATTTCAGCTCCACCCTGTAAATGCGTGCATATATATAAAAAAAAAAAAAAAAAAAAAAAAAAGAAAAAAGAAAAAGCATAAAACCAACACAGAATAAATATAAACTGACAAGAAAATGACTTAAATGAGAAATAACCTTGACATTCTCCACGGACGCATATACTCACAAGATCGTGCATAAGCGTTGCTCACGCGGAGGTTAACGCATGCGCACGAACCCCCGCATGGATAGACAAACATCACGCACATTCACTATGAAAGGAAAAATATCAACCTTGCGCCATATATACAACCACACAACTAAATCTTCTACAAATAAAACAATGTAGTGTATCAATTTACATGCGCATTCAAGGATTGTATCTCTGATACTAATAATAAACCCAATACATATATTGGTTTTACTACAACGACGCTTTCTCGGAGACTTCCCTGTCACATTTCTGATCTTAGTTCTATTAAACATTTCTTAGAAATACATAGCCACGTACATAATATTAGACAGATATTAGTTGATAACACAACAATGCTTACTCATACACACAGTAAAAAGAACCTTCAGATATTGGAGGCGATCTACATTATAAGGAAGAAAATCCACACTCAACAAAATTACATTTCAAACGAGTCACAACATATTACATTGCATCTAGACATATGGTTCTGTTGTTAATATTTCGTTCTCTCGCGTGGTACGACGTCTTAAAACCGCATCATGTATTTACAACCCTGCTATTCCGCGACCGTTATCATCGCATAGCAATTCTCTATGTCAACATAATAGAATACCATCTTTGATGGTGAATATCTTTGTTTAAATGTCCGTATAATCACTCTGAAGATGGCTCATGTGAGCCGAAACCTTAGATCAAAGACTAAGTTAATAAAAAATATCCAAATGTTGGACAACTTTTGTCGTTACTTTCACCCAAAATTAAAGCAAATATACGAACATTAGAACGGGTCATGACCATACATGATAGACATTCATTATCTGTTATATTTAACAATATATATATATATATATATATATATATATATATATATATATATATGTAAGCAAATATATGGATATAGATCCGACACTATGAAGAAAAATATACGGAAAAAACAAACAAAAATCCTTATATGCAATTATGCTGTTTTAATGTTAATATAATGTCAACGTCGGACGTTTCGGTCTAGTAGACCATCTTCAGGACATATTCATAAAATGTAATTAACATTATCAATTCAACATGACAAAGACGATGGACATAAAACAAGACTTATCCAAACAGATAACTGAAAGTTTTATAAGATCAGCGTTCCTTTGGTCACGTTGTCGTCACGTGGGCGACGCTGTGAAAATGTATTCCTAAAATTTGAGTATTTTGAATGAAAAATGAAAAGAATTCTATTTTGATCTAAAATTTATATGTACGCTTGTCGAGAATTAATCTCGCGAGAAAAGGGTAAATACTAAAGAAGCCCTTTTCTAGCGAGATTAATGCTCGACAAACGATTTTATATTAACATTAAAACAGTATAATTGCATATAAGGATTTTTGTTTGTTTTTTCCGTATATTTTTCTTCATATATATATATATATATATAGAGAGAGAGAGAGAGAGAGAGATAGATAGATAGATAGCAAGGTTGATTATTTTTAAAGTGATCAACATCTGAGAGCGTATGTAAATATAAATGTGGACATTGAAGTCAACACCTAACAATCGTAGGGCCCGAGCATTTTAAACTTTCAATATTCAAAACATAAAATAGTTGAATAGTAAAGGAATAGGTAAAAAATTAATTGATTAAAAACATGTATTGATGAAAAATGAATTAAGAAAATATATATATATATATATATGTGTGTGTGTGTGTGTGCGTTAATGTGTGTGTGTGCGTGTGTATCTATATATATTATAAAAATATATATTTATATACTTTTTCTTAATCAAAGCATTTTTAATCATTTCACCGCAAGAAAGGCAATAACGCCACTAAGACGCCGGTGGGGTGCTACTGGGATTGAAAGTGAATGAGAAGACTTTATAAGAAACCATTAACACAATCATGAACAGGAAATAGTGGACAAACCCCTACCCTTTTTTCAATAGATTTAGAAGGAGTTTGAAACGGGCGATAAGCGAACTTATCAAACTCGGATCTGTAATGAACTGTGGAAAAATATATATCGGTTACTCTTTTATTATTACCAGAAATACTAAATGTGAATTCCATAACGCTTAACGGTCAATAAGTATTCTACACCCGTAGATTGCGTATCGCATGAAACTCCGAGTTGTGCTATGGACGGGGTATATACTCTAATATATACTTAATAGCTCTGTTATATAACATGGAGCACTATTTTTATAACACCTAGGAAGAAATGCATACATACAATTTCTCGGACATTCAGGCCAGTAAATGTTGTTTAATACTGTTTATTATAAACAGAGCGTTTACCTAAATATTTGCATCTATAAAAAAAAAAGAACGTATAAACAAAAAATGTCTTAAAATAATTGTCGGAATGTATCTATTTCATAATGTCAATTTGATAAATATATTTTTAGCTAAGCAAAAACTGATTGTAAAATTAAGACAAATGATCTTCAGGTGAGTTGTACAAAAACAAATAAATATTTATACAAAAAGAAAGACAAAATTAACAGTTTTTTCAACATATAAAATGTTATCACACATTATGAAATGGACAAAGTCCGACAATTATAAAAAGAATGTATAAACAAAAATGTCTTAAAATAATTGTCGGAATTTATCTATTTCATAATGTGTAGACGTCATTTGCTTACATTTCGATACGCATCGAGCAGATATGAATGTACGTGAGAAAATCATGAATAATTGTAAGTTTAAAAACAGTAAAATCGATCTTGCTAACCGAAACAGTCCTCTGGGGTTCAATCGGTAAAGCACGTCCGTCTATATGACGGTTCCATCCAGGTTCGATTCCTGTGGGAGGACACATATATTCTATGAAAATTTCTCGGACATTCAGGCCGGTAAATGTTGTTTAATACTGTTAATTAAAGCACTTAACAAATGTTTGTTTCTATAAAAAGAACGTATAAACATAAAAAAACGCCTTAATCACACTTATTATAAAACCCAGGTTGTGTGTGTGTCTGTTCGTTTAAATATTGGATCGGATTTCCTACATTTTTCAACCAATTTCAACAAAACTTCACAGGACTACGTAAAATTACCTTGCGGTGGTTCTGAAAAAAAAATGGAAAAACACAATTGTTTTTGCACGAAATCAATTTGAAAACACGATTAAGAGGCATCGTGAGAATGAAGATCGAGTTATACTTATTATAAAACCCAGGTTGTTTGTTTGTGTGTGTGTGTGTGTGTGTGTGTGTGTGTGTGTGTGTGTGTGTGTGTTCGTTTATATATGGGATCGGATTTCCTACATTTTTCAACCGATTTCAACAAAACTTCACTTTTCTTTGTCAGGTAGCGTTTCTTATTGTCTTGCACACTTTTTTCTTTATTTTTACATTCACAATGCTTTAAATGCTTTCCATTTACAAGACAATTGTTTATAATAAAATTCTATTCAATCGGTAGACTCATAACGATTGAAAACAATGTTTTTGTTTGAGTTTGGGTTTGACCAATTCGTAAAAAAAAAAAAAACTAATTAAGACATGCGTGTCCGTCAACCTTAAACAATAATCTTTGTCAATTTTATTTTCAGTCTTTATGATGGTCGATACTTGATTTATCTCTTACTGTTACATCCCAGGGCAACGCCGGGCTCTACTGCTATATATATATATATATATATATATATATATATATATATATATATATATATATATATATGAATATATGCATCTACGTATGTTTTTTTATCATACCCATATCTATCTATCTATCTATCTATCTATCTATCTATCTCTCTCTCTCTCTCTCTCTCTCTCTCTCTATATATATATATATATATATATATATATATATATATATATATATGTATACAGGGTGTCTCAAAATAATGTATACACTCTTTGAATCGTTATAACTTATTCAATTTATGTATTTTAACTTGTAAATAAGATTAATATAAGAGAAAGAATATACATTTATAGAATTTGAGAAGAAAAAAAGAAAAAAAACATAGAAAATTAACTTTAATAAGATAAAAGCTATTTGGATCAATGGCAGAATGTTCATATAATGATGAATTCGCATCAAGTGCTCAAACTGGTTGCCGTTCTGTTCAATACACTTTTCATATCTTGAAGAAATAGACCTACAAACGTCCAGTATCATTTCCTCTGGTATTTGAGCACATTCTTCTTCAATTGCTACTCTCATTTCAGTAATTGTTTCAGGTTTCCTGCTGTAAACATTGTCTTTTAGAAACCCCCACAAAAAGAAATCCAAGGGTGTCAAATCTCGTGATCTAGGTGGGTATTCATCAGTCCCTCTTCTTTCAATCCATTTGTTTTGCATGTTTTCATTCATATAAGTTCTCACATCCCGATAATGTATTATTAACTATTAATATTTAAAGAATTTATACATTATTTTGGGACGCCCTGTCAGTGACTATTACGGCTAATAATGTATGACTCTTCGTTAACTGGAATCGAGATCTCTCAGTCACTGTGTGTTTATCTAAAAATAAATACGCTTAAATTCCCCTTCCTATCTCCCGTGTACCAACGGCTTAGTTGTAGAATCTCCGACTGACGCCAATTCAGTGAGGTTTCAATCCTAGCTAGCGGCGACAGTCGTCTAGCCACAATGATGAGCTGTGATACAGCGGAACAGTAAGTCTGTGGGTGATTATATAAATTACTTAAACTTTTTCTTTCTTGGATAGCCATATTTTAGTAGACGCTCCGTTTTTTTAAACAGTATATATATTTTCGTCTACCGGCCTGAATGTTCATAAAACTGTCTCATTTAACATACACACACACATATTTCTGAAAGTTACTCACTTTGGCATGATTCGAACCTTTGTCTGTCTAGACAGAGGAAACTACAGTTAGATCCGGTAAGCTGTGACCAACTGAGTTGCAACGTAACGTTATTTTTAGTGGATACTCGTATTTGATTAGACGTTCCGTTTATTTATTAAACAGTATATTTATTTATTTTCATCTGGCGGCCTGAATTCTTATTAAAGAAAAATGTAAGCTCTCTAGTAGGGCTCGAACCTGCGTCCTTCCTGTTCGTTTATCTGTTTTATTGCACTTTCTCAATATATCAGAATTGAAATTGAGGATAAACTGTGTGGCAAACAAGATTCCTCCCATTTTTTTACAGAGCTCGAATTTTGAATCGGTCCAAAGTGACATCATATGTAACAAACAGTTCGAGATCAGCTACCATCTAAGCCTTAGAAGCCCAGTTCAGTCTACTATTTAAACCATACAGGTGGGAAGACGAGAAAAATTCATCAGTCTGAAAACTTGAATATTGACGCAGAAGATGTGTTCGAATTTCGAACTCGGTTCCTGTATCGTTCGACCCCCAAATTGTCACTTTTAAAAAAAATGATTTTTATCATGTGTCTCTTGTATCATGTGAGTCCCTTTTTTGAGAGATCCATTTAAATTAGACTAACCTCCTTTCCCTTCTCCTTTTATCTCATCTTCTAGTTAAATAAGTTTAAAAAGTCAAAGAGAATGATAAAAGTATCGTTAGTAACGCTATACACGTTGTGTAAACGCGTACAGCCATAAACAAGCGAACGAGAAACAGCTAAACATCTAAACATCTAAACAGCTATATTTCTATTTTATAATACGATATTAATATGTGAATATTTCATGCATTATTATTAAGTAAAACATCAGTTTTATCAAAATTAAGTTTATTTTAAATCTCGTGTATGATACGACCCCCTTAAAATTAGCTTCAAAATAACGTCTTCAAAAGTCGCATGATACGCGAGTATATACAGTATATATAGCAAACTAACCTATAAGAATATTTATTAGAAGTTACTTAAATCCTGAAATGGACAGCATATACAGTGGCCAAGAAATGGGGGATTATTTTAATACTAACGAACAATAGAAAACTGATGCCTAACTTTCTGTCATTCTTTATTTGTTTACCTGTGAGAATGTTTTGGAATTTCATCTATGAATCTACTATGGTCAAAAAATGGGAGATGTGTTTAATACTAAAGAACAATATCAAACTGGTCCCCCACTTTTTATACGGTATATATTCTGCAACATAATAATAGCAACATATTTTAAGACTTCAGGATACCTGGGGAAAATCGAAAGAGTAAAGTCAATGGGAACATAAAGAACCATTTTTTTTATAAGTGAGGGCCTACCTGACTTCCGACAAACCAACCATTTCCGCCATCGTTCATCTCAAGGGTTTTCTCTATAAATGGGAGGATCCTGCGGGATGTATCCTCAAACCTACGTTGCCATTCGGCCTGGAAAGAGTCAAAAAGAAATCGAGGAGAATTAAAATAAACAGACATAAACTATATTGTAGAAGTTTATAAATAAACAAGGAGATAGATAGATAGATAGATAGATAGATAGATAGATAGATAGACACACTTATATCTATGAATAGACTGGGATAGATAAATACATATACAGATAGATATGAATAAAAAAAGATAGATAGATAGATAGATAGATGTGAACAGCAGATAAACGCACAGACACACAGACGCACATACATAACTATATGAAGAGACTGGAATCGATAAATATATATACATAGATATCAATAAATATAAATAAATAGATGGACATGAACTGACTGATATATAAACGCTCACATAAACATGCACACACACACACACACATATATATGAACAGACTGTAATAGATATATAGATAGATACAAATTGACTGATATATAGAGACAGATACACACACACACACACACACACACATATATATATATATAGAGAGAGAGAGAGGGAGAGAAAGAGGGAGAGATATATGAATGAACTCAGATAGATGAACAGACTGATAGATAGATAGATAGATAGATAGATAGATAGATAGATAGATAGATAGATAGATAGATAGATATGAATAAATAAAGGCAGATAGATATATAGGTATGAAGGAACTGATATATATATATATATATATATATATATATATATATATATGTAGACACACACACACACTGATATATAAATATATATATATGAATAGACTGACTTAGATATGAATGAACATAGATAGATAGATAGATAGATAGATAGATATGAATGACTGATATAGATAGATAGATAGATAGATAGATAGATAGATAGATATGAAGGAACTGATATATATATATATATATATATATATATATATATGTAGACACACACACACACTGATATATATATATATATATGTAGGCACACACACACTGATATATATATATATATATATATATATATATATATATATATATATATATATAATATTAGTGGAAAATATACATACATATGAAAATATATCTAAAAAAATTCCTCTCCTCCTCATACTTACAATTTGGATCGTATTTACGATTCCAATGGAATAAATTATGACCATGGAATATTAGTGTTTAAGCCTTTTTTTATATATATATATATATATACTGACTGACTTAGATATGAATGAACATCGATAGATAGATAGATATGAATGACTGAGATAGATAGATAGATAGATAGATAGATAGATAGATAGATAGATAGATAGATAGATATATGAATAAATAAAGGCATAGAGAGACGGACAGATAGATATATAGATATGAAGGAACTGATATATATATATATATATATATATATATATATATATATATATATGTAGACACACTCACACTGATATATATATATATATATATATATATATATATATATATATGTAGACACACACACACACTGATATATATATATATATATATATATATATATATATATATATATATATATATATATATATGAATAGACTTGTTGCAGACCCAGTAGCGTGCAGTGCTGGTTTATTAAAAGGTGGCCTTGTGCCAGACACTACACTAAACTACTGAATCCACAAACAATGTATAAATATATTGCGTGAACGAACAGAGAAGGAAAAGGGGTCAATCAACAAGTGCATAAATTATAAATATCAAAAAGATGGCCTGAATAGAATGACAAAAGGCGTCTGGTTGAAAAACATATATGAAACTTTTATTAAATTGAAACAAGTAGATTATCTCGTGGTACGAGATCAGAGAAAATGTTCCGCGCCAAAACAGGAAAGCAAGATGGACAAGGCGGGAAAAAGTTTCATCAGAATGAAAGAAGGTTTTGGAAAAAAGACTTGTTAACACGAGGTGTAGGTGTGCACAGATAGAAAAAGTACTCACTGTGGACTTTGGCATTGTGCGTGTATGTGATTTTTTTAGGTTCAGGTTCAAAGTAGTTAGAAAGTTCAGTCGTCTCAGAGTTTTTTTGGTCAGGCATTGAATTAACTGCTGGAAATTTTATCGGATTATGTGGACGTCTAGCCAAAAGGACGAAGAGTTATTTGCAGTTGGTTGCATCGTCGTGGTGAAATTACTTATGGCGAGTCAAGAGAGACGAAGAATTATTTATTCGCCAATAAGATATCCCTGTCTGTATTATGGTTGACTGACGAGGGATAAAAATAAGTCACTTCTTGATACGAAATTCTGCCCACGACTGTGTCGTGTGTCTCCACGTTTTCTAGCTGAAAACGGAGAAGGTCTGACCTGCTGGTAGCATCAAGACGAGAAGAAGTCTTGGGAAAGTGTGAGGTCGACATGTTGAAATAAGATATTCCGGTCCGCATATGGGTTAAGGGCACGGAATAAATGAGTTGCCCGTCTAGCCAGGTTGAAGATCGGGAAGCAACTGGCTTGCAAACGCTGTTCGTTTGAGACGCCAGGAAACGCGCGGGAAAAAATTCAAAATCTGTTAGGCTTTATCAGCAGGAGCTATAGTAAGCGACCTTCATTCCTCCAGATTACTGCTACGTCTAGCTGTGAGAGAGAGGAAGGGGTGCAAACCGCGCGCACACACGCACGAGTGTGGAAGGAAGGGAGGAAAACTCGCGCGCGCGTAAAATGTAGATGAAATTAGTGTGTTAATTCCATAGACTGACTTAGTTATGAATGAACATAGATAGATAGATAGATAGATAGATAGATAGATTTCAACCTCCGTTTGTGCCGGATGGAATCGCTTTCAAGACAATGCCTTACCATTGCAGCAGAAAGATTCAAGTTAGCTTTACCAAACAGAAGGAAGAAATAAACGACGCCCCGAGAAACAAGTCAGTGGATCATTTTGCTTCGGTATTTCGTACAACTGAAGAAATCTGTAGAAATTGGTCGGAACTTACCTTCCTGGTGCTGTCTTTCTCGTAGTACCAGTGCAACCAGTCGCACAATATCTCGTATAAACAGTCACAGAGGTAATCAACTTTGGCCATTTCTAGATTTATCTTCGGATAAAATCCTTTGGGATAGAATTGAAAAAAAATATATATATATACATATATATATATGACCCGTGATAAATATTGAATTTTAAGTAGCAAAAAACTAAAAAAAAAAAAGAAAATGAATTTAGTCCGATGATGTTCTAAACGACAAAACACGTCAATCGAAAAACTTATTTCCACTTTGTCATATATATATATATATATATATATATATATATATATATATATGGTATAAAATGACAATTGAAAAAAAATCTTACATTAAAAAATCCAAATTAAAAAAAATGGACGCTTCTGTCTAAGCCTTTTTTTCTGGTTAATGTAAATTACCTTTATAGTAAGGGATTTATTTTTCCATGTCAACAATATAGTTAAATTCCCAGATCAATTTTGTGGACAAGACAGATTACTAAAAAGGCTTAGACAGAAGCGTCTATTTTTTTAAATTTGGATTTTTTTAATGTAACTATAACAACAAAAACATTTCGATTTCATTTTTGCCTTGAAAAAGTCGGAAGACGAAACGCGTCGGCAAAATCTAAGATTTTTTTTCCAATTGTCATTTTATAACAAATCTTCTTGTCCACAGAAATGATCTTGGAATTTAACTATACTAATATATTATATATATATAAAGACATTTTCATGTTTATGCATTCTTTTTATAGATACAAATATTTAAGTAAATGCTCTGTTTATAATAAACAGTATTAAACAACATTTGTCCATTTCATAATGTGTGACGTCATTTGTTTACATTTGATACGCCATGAGCAGATATGTTCCTGAAAAATTTATTTCGGTTAGATCTATGGGGAGGAAATGTGGGTCTGTAAACAGTGACTATTACTGCTAATAATGCAATACTCTTCGGTAAATCGAGTCGAGTTCTCTCAGTTACTGTGTGTTTATCTAAAAATAAATACCCTTAAATTGGCCTCTATCCCTGCTGTGCGCCAACGGCTTAGTGGAACGGTGCTTCAAAGTGTTCATTACTGTCAAACTGTCTGCCTTGAGCAGAGAGGTAAACAGACGAGGCCCTGAAGCCTTTTATACAGGTTCGAAGGGAATATTTTTGGCCGAGCCTACGGGCTCGGAGAACACACGGTAAACTCAGCCTTGTGCCACATACGACCCACGTGGGGTGAGAGGGCGTTAAATATAACGGCTTAATGGTAGAATCCCCGATTGACGCCAATTCAGCCGGGTTTCGATCCTAGCTAGAGGCACTCGGATGATTTAATTGGCGAGAAATCCATCGTCGCAAACAATTCAAATAATATACAAAAACCTCCGAATCCGTTATGAATGAAAAGATCCTTGTTTCTATAAATTTCTGCCGCATTAGTTCTTATTTTTACTACAAGCTTTCGTCTGTTAAATCATTAACCTTTGCATTTGTTTTTGTGTGAATAATTCATGAATTTGTAAATTGATTGCACGTTTATCGAAATTAAAATAACTGATCCAAGTGCGACTTTTGGATAATAAGTGCGACATTACTGTAATTATTGAACAATACAGTTCATGCCACCTTGACAGAAAATTTACCAGTAAAAAATTCGTTTATCACCATATATGTACATGAACGCACAACTGTAAAAAATTTAAAATCAAACTCAGCGTTGCTACTGCACGCTCCAAAAACAATAACTCATTTCCAATAGCATTTTCGGATACAACAATACATATATTTTCGTTGTCCTCTTATTACTGAGAGAAAAAATAAGAACAACATCTATTCCATACCTGAAGATGTCTGTAGGAACAGACGAAAGCTTGTAGTAAAAATAAGAACTAATGCGGCAGAAATTTATAGAAACAAGGATCTTTTCATTCATAACGGATTCGGAGGTTTTTGTATATTATTTGAATTGTTTGCGACGATGGATTTCTCGCCAATTAAATCATTAACCTTTGCATTTTTTTTTGTGTGAATAATTCATATATATATATATATATATATATATATATATATATATATATATATATATATATCAGCGAAACAGTCTGTCTGTGGATGACAATATATATATATATATATATATATTGTCATATATATATATATATATATATATATATATATATATTGTCATCCACAGACAGACTGTTTCGCTATGATGCTCATATATATATATATATATATATATATATATATATATATATATATGTATTAGATATACATATTACCTCTTACCATATCTTCAGGTACTTTACGTAATTTAATTTTTTAAAAAATCTGCTCATCGCAGTTTTAGTGCAGTGATATATTATACTGGGATTTATATTCTTTCTTTTTATGTGCCGTGTCCTTTCAGGACGTACGCGATCATGGCTCTCCACTTTTCCCCTATCCCTTGTAGCTCTCAATTCGTCCCTCGACCATTTAACCTAGACCACGTTCTGTCATCCACTTCCTTAAGCCTGCCAGCTATGTCATGCGTTGCTCCCTTTGTCTCTTTCCCTCTATTCGACCTGTGAGTATCGGATTCTCCAGACCGTCCTTTCTCATTACGTGTCCCAGAAACTTATATATATCCAGTCAATATTTTAGAGTTGTGAATATTAATAATTTTTGGACACGTCTGTGTCCTTTTTCAACTAGACGAAGAATAAATAAAGAAGTGTGACTTACTTTTCCGAGAAATGTTTTGTTAGAGGCCTCCCAGTGGAAATTATATTCTTTGAGTAATCAATGCGTTTATTAACAGTGAGACTATGGTGACGGGGCCTGGGCAATTGTTTGTTCTTGTCAATAAAAAAGATCTTGTATTGCACCCTAACTTAGTGTGGAAGTTACTTAAATATTATCGGCTTTTTGCCAATGTTAAATGCATAGAAACTGTTCTCCGAGTTTTACACTGAAAGGGGTTCCGGGTATCTCAACCCTGCGTCAGTGCCTCCCTCAATAGAGCAATATATACACCAGCAAGACCGTTTTCGCGGGAATGTGCAATCACCATTTTCAGTTTGAGCTCGAACTTTTAGGTCTACCAATTCATACCTTTACACAACACACAATGACACTTACACAGAGCCGAATCACCATCGTTTCCTACCTCTTCGAAATGTAAGAAGTAAGTGTCACTCAGCTTTTTGTTCTTTTTAAATCATTGGTCAGTAGTTTTCCATTCCCCTTATCCTTATAATCATTATTGTCTACCACACTTTATTTCATTCATATCCCACACCTCAATTCATTTTAACAGCAAACTAATTCCTTGAGTGTCTCTCTAGCGAACTTTAGTAAAATAATTATTGTAAATGTAATGTCGGAGGACGCATATTTTCTATAACAATTTCTCGGACATTCAGGCCAGTAAATATTGTTCATACTTTTTATTATAAAACAGAGCATTTACTTAAATATTTGTATCTATAAAAAAGAATGTATAAACATAAAAAATGTCTTAAAATAATTGTCGGACTTTGTCCATTTCATAATATGTGACGTGATTTGTTTACATATGGTTACGCATCAAGCAGACATGAATCTACGTGAGAAAATCCTAGAAGAATGTAGTTTAAAAACAGTAAGATCGACCTTACTAATCGAAACGCCCCTCTTTGGCTCAATCGGTAAAAGCACGTCAGGCTATATGACGGTTCCGTATAGGATACAGGTTCGATTCCTGTCGGAGGACGAATATTTTCTATGACAATTCTTCGGACATTCAGGCCGTTAAATGTTGTTAATACTGTTTATTATAAACAGAACATTTACTTAAATATTTGTTTCTATAAAAAACAATGTATAAACATAAATATGTCTTAAAATATTTGTCGGACTTTGTCCATTTCATATATATATATATATATATATATATATATATATATATATATATATATCACCTATGCTGATATATTACTTACCGAATTCTCTTGCTAGGAACCTGGCGATAGCCATAGTCTGGGGCCATTTTTGCTTGCCATCGATCTCCAAGACAGGTAACATGGAACCGGGCATTTCTGAAAATAAACAAATTAATCTTCTAATATATATACTTAAATAGGGTGCATTTAAGAAGCAAGAATTCATCCCTTAAATTCCAGCGTGTGACTGTCTATAAACCTTTTATCTTACTTGCCGATATCCCCTGACGAGTAGACAGAACGAATACAAAAGTGTTCGTCTACGAAACTCCAGAGTCGATGTACTGAATATGACATCACTCATCTAAGAGGCAAATTGTATTTGTATTAATCACACACGCACACACACACACACACACACACACACACACACACACACACATATATATATATATATAAAGAGAGAGAGAGAGAGAGATTTACGAACAGCGTTTGTAGATGTCATTTCTGAAACTGGAATTAGAATTTTAATTTCCAACATTAAGTGTAAGTTCGAACTGAACTATAAAGTCAAATTTATATTATAGAGCATATATATATGGTTTGCTTGTCAAATTGAAAACGCGCGGTTGTATACCTGAAGATCAGGTAGTTAGGCAGCTGGAGCTGGCCGCGTGCTCAGCCCTTAGCTGTTTCGAACTCTCTACGTTCGGGTAGAGAGGAACCTGGACGAGGCTATAGGGAATGGCAGAGTCTCGTCCGGGGAAGTAGACAGCCCCGACCCCGTTTATGGGGAATTTTTGGCCGGGACTACGGACTCGGATTGTCCCACATTAAATTCGCCCTTGTGCCACATCCTATCTCATGGGGAGGTCGGTAAATATTCCTGGCTACCTGATAATTGTGTGCAAACACATGAAAATAATAATAGTATCCAGTCATTGCTGACCGGGTTCTTGACTTAATATTCAAAACCTCTGCCATTTCTTGTGGCATGGAGTAATTCTTGTGGCGAGAGTAGTAATTCTGTTAAGAAAGGTGAAATTGGGAAAAGGCCTGGGCGTAGATTAATATTTATATTAATATTGATATTATTCTCGCAAACAAACGTACAGAACAGTATCAAAAAATCAAAAGAAAATTGTTGAATCCGTCAACACAGCAATAATAACAATATCTCCACACGTGACAGTAATTGACGTAATTTTCAGTTAACAGTATGAAACTAGCGTTATCTAAATTCTTCCAGTGGCTAAGGACATTTTGTTTTTTGTTATTATCAGTTACTTTGTTTAATAAATTCATTTCATTTTGCCTTGAGAAAGTTCATATCGGACGAAACGCGTCGGTAATTATTACAGTTTTCGTATTGTCTTTTACATTTATAAATATTGTTTTTTTCTAAAGTTTAACTCTGAGAAATATTTCATATATATATATATATATATATATATATATATATATAATGATGATAACTTGCAAGACTGAATCCAAAATAGCTGACTTTCAGTAGTTTACTAGTAGAAGGGAATTTAAGTCAAGAAGACATTTTGGTAGAGTGATCGATATCAGAGATAGAGCGTTAATATAATTTGTATAGAGAAATTGTCACTTAACTTATCGATTTCACTCCCGTCATTCCGACTTCGAAGTTTCGTAAACGTATAGAATATGTTCGCACGTCAAGTGCTTGTCAAGTTATTCAAAGAAACAAAATTGAAAAACCAGACAAGCCCTTGGCGAGTAAACGTATTCTATACGTTTACGAAAATTCGAAGTCGGCATGACTTGCGTAACATCTATAAGTTAAGTGACAATTTCTATATATTAATACTATAAGGGTTGCACCTACCAAAAAAAAAAATAGCATCATTTTGTAGTCGAATAACATAGCAAATTCTCGCTCAAACGATCTCAAATTTTACAAAATATGTAAAGAGAAATTTGACTTATCTCAAACAGAATCTTCCAGGAAAATGGATGCCAGTGATAATAACAATGTGATGTTTGAATAGGCCCCACGTTCATCTGAGGACATCTTGTAATTATTTCTATGGGGCAAGGACAGGTCTATATCCCAAGGCTCTTCCTAGAAACCTAGAGGAACACTGAGGCGTTAAAGAATGTTTACGCAAGACATGCTACTGCGTGTTTGGTAAGAGCTGGACTACCGACTTGACGTCCATCGTGTCACAAGTAGTCTACATGTTGGACATTTGTGAAGCTTGTGAAATCGGTTATAACGTCTACATCCCTTTGAATGCTTTGTTCGAATTCTGATAAATAAATATTTTCTTGTTCAACATAAAGCCTATTTAATTTCGTTTGCCCCTGGTACATATAGTTCTACCACGTCCTTGCTTCTTTGCCGCTTATGTTCTTTAAAAATTTGAATGCAATGTCAATCGCTATCTTCTGTCTTCCTGAATCCCGTTCTTCTATTGTTCTTTATTCTCAGCAAACTTTGTACATTCTCTTTCAACCTATTGCGTCTTAGTGGCATTATCGCCTTGCTTCGGGGGGGGGGGGGTGAAATGATTATTGAGTCTTTATTTCTGTTTTTATAGGATAAATAAAAATGAAAAACCAAAAGTCGGAAAAGCTACAAAAATTCAAAAAAGCTAACTTTAAAGGATGAATTTTAAACCCACCCCGATATAGACGTGTATATACGTTTTTGCCGAAAGTAGTCTCACAGACACGGTCCAATGAATTCAAGCACACACTGCCCGATCCGGTGATTATTCTGCCACCAAATCCATGGACCACCGCTTTAAGTCAATAGGTTATTGAAGGGGATAGCTGAAGTAACAAGAGAAATGTGCGCGATCATGGCTCTCCACGACTTCCTGTCTGGAAGAGAAATGTGATCCTGTCGATGACTGCTAAGAATACTTTGAACAGAATATGTGAGGAACCAGAAAGTTGCAGCGTAAATAAGAACTGCAAAGAAACGTATACTTACAATCAGAATGAGAAAGCTGAATACAGTGGTACACATAATGAAGAAGGCTTACAAAATAAGGAAAAATGAAAGATATCTAAAGGCTAAGAGAAGCAGGGAAAACAATAATCTATATAACAAGAACAGATGTCAGAAAAAGGACAAAGATGGATGGTAAAAGACCCAAGTTTACTTAATGCAACAAAAGACAGGAAGTTGTGGAGGGCCATGATCGCACTCGTCCTAAAGGGATATGTCTTCTAAAAAAGGAAAGGAATAGATGGCAGAACAAATATTAAAAGGGCTGGTAAAGAGTAAACAGTTAATTAGTACTACAAAAGGTAGGAAGATGTGGAGAGCCATGATTACCTAAATCTTAAAGTGATATGAGACCTAATTGAAAAATTTGTGAATAAATGGCCGAACACGGTCAAAGTGGCATGGTAAGAGTGAAATGTTACTGATATCAAAAAAAGACAGGAAATTGTGGAGAGCCATGATCGCCGATATCTGGAAGGATTATGGCACATAAAAGAATAAGTGTAAGGATGGCAAAAAAAGACAAATAGAGTTAGTAAAGAGTTAAAGGTTTTCAGAACAAAAAAAACGGAAGTTGTGGAGAGCCATGATCGTCCATGTCCTTTAAGGACGTGGCAGATAAAAGAAAGGAATTTATCCTCACATCTGAACAGGAAAATGTAGTGGGGAATAAATATTGCTGTCGCCTTGTATATAAGGAAACAACAATTTTTTCTCTCCTCTTTCAGAATCAGCGGAGTGAATTCCATCCACTCTTAAGCGCTTAATATAATTCAGAAAATACAGGACGCAAGAAAATCAACATTATTTCTGCCAGTATAAAAGTAGATATGACTGGGTGGGAACAGTTCTTAACCGTTAACTGTGCAAACGATCTTTAAGCGGTAGCCAAACGCGATATGAGAACTGATAGTAATGTAAAGGTTTGAAATGTCCTTGTTTATATCAGTAGAAAAAAATAATATATTAATAGATAAAAAAATGTAAATGGCATTTTTAAGCTAAAATTTCTGGAATACGGGGCTCATGAGCCACTGAAGTTAATGAATAATGTTTGTGATGTGAATGCTATTATTAATTGTGAACTGGCTAAACGGCTTTTAAACGTTTGAGGCCTGTGTTCCTGAACAAATTCGCAAAGGCTATTCTCCATATGAGATCATTTTGGCTTTTAATGTTTATATATATATATATATATATATATATATATATATATATATATATATATATGAAGCAATTTTGTCGATTGCACTGTATAGTAGGGTCAGTTGGGCGCCGTCTATTAGAGAAAGAGCACCATGACGCAATTCACTCCACCAGAAATTTGGAAATGGCATACCGTACTGCTTGGCATTCACACCGGTGGCTCCACTAAAAACATTTCAGAGACTGTGCAGAGTATTCGGAAGAGTGGGATGAGTCTAACAGTGATTTCGAAGGTACGGCATTTCGGAAATCTCACTGTGATCATTCTGATAGGCAAAGAACCCCGAATTTGTGGATGAGGGCCTCAGACTTAAAACGGTAGCGCTGCTCTGGGTCAAGAGGGTTCCTGCTGAAAGAACCAATGTCTGACAACAGGACTCTGCACCATGTCACATAAGCAGAAGAAATCAGTCATGGCTACCAGACAATTTTGGCGACCTCATTGCCACTTGCATCTGGTTACCTAACTCTCCAGATTGCAACCCCATTGAATATTATGTGTGGGGCACAGTTAAGTGAGAGACCAACAAAACACCTTATAACACCAGAGATGAACTGAAGACAAGGATTATGGCAGCATTTACCAACTTAAACAAGGAGACAGTCTAGAAGAGTTACAGGAGATTCCGAAGTCGTCTGGAAACCGTGGTTGAAGCCACTGAGTTTAGAAAGCGATTGTATAAAAGTGACACACACACACACACACACACACACACACACACACACATATATATATATATATATATATATATATATATATATATAATCAGAACGAAAATAATATATAAATTCTAACGTTCACAGCATTAATTCAAAAGGAGGCTCAATACGGAATATAGAGCAATATATTATTCTATATAATTCTTTCATATAGTGTTATGTAGTGGTTTCATAGTGGAGGCTTGTATTTTCACTATGTCGGTCCTAAAATAGATTCGACGTACAAAACGTTAGAAACTTGATATAATAGGTAATGACGCTGTAATCTAGTTGGGGTGGCTGATACTTTAATATCCGACTAACGGTCGTCCGACATCGACTCACTGACCAACTCGATATTTAGTCACCCCCCCCCTCCACCATGAAGGCATCAAGGCCGGTTTAACAAAAATATGCCCATTGAACCCGTATAAACGGGTTCAGGGTCGGTTTACCTCCCCGAAAGAGAATCCGCCCTTCGGCGTAGCCTCTTTCGGGTTCCTCCCCGCCCGAAGGCAGAGAGTTCAACCGATCAGCCAGTCGACTGACTGACCAACTCACTGAGCGACTGCTACTACTACTCCTACTTATTATAGGTGGGAGAGTCTATTAACTATAGAATAGGGGTGTTCCACTATAACATATAGACAAAAATAATTTCCTCCCGAAAAAGATGCAGCTTTGGTGAATTTACTTGACCCCTTTGTTTCTCACCAGTCGAGGTGCAACTAAATGCACCGAAATGAAGTAAGTAAATTGTTTTTGTTTATATGAAAAAAATGTAATATATATATATATATATATATAACAAATATATGTGTGTGTGTCTGTGTGTGTCTCTGTGCGAGTGTGTTAATTTTTTCAGAATTAATCTCTAGTAAAGACAAATTAAAATAGTACTTTGTCTTTGCCGACGCGTTTCGTCATTTGACTTTATTAAGGTAAGTAATAATAAACTGCCGGAATATACCGAGAGTAGGATCCAAGCGTTTTTCTGCCAGTATAAAAGTAGATACGACTGGGTAGGAACAGTTCTTAACCGTTAACTGTGCAAACGATGTGCAAACGCATGAGAAAACTCCTTGGCATCTACTGTTGGGAACAAAAAGCCAATGAGTTTGTGTGGAAAAGGGTTGAAAGTGGAACACCAGGAACCTCCTCTCGCCACTGTCAAACGAAGAATAATGGCGGGGTTTGGACACATTACAAGACACGACCGCTTGTGCAAGACCATCATGCATGACACCGTAAAAGGTGGTCGTAGGAGAGGACGCAAACGCAAAAAAAAAACTGTTTAGACAATGTCAAACAATGGACAGGTATGACTGTACCAAAATTGCTGATGGCTGCCGTTGATAGACCGTAGTGGAGGCGATTCAATATGGCTTCTGCATTCGCATCCCAGCTACGATTACAAAAGTCAAGGGGATGATGATGATGATAAACAGAATCGAAATATTTTGTAGTTACATGAAATTCAAAAATTGTCGACATAGAAAACAAAAATAAAGTCTTAGTAAAAAACAAAACAAAAAGAAAACAGGAAAATTTACTAATATCCAAAACGAGGCTTACACAGGGGTGTTTATTTAACTTCATAACATTTCGATCTGGTTTGTCCTACCTTGCCTTAATAAAGTCAAATGAGGAAACGCGTTAGCAAGGATTAATTACTCTTTTCCTGCTGTCTATTTTATATATATATATATATATATATATATATATATATATATATATATATATCACATTTTTAAAAAATATATATATATATATATATATATATATATATATATAGTAATTATTTAAAAAATATGATTCCTTCGCTACATAAGAGTTCTCATGTTTCACAAACAGGAGCCGAAAACCTCAATATAATTATTGAAATTAAATTGAATTAACGTATCAAGCCCTGTTTCATCCTCAAGGAAAAATTATAGGAATAACCAATCTTGAAATTTACGCATCTTTATAAGCATGTTCATTCGCAAAATTACTATGGAAACGACCATTTTGATAAGGGGCATACGAGTTAATTTGAATCAAGATATCAGTCACCTTCGGAAAGAGGTCAAAAGAAAGAAAAGAGGGTCGGGGTGTCCATTTCAAAGCGAATGACGCACATCGTCTGGTCAGTCACAGCGACAGATAGCTATTGGCACCATAATACGTCGTTAACTGTCTAGAGAATTTTATTTTATTTATTTATTTATTAATATTTATATTTTTTTAAGGGTGGTTTCGTACATAAACACATCGCACTGAACTACAATTTCTTCTTTTTAATAACTCTATGATTGGGTTAAGCTTTTAAAACTTTTATAAGATATAAAATTTTTTAAGCTAATTATTTAATGCGAAAATTTGTTGATGTCAGCAAAAAACCGTTAACTCATGTGTATGGTTTAATAAATTTTCATTATTTAGAAACTTAATAATGTCTAGGTTTTTTCATGTAGGCATGAGTCATCCCAGGTATATATGCGCATATATTTCTCCACAAGTTGTCAAGTTCTCCACAAAACGTAACAGACGCGTGTACGACAAAGTGTAATCGATTTCTATTTTCCGATATATATATATATATATATATATATATATATATATATATATATATATGTGTGTGTGTGTGTGTGTGTGTGTGTGTGTGTGCGTGTGTGAAAAGTGTGTGTATATAAATATATATTTTTAAAAATATAAATATATATTTTAAAAAATTAATCAGTTTGTCTAACGATCGCAAAAGCGTGAAACCCAGGGTCACTAACTCACATCAATCCAAATATATATATATATATATATATATATGTGTGTGTGTGTGTGTGTGTGTGTGTGT
Organism: Acanthosepion pharaonis; assembly: GCA_903632075.3. Taxonomy (NCBI): domain Eukaryota; kingdom Metazoa; phylum Mollusca; class Cephalopoda; order Sepiida; family Sepiidae; genus Acanthosepion; species Acanthosepion pharaonis. The sequence continues at coordinate 380,251 of CAHIKZ030000641.1, forward strand.
GTGTGTGTGTGTGTGTGTGTGTGTGTGTGTGTGTGTAAGCAAATATATGGATATAGATCCGACAGTATGAAGAAAAATATACGGAAAAAACAAACAAAAATCCAAATATATATTACCATCTTCAGGACATATACATAAAACATAATTAACAATTAACATTAGACTATATTTAATTCAACATGAAAAGACTATAGACATAAGAGTAAGACTAATCAAAACAGACAACTGAATATGTCCTGAAGATAGTCTACTAGACCGAAACGTCCGACGTTGACATTATATTAACATTAAAACAGCATAATTTCATATTAGGATTTTTTGTTTTTTTTTTCCGTATATTTTTTCTTCATATATATATATATATATATATATATATATATATATATATATATATATATATATATATGTGTCAGTTTTCTCCAACGGCAATTTAAATTTTTGCATTCAGTATTCATCTAAACTGTTTACCAACAAAGGATGAAAAGCCCAACTATTTAACCCTTAAGTAGGGGAGAAGAGATGAATTCATACATTTTCCTAGTACCTAGCCATTACACCATACGTATCTCAATTTAATTATTTAATATACCATATAATATTTCAATCATCTAAAATAACGTTTATATAAAATATACATACAATATATATATGAGTGAGTGTGTGCTTGTGTGTGTCTACACAGTTGAATTTCTTTTGTCAGGTTCTTAGCCATCTTGATACCATTTTTCGTAAGAATCACTGAAAGCCCTTTGAGCTAAAAAGAGCGCAGGTTAAAACTGTTTTTTGTCAGACCCACTGTCTACTCATTTCTTTTCTTTTTTTTTTTTTAAGCATTTCTCCCCAAAGGAGGCGGGGAGCCACTGGCACGCAAGGGATTACAGAGGATTTGGAGCGTCAGCATATAGAAGTGATAGAGGAAAGGATGAGGAGAAGGATAGTGGATAGATCAAGGCAACTGGAGATGTCGATTAACATTACATTTGAATAGTTGGAGATTATAGCTATCAGGGAAACAGGAATAGAGAAGGGAGTTCCACAGGCGAGAGGTGCGAGATATGAAGCTATTGGAGTAGAAGAGACGGCTACATTTAATAGTTTCGACAGTGAAAGGGTGAGAGCAGGATGCCAGCCTTGTAGGGCGCTTGAATTCATGACGTCTGGGAACCAGCGAATGCAGCTCCTCGGAGCAATTGCTATGTAACTATTTGTAAAAACGACAGAGAGGCGACGGGATATTTGTGAGAGAGCGACTGCAGACGAGATGCCAGATCAGGGCCAATTACATTGCAAGCAAAAAGAGAAAAAAGATCATTCAGGCCTTTAGTAATGCCCCCTCTTCAAAGTTTATTCAATAAGCATCAAGAGTACGGTGAATAGGTTTTTAAAAAAGAGACTTAACAGTACAGAAGAAAACTGGATCAGGATGTCACAACAGTAATAGGGATCAGCATTTCATCTGAGAGCTAAACATTTAAATTTGAAAATATCCAACTCGATTCATAAAACGTTTGGCACGTGAGAGAGGAATTTCAGCCCCGGCAGTTCAAACAGCAGTGAAAAAAGACATCAAAATATGATCGTACGTGAAACGTATAAGACTCCTTGTTACTCCAGGACAGAAAGTTATTAGGTTGGAGTTGGCAAAGATCATATTGAATAAGTTGGAAAATGATCCTGGAATAATATATATATATATATATATATATATATATATATATATATATATATATATATATATATATATATATATATATGAACTTTATTTCAATAATTCAGATCTTTAGCTATAATTAATTAATGATGAACATGTCATTCTTATTGCTCAAAGTTGAGTCCAATATTGGTATAAAAAAACACTCGGGAAATTCCAGTAAGATGTCTTTAATCATGTGCAAGATATGATGTTTAGGCAATTGAACAACACGATTTGGACAACTTTGCTGTTACACCGGGTGTGTACATATATATATATATGTGTGAAGAAAAATATACGGAAAAAAAAACAAACAAAAATCCTAATATGCAATTATGCTGTTTTAATGTTAATATAAAGTCAACGTCGGACGTTTCGGTCTAATAGACCATCTTCAGGACATAATCATAAAACATAATTAACATTAGACTATATTTAATTCAACATGAAAAGACGATGGACATAAGAGTAAGACTAATCCATACAGACAACTGAAATTTTTCCAGATCAGCGTTCCGTTGAATTAAATATAGTCTAATGTTAATTATGTTTTATGAATATATCCTGAAGATGGTCTACTAGACCGAAACGTCCGACATTGACATTATATTAACATTAAAACAGCATAATTGCATATTAGGATTTTTGTTTGTTTTTCCGTATATTTTTCTTCATACTGTCGGATCTATATCCATATATTTGCTTATATATATATATATATATATATATATATATATATATATATATATATATATATATATATATATATATATATATATATATATATATATATATATATATATATATATAATCTTGCACATTATGATGCTTCTATTCGTGTGGAAATTGCTTTATTTATTTGTTCCCTGATTAGGTGTTGTTTATAGCCCCGTGTTGTAAATTGATGCTCCAGGTTTTGAATGTATTTATTTAGTTCTTCATTGTTGTAACATATCCTCCTGAGTCTAAGTGCTTGTGAATAGGGAAGGTTCTCTTTGAGGTGTTTACGGTGGGAAAACATAATATGTAGATAGTTGTGAGTGTCGGTGACGTTTGTGTGTAGTGTCGTTTGTACGGCCAGTTACTTATCTAATTCCTCATGAGACAAAACACAGTGAACGGCTCAATTAAGTTTGACTATGAATAATCCACAACATCGGTAACATTTTTAGACACCCGCATTTACATAGATGAAAACTGGAAACTACAAACGATAAATGTTATAAAATTACATTTGTTATAATTTTCGAATAAATTATATTTGCTCTACTCTGTAATGAGCACTCTTTTAGTATTTTTGTTACTGGAGTTTATTCCGTATACACCAATCCTATATATATATATATATATATATATATAAAGCATGAATATTTCAGACTAGTGATAGTAGATGGTAAGCAACCACCGATGTTTTGAAGCGTTTTCATGCAATGCAGTCTCCCAGAAGTAGACTATACATTTATATATATATATATATATATATATATATATATATACACATTTTAGATATCAAATATAAGTAATTGATCCTTATGATATTATCAAAATGGGATCAGTTCCCAATTTCCTTATAAATAAAGAGCGCCAGTATGTCTTCCTCTAAATGAGGGAAAACAAAAAGTGGAAGGAAAATTACGATGTGACGATTATTAAATTATTCTTCAAATTAGAATAAACGTATTTCCGAAAAAAAAGTGAAAACACTGTGAGGAAGAAGAAAAGAGTAGAAGAGAAAACGCTAAGAGAATCCTGGGATACTTACTGTTTTTCCATTGGTCCCACTCATTGAAATCGATCCTCTTGTCCGTATACTGGGCATCGGCTGCCGCAAAAAGCAGACGACAGATTTCGGCCCGTCCGCGGCCATTGAAATAGTACAGAGTATAGCTCGGCATGGCGGAATATTTGGGGCAGAAAGGTAAAAAACTGCGAAGACTGTTTGAATAGAAGTCTTAGTTTCTTCTTGTTGGATTGGTGTTTGTAGATAACATAGCTTTTTATATACCAGTTGTGACTCATTGGTAAAGCGTGTATTGCAACGAAATTTAGTACCTGGTCATCGTGACCTGTTTCCAAAGCTCACTCTCAGAATTGGCAAAAGTCGATCAATTACACATAGACTTTAATTTTATCACTCTCTTTCAATTTGGGGTGATTTATTTTCCTGAAAACACCAAAATAAAATAGGCACATAATATTTTTCCACTCTGTCTTACGCGATAGATTTTTTAAACGGCGTTTGATACAAATTCCACAAGGCCACAAATATGAGCCGAGATCTAACCTCCATACTACAGTAGACGTCACAGTTACAAAGTCGAGTTTAGTATGGTACAAGATCGTTGCAATAAAGTAAAGTAGAAAGTTCGAATCTCATTCAGAACAGACTCGAATTAAAGCCCATTGTGTAGTCGAGTTTGACTTGCAGTTAGCCGGTAAAAATGCCAGGAAAAGGTTCGATTCTTGGGCCACTTCAGAAGAACCTGTCTCCTCCGGCCATGTTCAACCTTTGCAAAAACCAGATCAGACAAAAATAGAGTAATATTTTTTTTTAAATCATTTCTCCCCTAACAAGGCGGGAATAGCAATAGTACGCACGGACAGGGGTCTACAGAGAGTGGGGGAAGAGACAGATTTTAAGGTGGATTGAGGAAAGGACAAAAGATAGATGGACGGGATTCAAGAAGATAGAAGATGGCGATTGACATCGCATTTGAATTTTTGAAGATTGTAGATGGCAGAAAGCAAGTTGCACATTCGCGACGTACGAGAAAAGCAACTGTTAGAATAGAAGTGACGGATGAATCCAACTAGTTCAACTGTAAAATAGTGTGACTTAGTTACCAAACTGGCAGCATGCTTAAATTCGCGCAGACGAGGCATTAAGGAGAACAGCTCATCAGAACAATTGCCATGAAAATATTTGTAGAAAAGGCAAAGGGAAGCCACGTCACGTTGGTGGGAAAGTGACTGAAGACGAAATGACAGGTCAGAATCGATTGCATTACATACCTTTGAATGTTGTCAAAAATATCGAGGTATGTATTAGGCTCAAACCTTACGAAGGGCTTTATCTTTGTAAAATATGGCATTTTTTTTCAAAATTGCTCAGTGGAAACTAATAATAATAATAATAAGAGAAGAAGAATAAGCATAAAATCGAAACCACTGAGATATGGTATGACCACCAACTAAACATATTTACCCAAAATAACGATGTAACTATCCTCTGGGACATTCTAATTCGAAGTGATGGGTAAATAAAAGCCAATAGATCTGGTATTATCATAAAAGACATGAAATTCAGGAAGTGTATGATTATTGACATAGCAGTACCATCTGAAACACTAAAAAATTATCTGGAAACTCTCCAAATACAAGGACCTGGAGATCGAGATTAACAGGATGAAGTCTGAGACTCTACCAACAGTAATCAGAGCTCTGGGTTTTGTGAGAAAAGGAATGGACAATTTTACTAACAGTGTCCCAGGTAACATCAACATACAAATTGCTCAAAACATCGCCCTACGAAGAACATCACATCTACTAAAAAAAGTACTATCAATTAAGTGACAATTTTCCTATAGGGCATGAGGATACAAAGCATGTAACATAACACACACAAATAATAATAATAATAATAATAATAATAAGAAGAAGAAGAAGAAGAAGAAGAAGATGATGATGATGATGATGATGATGATGATGATGATGATGACGAAGATGATGACGAAGAAAATGAAGAAAACAAAAACAAATGCAATGTACTAAAGGCAGAAACGATAGCAAGAAAAGCCTCTTCATCGTCAATACTCAGCCCGTACTAAACAAGCTAATGTAGACAAACCCTGTACCCCGCAGCGGTTACGTAGTGCAGTGTTAAGGTTTTATTCTTTCTACACAGGACCAATGCTTGCTAACTAGAAATTACCAAGCACACATACTGAAAATTTATGTTAGCCCAAAATACTGATTCTGTGATAAATATCCAGAAAGAATTGACCACCTTGTATCAGGTTGAACAGAGTATGCATCTACTGAATATAAAACCCGTCGTGATAGAGTGGGCCAATATCTGCATTGGAAAGTCTGCAACTTTTACGGGAAGGAAATTGTAAGAAACGGGTATGAATATCACCTAAACCCGGTTACGGGAGATAGGGCCTGTAAGAATTTTATGGGACTTTACAATACACTCAGACAAAACAATCAAAGCTAAACGCACAGACATTGGGATCAAAGACCACAAGAACAGAATGCGCTTTCTTTTGGCATGCTAATCCCTACAGATTCTAATGTATTTTTAAACATCTTCGAAAATTATTGAAATACCAGGATCTTGAAATGGAAATCTAAAAAATGAGGTACATGAGGACATCAATAATTCCAGCTGAGATTGGAGCCCTAGGATTGATTGGAAAAGAGTGCGATAGACTCATTGAAGGGATTCATGGTAGCCCAGGCCTTAAAGAAATACAAAAAACTGTACTCACAAATACAACTTTATCTATGTAAAATGGGGGGGGGTCTTATTTATTTTATTTTATGTTTTTTTTTGTTGTTTTTTTTACAAAAATTATTATTAAAAAGTCTCATGTAGTCATCTCTGACCTTAGGTCTCTGTTTGGGACCCTGAAGGAAATGTGCATACAACATAATTCAAAGGAAATAATAATAATAATAATAATAATAATAATAATAATAATAATAATAATAATAATAATACGAGTACAGGGCCACGCCTTACGAAGAGCTTTATCTATATAAAATATGTGTGATTTTTTTTCAAAATTGTTCAGTTGAAAATGTCATAATGGTTTTTCTGGTCGGGACCCGGATAGAAATAAGTACACACTAGAAATCAAAGTGAATATATTAATAATAATAATAATAGTAGTAGTAGTAATGGTGACCTTTAATATAGCGTTACCAGCGGGCTTACAGTTAGTTTTTTTATACTAATGTTCACCCAGCCCTAAACCCAAGAGCCACTCAAGGTAGAGGCTTACTGTATGTTGTTGCATATTTGTAAGAAAAAGCAAAAAGTGAAGGCCACCAGGTTATGCAAGAAAGATAAAGGTTAACCTTAGACTTGAAGAGGATAAGATTCTAGTGATTGGGGAAAACGAAGCAAGAAGCAGTTTCAATGGAACTTCCTCCTTACAAATGGAATACGAGGGGTATAAGGATGATTCCCCTTGTGTATGCAGCATGACGGGTTCCAGCTGCAAAGGTCAGGGTTGGTGGAACCAAGAAAAGTGGCTCGCCAAAACATTTGCCATGGAAATAGTGATAGAGTAGCGATGTGTCGTCTATGGGAAAGGGGTTTTAGAGTGGAAATAATTCATCACCCATAAGGACGTGTAAACGTGTAAATTAATTTTTAGCGAACACTGGACAACACCAGGCCATATATATCAGATATTTCTTTTGTAACGTGACTGCATATCTTTTATTTTCGTAAAATATGGAATATTTAAAAATAAGATGGTATGCAATGAAAAAGGTCTCGATCCAGCTAAAAAATCTATTGATTGTTTTTTTTTCTTTCGGCTTATCAACCTTTTGCAGGTTATTTAAAGCGAAAAAATATTTTTGGAGCTAATAATGATTTACTTATAAAATTCCTACTAACCCATAGATTGGGGTGAAGATGTGGGTTCATGCCTTTCTCAAGGGTATTTGCGCATAAGTGAATATAAAAAACCCGACTAGAATTCGAACTCGGCTCTCCGATTTCAATTCTAAACTGTTATCAATAAAATCAACCGCGCATTTAAGCTGGTATTCCTAAGCGGTTACCCTTTATGCATTGACCATGCTCGATATTGCTTAACCGGTGATTGAGCAAGAACCGGAGCTGGACATTAAGACTCACTAAGATATTTCTTAAATAAGCTAATTATCTAAATTTAATCTACGTACTAACCAAGCTTAATGCTCTTAACTTTGATAATCACACGAGAAACAATGTTTTAATGTGATTTCACGATAATTATGTAACAATAATGTAATGATATTCCAATGACAAATCTACTGTTTATGTTACCCCATCTAACTGCATGGTTACGAATCAATGCTCTACCAGGATTAAAAATTTGAAATCTGTTTTGAAATCTCCATCTGTTTTCAAGCTGTTTTTCGAATGCGTTCGAATATGGTGGAGTTTAGAACTTTGTCGTTAATATGTGTATTAAGGGTCATTTTTTTTTTACATACTCATCTAGATAAATTTCCGGATAATTGCGGTGATGTGATTGATCAGCAAAGGGAATGTTTCCAAGGGGATATAAAAACAAAAGCACCGAAAAGCTCAAAGGCGGGAGGGTTTGGTGGCCCTGATATCAGGAAACTCATTAAGGATGATGGATTTGTTAATTCGGTAAATGACTTGGAATTATGCGCTGAGACATCGTTTGTTGATGTGATGAAAAACTTCTAAGGCAATCGCCGGGCCGAAAACTATAAGGATTTAGTGGAAAATCTGTTGAAAAGTTTACAGGACATAGGCGCTAATTTGTAAATTAAGGTTCATTTTTTTTACATAGTCATCTAGATAAAATTTCCGGATAATTGCAGCGATGTGAGGGATGAGCAAGGAGAATGACTCAGTCAGGATATCAAAACAATGAAAGAGCGTTAACGAAGACGTTAAGACAAACGAATGATGGCTGACTAATGTCGGTGTATCAAAAGGGATTTAAATAATATTGAACATGACAATCAAGAAAGAGAAAACCTTTTACCATAGTTCTTATGTTCACAAAGGTTTTATTTCTGTTGTTAGTTCATTAAAAGATTTGATGAAAATACTTGTTGGTTTTGATATATTCAGTAGTGTTATTTATAAAGACTTAGGGTCTGATTATTATTGCAAAAATAGTATTTCTCAATAAGCAGACCAATATTTGTTGGTTTAAATACGAATTGTGAGATTTCTACGATTTTATTTTGAGAAATATTTCCATCGATCAATATCATATATGCAAAAAACAAATAATTGTTTTTTTTTTCTCTAAAAATGAGGAATTTCTGTACAGCAAAAAATGGTAGGTAACCAAGAAAAATTAAAGACATTTTCAGATTTAGCGCCCTCAAATTAACTAAAAAGGTGTTTGGTGTCTGGACTCCATTCCAGATTTTTATTTACATTATTCAGACTATTGTCCTCAAGTTCACAGTGGATAAAGGAGTTGGCGAGATCCAGTAACGGGACCCAAAGAGTTTGAGTTCAATACTCGGTTAAGGCAGTGGATAACTTGCAGAGGAGAATTAATAGGAGATAACTGATAACTGACATCCATTAAACATGGCACGTGGAACTAGAACAGTCTACCCCAGTGAGCGAAATAAAGGGTACTATTCCATTGTACATGATACTGCTGGAGTATCAAAAGGGACTTAAATAACATTGAACATGACAGACAATCAAGAAAGAGAAAAAATTACCATAGTTCTTATGTTCACAAAGGTTTTATTTCTGTTGGTAGTTTATTAAATGATTTGATGAAAATACTTGTTGGTTTTGGTATATTCAATCGTGTTATTTATAAAGTCTTAGGGTCTGATTGTTATTGCAAAAATAGTATTTCTCAATAAGCAGACCAATATACGAACAGAGAGGTTTCTACGATTTTACTTTGAGAAATATTGCTATCAGTCAATATCATATATACAGAAAACAAATAAAAAACGCATTTTTTTTCAAACAAACGTTATCTAACCAAGAAAAAGTAAGGTCATTTTCAGATTCAGCGCCATAAATTTAGCGAAAAAAATGTTTAGTATCTCGACACAATTTCAATTATTATTTTGTTGACCAGTGTAATCATACGCGAATGTGTTTAATGTGATATGGCCGTAAGCTATCGACTAAGAAAAAAATCCCTCAAATGTCTGATATTTGTTTATATGATCAGATTTTGAGATGAATGTTGAGCTGAGAACTTTTCAGCAACATCTAGTTCGCTTATCTAAACTACAAACATTATCTAGACGTAATAAAAATTGAATTCAGCATCAATTTCTTATTAAGATCTTATTACCTAAGAGTGGACGAGAGTGACCGCATTGCTTCAAGGACACGAAGGCGATGGTCATTGTCATCGGGAGGTAGGAAGACACCGCTCACGCTGAAAATGCAATTTACACTGAAGGCTGGAACGACGAGAGGAGAAAACGAAGGCTTACCCCCCAAGGAGATGCGTGCTCGATGAAAAGAAAACACGATATCGGAGGAGAGCTTCTTTACGTGCATTAGTTACAAGAGAAAATGTCACTCTTGTGTAACGCGATAATAAACGCCGAGCCGTCATTAGCTTGATGAAGTATAACTCTTTGGACGCAAGTCCATCGAAAACAACAGATAGCTACATATACTGCTTAAAAAGATATATCTAAAACCGCTGGTAAATATTATGCTGCTAACTCACTTAGAAGATGTTCACTTGCGTTTTATTATATTTAGCAGTCTTATTCTTATACTAGCTGAATTACCTGCGCCTCGCTGCGTATCACATATTTTTTGTAAGAAAATGATGACTGATTTTAGTATTTTCTATGCATCTATAAAGTTAGTAATGCTCTTCAACAAGCAAAACGTTTAGATGTTTAGCTGTTTCTCGTTCGATTGTTTATGTCTGTACGCGTTTACACAACGAATATAGCGTTACTAACGATACTTTTATCCTTCTCTTTTACTTTTTTTTAATTTATTTAACTAGAAGATGGGATAAAGAGAGAGAGGAAAATAGGGTAGTCTACTGTAATTTAGTCTTTAAAAAAGGAACTCGCATGATACATGTGATACACGATAAAAATCACTTTTATAAGTAAGAATTTGGGGGTCACATGTTACACGAGTATATATGGTAAATATATATATATATATATATATATATATATATATATATATATATATATATATATATATATATATATATTCTCTGTTAATCATTTTTCAAAAAAGGAACTCACATGATACATGATAAAATCATTTTTATACGTGAAAAGTTAGGGGTTGCACGATACGCGAGATCGAGAGATGCACGAGTATATACAGTACATGAGCAAAACAAATATGTTACGTATACTTAATTTGATATATATATATATATATATATATATATATATATATATATATATATTTGTGTGTGTGTTATGCTTTTAAGTTCCTTGAGGGTCGCAAGATATCATTGCTGTTTTATGTGCATCATGCGCCTTTTGAAGACCTCATTTTGAAGCAAATTTTAAGAGGGTCGCATCATACATGAGATTTAAAATTAGCGTATGTACTGCTGACCCTGGCTACGCCGTTGACCAAACTATATATCCATTTACTACAATTGGGTCTTCAAAGGTCGCATGATACGCGAGTATATATACAATAACTAAAAGAAATCCTGATAGATAATCTAAGGAAGGGTTGGTAAAAAGTGGGGGACCAGTGTTGCAATGTTCTCTAGGATTAAACACATCCCCCATTTATTGTCCATAACAGATTCACAGAGGAATTTCCAGAATATCCTTAGAGGTAATCAAATGAAAGGGGGTTAAAAATGGGGGATTAGTTTTGTATTGTTCTTTAGTATTAAACTGATCCCCCATTTCTTGGTCAGTACAAATGATATACATTTCTATAATCTCGACAGTATTTAAGTAACTCCCCAAAATATTCTTACAGGTAGGTTTGTTATATATATACACATGTATAATGTGACTTTTAAAGAGCTAATTTTGAAGCTAATTTTAAGGGGGTCACATAATACATGAGATATAAAATTAGCCTATGTACTGCTGACCCTGGCTACACTGTTGATCAAACTATAAATCCATTTACTGTAGTCAAAAGGTACAGTTGTATTTAAAATAAACATGATTTTGATAAAACTGATGTTTTACTTAACTGTATCCAAAAATAATGCATGTAATATTCACATATTTCTGTCGTATTATAAAATACAAGCATAATGAATACGCATTTTTCCATTGTTTAAGTTTATAAGACGTTTAGCTGTTTCTCGTTCAGTTGTTTATGGCTGTAAATATATATACTCTATTATTAAGAATTTTACTAAAAATACTTTGAAAAGCAAGACTAATGTCATTTTTCATGTCCCCTAATTAGTAATAGCTTCAATGTAACACTATGTTATCATATCTATAATTTAATTGCATTGCTAAAATGTTTACTATGTATAAAATGTTTTGATATATATATATATATATATATATATATATATATATATATATATATATGTGTGTGTGTGTGTGTGTGTGTGTGTGCGCGCGCGCTTGCGAGAGTGTGTGTGTTATGCCTTTAATTTCCTTGAGGGCTGCAAGATATCGTTGCTGTTTGATGCGTATCATGCGTCTTTTGAAGACCTAATTTTGAAGCTAATTTTAAGAGGGTCGCATCATACATGAGATATAAAATTAGCCTATATACTGCTGGCCCTGACTACACTGTTGATCAAACTATAAATCCATTTACTGTAGTCAAAAAGTACAGTTGTATTTAAAATAAACCTAATTTTGATAAAACTTGTTTTACTTAACTGTATCCAATAACAATGCATGTAATATTCACATATTAGTATCGTATTATAAAATACAAACATAACGAATATGCATCTTTTCCATTCTTTATGTTTCTAAGATATTTAGCTGTTTCTTGTTCAGTTGTACGCGTTTACGCAATGAGTATAGCGTTATTTACGATACTTTTGTAATCCTTCACACGTACGTAATACAAGTAATAACAGAAAGATTTCAATGTAAAATAATAATGCATTTAATTAGCAAAGGCAATTAAAATACATTAACAACAAGTAAAGAGTAAACGGAAAGGTTATTGATTACTTATCAGTTAATACACGACTGCGTAGAGCTACTAAGAAAAGTACTATTTCGTCTTTGAACACTGACCACTTTACTTTAACATCCGGGTTAACACAATAGTCAACATGTAATTGTAACCACACTAGTTAGTGGCACGATATCTCTATATATATTAAATGGTGGTCTATATTTCATTGTCTAGAAATTCATGTTCAAACTCCGGTGTGAGCAGTGACACTTTTCATTCATATATGACAGATACTTTTATCATTCTCTTTAACTTTTTTAACTTATTTAATTAGAAGATGGGATAAAGAGATAGAGGAAAAGAGCTTAGTCTATTGTAATTTGGTTTTTCAAAAAAGGAACTCGCATGATACACGAGATACATGATAAAATCATTTTTTATATGTTAAAATATGTTATGGTCGAGCCATACGCGAAATGGCGCGTTACAGGAATATATACGGCAAGTAAAAGGATAATTTGAAGAAGATTCCAAAGGAAGAACTCTGGGGTACATGTTGGCCACTCAATCAGACCTTGGCATCCGACTGACTTTCCGGGGAAAGCTTTCATTAAAACTGATGAAACCAAAATAAACAAAGTGAATGATATATATTAACAAAATCTTGACGAATTACCCGCGCCTTGCTTCGTGTAACGCATTTTTTGTAAAAAAATGATGTTTGATTCATTGTTTTAATTTGTGGAGAAAAATTATGCACTTCCATATTACTCAATGATCTTCCGATGTGACCTCCATCTTCTGGCTTCCTCCTTCTATAATTTGGATAGGATTCATTACCTTCTTCAAATTTAAATTTAATTTGAATCAAAGAGAAAAAAATTCACTAGGTGGGTGAGTATGCAAAAACAGCTTGATCTGACCCCTTTGATATGTATTTGATGCAATATTTGATTAAATGAATTGATGAGTAGATTTCAATATTGATATGACAGTTGAATTGTTGCAACAAATATGTTCTTGTAACGAAATCCACTGATGATTTCTTGCTCAACTTGACGTCCATATTGTCTCATTTTGATCTTGCCGATGTCACCTCAATTTTCTTGCTTTATGTTTTGGATAGGAGTCATTCCCTTGTTCAAATTTAAATCTAAATAAAAAGGAAAAAATTTCGGTGGGGTTTTTGTGCCCCCTCCCCTTCCGGGGGACACCCTTTGATCAAAATGATTTTGCCGATGTGAACTCCATTTTCTGTCTTTCGCCTTCTGTATTTTGGATAGGAGTCATTCCCTTGTTCAAATTTAAATTTAATTTAAATCAAAGTGAAAATATTCATTGGGGGCGCCCCCAGGGAACAGCCTTTGATCAAAATGAAATATACCTATCCAAGTACCCTAGAAGATATTCCCTTATTCAAATTTAAATTTAATTTATATCAAAGGGAAAAAATTTCAGTGAAGGGTTTGTGCTCCAGGAGAGTCCCTTTTATCAAAATGAAATAAACTTATCCAAGTACATTTGATAATGTAGTTTCAGAATATATATGGCGATGGGGTTCAACCTTTTGCTAACAATGTGCTGACTTAAGGTTTTAAAATCATTCAGTGTGCCAACAGGATACGTATTTTTATACAAGTCAAAATCAACCTGTTCTATAATAGATTTTATATAGTAATATAAAGTATATATACTTTAGTATGTATTAAAATTGAATAGAGGTGGCGTTAGGGGTTTGGTAAAACGGAGTGTGAGGGTCAGTACAAAAAATAAATAATCCTTGCTATGAGTTAAAAATGATACGACATTGTGAAAAGCCAAGACATCCTACTTCTCAAAGGGACACTGTATATAGAAGAAACAAAATGATAATTTATCATATCTCAAAAACAGAATATCATTAAATTGTTATCAAACGTTAAAAGGGCAAGGAATCTTTCGGGAATATAACTGAAATATCTTTAAATATATAATAGACTAATAGCAACTTTTTGCTATCTTTGTGTCGACTTAGGGTTTTAAAATCATTCCATGTAGTAACAGCATACGTATTTTTTACACAAGTCAAGATCAATATACCTGTTCTACAATAGATTTTATATAGTAATATATATATAATATATATATATATATATATATATATATATATATATATATATATATATATATATATATTAAAAATTGAAACGAGATGGCGTTAAGGGTTGGTAAAGCAGGAGTTAGTAAAAAAAAATATCCTTGCTATGAGTTACAAATGATACGACGTTTTGAAAAGCCATGAACGCCCACTTGTTCTCAAAGGGACACTGTATATAGAAGAAACAAAATGATAACTTATCACATCTCAACTACAGATAATCATTAGATTGTTATCACAACTTTAAATACCTGATGGATATCATTATTAATTTGACTCAGGACAGCAAGATCTCGTTATCTGCGGTAAACATTTTCTCAGCGGATAAGAGTGAACCATCTAAATATCAACAAAAAGCCCTTCACACAATCTATCTACTCAAAGGGTCGGCAACCTTTTGTTAACTATGTACCTAATTAGGGTTTTAAAATCATTCAGTGTGCCAACAGCATAGGTATTTTTATACAAGTCAAGGTCAATATACCTGGTCTACAATATATTTTATATATTAATACAGTGTAACCCGGATATAAGAGACCCGGATATAAGAGAAACCCGGATATAAGAGAGATTTTTTCTGGTCCCAAATTAGAGCCTGTGTTAATGTATATAAAATAGACCAAACCCGGATATAAGAGAAACCCGGATATAAGAGACTTCTTCTCGGGTCCCGACAACTCTCTTATATCCGGGTTACACTGTATATAGATATATTTACTTTAGTATATATTTAAAAAAAACTAACGATTTTGAAAAAAATAATTTGGTCTACTTATTAATAATGTCAAGGGGCAACTTACAAATTCAGTTCAATATCACGGTTGCAAAATCGATCTGTCCTAGTAGACATGTATATTATAATTTCATTAGATAGAACTAAAAATATTATGAATCACCACAAAGCAAATATATACTATTTTTTAGTACTGTATTCGATAAAATAAAACCGTAAAAAATGTAAAAGATTACAAAAAGGCACATTAATTAAATTACTCTTATAAATTGCCCTGGGCACCTCGGCGTGGTGTAGTGGTTAGCAAGGTTGTCTTGCTAGGTCAGTTACTACTGAAAAATGAGTTCGATCCTCAGTGGATGCCACGTACTTCCGGCCTTGTGCTACATCTAAGCTACGTTTGGAAAATCTTTTCTGGGCACCTCGAGGCAGTGTCATGGTTAGCAAGCTAGTCTCGCTAGAACAATTACGACTAAGTGGTGAGTTCGATCCTCACTGAGTGCCCCATACTTTCGGCCTTGTGCCACATCTAAGCTACGCTTGGAAAATCACTATTGGGCACCTCGGCGTGGTGTAATGGTTAACAAGCTTGTCTCGCAAAAACTGTTACGACTGAATAGTGAGTCCGATCCTCATTGGGTGCCCCATACTTTCGGCCTTGTGCCACATCTAAGCAATGCTTAGAAAATCAATACTCTTATAAATTGACCTGATTAATTAAGTAAAAATAAATGTTTACTTATCTAATGGACAACATTTTTATAGCCTCTTCCCTCATCTCCTACTCATCAGACGTCAACATTAAGAAAGGAATATTTTCTGGAAGCAAGGCAAAAGCATCGTACTGTATTTTTTTTTTAATACAACCTTTTATATTTCAGTCGACCGTCGCTTCATTCTCTGGACCTTGTTGAAGATTGTTGCTTATGAAATTTATTATCCCTTTTATCTTTAAGCCATCTAAATCCATATATTTCAATTATTTGCAGCGGAAACGTCTGGCTAGCTAAATGGTATAACACGGCAGACTATATGGTGGTTCTGTGTAGGGTACAGGTTCGATTGCTGTCGGAGGACACATTTTCTTTGTGATTTCTCGAACATTCAGTTCAGTAAATGCTGTTAATACTGTTTATTATAAACAGAGTAGGTACTTAAATACTTTTACCTGTAAAAATAATCTATAAAGAAAACATATTAAAATAAATGTCGGACTTAGTCCATTTCATAATATATGTCATTTGATGACGTAAAGATACGCTTCGAGCGGATATGAGCGTTCGAGAGAAATCATGGGAAAATGTGTATTTTAAAAACAGTACTTTAACTTTGATAATCAGATGCTTCCTCTGTAGCTAAATGGAATAGCACGTAAGGCGAAATGGCGGTTCTTTACAGGTTCGATTCCTGTTGGAGGACACATATTTTCTGTGAAATTTCTCGGACATTTAGTTTGATAAATCTTATTAATAATGTTTATTATAAATAGAGCATTTACTTAAATATTTGTATCTATAAAAAGAAAGCATAAATAAAAAATATAATAAAATAATTATCGGGTCCGTTTCATATATATATATATATATATATATATATATATATATATATATACTAGCAGCATGGCCCGGCGTTGCCTGTGCTTGATTTAAAAATCGTACTACTCATCAATCGACTTAAAATATTTTTGCCCTTCCTTGCCTTTAAAGGAGTGCCCTTTGAACGTGCTGATGTTGCTACATGCCTTACTTCTTGCTTATCTCACACTGCGAATTTTTCTAAGCTCTATACTAAACATTAAATCTGTTACGAAAAAAGAACTAAACAAAATGAACACAAAACGATCAGCTTTAAAAAAAGGACTCGTAACTGGAAAAACAGAATGAAAAAAAGAATGTTAACAACAAATACTTTTTCACACCCAACCCAGTTCTGCAGAATCAGAATCAACGTTGAGTTTAAGCAAGCGAATGAGCTAATTGGAGTAAAGTGCCATGCAGATTTAAATTTTCCCACTTGTTACGAATGCAGATATCGATTTTTTTTGTATGCTAGCATGCTAGTTAACATTCGTGTCAGTCAGCTGTTAGCTCTCACGCTGGCCAATAGAATCTTCCTGCCTATTCATGGCAGCCAGCTATAGGCTCTCACTCTGGCCAGTAGAAAATGGCCGCAAACTACATGAAAACTGGCGTAGAGGCGTGAAAAAATCGATTATTTCCACTATCGATGGGGTTTTGGGAAATGCAAAGTCGGTCTGGGCCTTTACACTAACTTGGAGCATGCGCATGTAAATTTTGGTGCAAATCCGTCGAAAATTGCGGCCGTGCATTCGTTACACACACATCCTGCCTTTTATATATATATATATATATATATATATATATATATATATAAATTTATTTATATATATATATAGAGAGAGAGATAATATTAGTAGTAAATATATACATACATATGCAATGATATATCTAAAATATATAAATGTATATACATACATACATACATACATATATATTTGTATAAAAAATAAATCCAAGAGGATAGAATCCAGGTAGAACTCAATGTCCGAGACAGAGTAAGAATATAATAAATATTAGTGTTTAAGCTTTTTTATTATATATATATATATATATATATATATATATATATATATATATTTCAATTATACATTTTAAAGTACTTTCAGTGATTACCATAATGAAACTCCTTAATTTTTAACCTAAACTTAAATTTTAAACTCGTTTCCTAATAAATCAGTTAATATTTGGAAAAAGATATTTTGTGCCATTATTTATCATGTCAAACACCAATTTTCAAATCGAGTGCAACAGTACATTTTCAAAATTGACCTGCCCTGTTCGGACGTCACTCCTTGATGTTGAACTAACATTAGCTGTGACTACTACTGCAATTCCAAAGAAATAAAAGCGTATTTCGAATGATCAAACAAACAAATTGAATAATATGCACACAGTCCAAATTAAAACACTTGACAAATGCGAGTTAAATGTTTTTGCATTCCTTTCTTGTTAGACGTCGTTACAACTAAGCTTTCATCGCCATTTTACTAACGTTTCCCGCCCAAAGTTTTATTGTCATAATCAGCGGAAACTCTTTAGACCAGCAAAGCTTTTTGGAGGTAATTAGCATCAAATCGGAGATCCAGTCTTTCAGAATGTTACTGCTGTTAACCTTATTATTTCATTCCATGTTTTTCTTTCCTTTATTAATGATTTTTTATTGTTTTGTTTTACAGGACGCATCGCCATTTTCAGTGGCAAAACAAAAAAGACTGTTTGCTATTAATCTTAAAAACGACTTTTAAAAAAAAATTCTTTCTTATCATTTTTGCAATGACCGAATGAATTTACTTTTGGTTGATAATTGGTTCGTGAGAGTTTAAAAATGATTCTTTTTTGGTGGACGGGATATACATTTACGGAAATTGTTAGCGAGATTGTCGGTCAAAATATTGCTATCGGGATTTAAGTTCGATATAGCAAGAAAGAAAGTGATGCAAATACGAATAAACGAAAAAAGAAAGAAAGATGCAAATAGAAAGAAAGAAAGAAAGAAAGAAAGAAAGAAGAAACAGAAGGAAGCACGAAGAAAGAAAGATAGAACAAAACAGAAAAAGAAAACACACATGAAAAAGAAAGTACGATAAAAGATAACACAAAGAAAGAAAGAAAGAAAGAACGAACGGGAAAAGATATTACTAAGAAAGAAAGAAAGAAAGAAAGAAAGAAAGAAAGACGTGAGAAGGCTAACACAAAGAAAGAAAGAAAGAAAGAACGAACGGGAAAAGATATTACTAAGAAAGAAAGAAAGAAAGAAAGAAAGAAAGAAAGACGTGAGAAGGTTAACACAAAGAAAGAAAGAAAGAAAGAAAGAAAGAAAGAAAGAAAGAAAGAAAGAAAGACGTGAGAAGGTTAACACAAAGAAAGAAAGAAAGAAAGAAAGAAAGAACGGAAAAGATAACACAAAAAAGAAAGAAACACAAAAGAAAACACGTAGAAAGAAAGAAAGAAAAAAGAAAGAAAGAAAGAAAGAAAGAATGAAAGAAAGAAAAAAGAAAGAAAGAAAGGAAAAGAAAGAAAGGAAGAAATAAAGAACGGAAAAAATAACACAAAAAGAAAGAAACACAAAAGACAACACGTAGAAAGAAAGAAAGAAAGAAAGAAAGAAAGAAAGAAAGAAAGAAAGAAAGAAAGAGAAAGAAAGAAAGAAAAAAGAAAGAAAAAAGAAATAAAGAACGGAAAAGTTAACACAAAAAAGAAAGAAACACAAAAGAAAACACGTAGAAAGAAAGAAAGAAAGAAAGAAAGAAAGAAAGAAAAAAGAAAGAAAGGAAGAAATAAAGAACGGAAAAGATAACACAAAAAAGAAAGAAACAAAAGAAAACACGTAGAAAGAAAGAAAGAAAGAAAGAAAGAAAGAAAGAAAGAAAGAAAGAAAGAAAGAGAAAGAAAGAAAGAAAAAAGAAAGAAAAAAGAAATAATGAACGGAAAAGTTAACACAAAAAAGAAAGAAACACAAAAGAAAACACGTAGAAAGAAAGAAAGAAAGAAAGAAAGAAAGAAAGAAAGAAAGAAAGAAAGAAAGAAAAAGATAAACAACAAAGAAAGAAACACAAAAGAAAACACGTAGAAAGAAAGAAAGAAAGAAAGAAAGAAAGAAAGAAAGAAGAAAGAAAGAAAGAAAGAAAGAAAGAAAGAAAGAAAGAAAGAAAGAAAGAACGGGAAAAGATAGCATAAAAAAGAAAAAAGAACGGAAAAGATAATGCTAAGAAAGAAACAATAAAAGAAAGAAAGACGTGAAAAGGTTAACACAAAGAAAGAAAGAAAGAAAGAAAGAAAGAAAGAAAGAACGGAAAAGATAATACAAAAAAGAAAGAAACACAAAAGAAAACACGTAGCAAGAAAGAAAGAAAGAAAGAAAGAAAGAAAGAAAGAAAGAAAGAAAGAAGAAACGGAAAAAGGATAACAAAAGTAAGAAAGAAAGAAAGAATCAAACAAACAAACAAACAAACGGAAAAAAGATAACACAATGATGCAAAATCAAAGACAGAACCCAATGAATAAATAAATGCAAAGAAAATAATTGAGATAGATAACGAGTAAGAATGTACAAGTGATAGGATTTTGTTGATAGCCATCTTTGCCCAAATCCTGAAGGAATATGGCACAGAGAAGAAAAAAAAACTAATAAGAGTCTTTAGAATTTCTAGACTTTTCTATCCACATAAAAACAATAATCGCTGCCCCTTCGATCGTGGCCTATCGCGCGACATTAACGAAGACCGTTGTAATGGTGTTGCTTTTGAATATGCATTTTATTTTCTACCAAGCCAAAAACATAGTTTGCCACTGATCCTGCATGTATGTTTCACAGCAAATCCAATATTTTTTATTGGGTATCGCCCCAAGCAAGGCAGTAAAGCCTTTAAGTGGCAAGGGGTTACAGTGTGTGGAAGAATTAGGAAGAGAAACATTAATAATGAGCGGAAAGGGGAAAGAACAATCACGAGGACAGTAGATAGCGATTGACATTGCATTTAAATATTTTCAAATTAAAGCTGAGCGGAAAGCATGAAATCTGAAGATAGTTCCACAAGCGAGAAGTGCGATAGAAGAAACTGTTAGCATAGAACTTACGGTTACATCTAGCCAGCTCAACTATTTACAAATGGATCTCGACGCCAGTCTAGTACTGCGTTTAAATTCATAAAGTCTGGGTACCATCGCGAAGAGCATTATTTATTCGTAAAATTACAACGTGTGGCACAAGGCCAAAATGGAGAATGAGGAAAAAAGGATGATTTTCTTCTGTCTTAATATTAAACTTAGCTAGCCACAATCACTGACCCAAACATACAATTCTTAACAACGCATTCTTACCTACCTTACTTGTTACATACACCATAATAACACATTGTCTCTATGAACGTCCTAACTAGACCCCATATGTACAATACACCACGAAGAGTTCATTCGAACAATTCCCATGAAAGTATTTATTTAAAAAAAAAGCAACCTTACGGCGGTCGGTAATTGAAAAGTGACTGAAGCCGAGTCGCCACATCAGGTCCAATACTATTGCTGATTCTTCTTTGTATCTAATAGATCTAAAACAACTCCAAACCATTATCATTTGTATGAATGATATTCAGTGAGCAGTTTGTTTTTGATTTTGTCGACTGCAGAGTATCGTAGGATCAGTAGGGCGCCATCTGTGAGAAAAAGAGCACCATGACGCAATTAACCCTGCCAGAAATTTGAAAAACGGCATGCTGTACTGCTTGGCACTCGCACCGAAAGCTTCAATATGAACACTTCAGTATGTTTGGGTGTCAATCTGAGGAGAGTGCAGAGAATTTGAAAAGAGTTAATGGTGATTACGGCAGGCTGGAAATTTCACTCTGATAATAAAAGAAACGCCGGATTTGACGTTGAGGGCCTCAGACTCAACACGGAGGCCTTCATCAAGTTGCCTTGAGGAGGTAGTACTGCCCTAGGTTAAGTGAGTGTCTACTGGAGGCCATTATGTCTGGCAACAGGACTCTGCACCATGCCATATAAGCCGGAGAACCCAATCATGGCTGCCAGACAATTTCAGTGGCCCTATCGCCACTTAAATCTGAATAACTATTATGTGTTGAGGGTAGTTGAGTGAAAATCCAACAAAACTCCTTATAAAGACCAAAGATGATCTGAACGCAAGGATTATGGCAATATTCAGCAACTTAAACAAGGAGATCATCCAGAAGAGTTGCAGGAGATTCCGAAGTCATTTGGAGACTGTGGTTGAAGTCAATGGCGATTTTATTGAATAACTTTACTCTTTCGTATTTAAAGATATTTTTTTGCAATTTTGATAAATATATCTGTTAAAATGAGATATCAGTGTTATTTTCATGTTTTCGTAATTTAGGCGACAATTTATCTATCGCACCATGTAATTACACACACACACACACACACACACACACATATATATATATATATATATATATATATATATATATATATATATATGCTGTTTACTCCTGTCTTAAAAGCAAGACATGTCCAACAAAAAGAAAAACTAGCAACACTTCTCAAAAACCCTTTAGTATTTCAAGATAATATTGTATATTTGGAAAATATATCTGTCAAAATGAGATGTCAGTGTTATTTTCATTCTGACGTCATTTAGACTACAATTTATCCATCGCAGCCTGTATATCTGTTAAAATGAGATGCTAGTGTTATTTTCAGTACCTCATAAATAATGGGTTACTTTGTTTTGATCAAATGTGAAAAGGTAAAAGACACTACTTGGTTTCAGTTTGAAAATGAAAGAAAGAAAGAAAAGTAGAAACGGAGTAAGACGTTTTTAAGGTTTCCTGTCAATACCTCATAAATAATGGACTATTCCGTTTTGATTACTCGAGAAAATGAAAGAAAGAAAGAAAAGCTGACAGCAAGATTAGAAAGAAAGAAAGAAAGAAAGAAAGAAAGAAAGAAAGAAAGAAAGAAAGAAAGAAAGAAAGAAAGAAAGAAAGAAAGAAAGAAAGAAAGAAAGAAAGAAAGACAAATAATAGTTACTGAAAAGATTAGATTAAATGGCAGGAAGGACTCTATGGCTATGAACAAGATTAGAAAGAAAGAAAGAAAGAAAGAAAGAAAGAAAGAAAGAAAAAAGAAAGAAAGAAAGAAAGAAAGAAAGAAAGAAAAACTGATAGCTATGAACAAGATTGTGATGAAAGGAAGAAAGGAAGAAAAAAGAAAGAAAGAAAAAGAAAGTAAAAAGAAAACCTGACAGCTAGGGATAAAATTAAAAAGAACGAAAGAAAAACTGACTGCTATGAACAAGATTAGAAAGAAAGAAAGAAAGAAAGAAGGAAAGAAAGAAAGAAAGAAGTCGAAGCGAAAAAGAAAGAAAGAAAGAAAGAAAGAAAGAAAGAAAGAAAGAAAGAAATATTGCAATTACAGAAATCAAAGAGAATTCAAGAAAAAAAACTTCTGGAATGAACTTCGCAAATGGAAGGTAAGTTCTTCGATTGTTGGCTGCAATTGATGAGACGAACACAAATTGCAAGTGTCGTCATCATTCGTTTTGTCTCTTTTTGGGGGTTTCACCAATTCTTTTGTTTTATTCCCCCTTTTTTGCCACCCGTACTCTCCTCACAATCGATCGATGATAAAATTCTATGTCTAATATTCTCGCTTTCAATGCTTCTAACAAAACCCAGGCATCGTTAACCGTGCAACGTATAATTCGCTCGTTTTCGTCATTGTGTTTCTTTTCTGGCGTCTTCCATTGATTACGCATATTTTTGGTTTCTTTGCGTGAACGTTCTCCGGTAATTGTCTTTCTCGGCACACATTTCTATCTTTTCAACCGACCAAAGACCAAAGAAAATACGCGATTTTATCTAGTTTCTTTATACCTATAGTCGTACAAAAATCAATGCGTCCGTATCCAGGTTTGATGTCTTTCTAACTTCTGAAGATTTTATATTTACAGTTTATTCCGACGCCAAACAAAAAAAAAAAAAAAAAAAATTCCCAATTTCATCGACCTTTCACCAAAATACGCTGGAAACGCCATATTTTGTAGACCTGAGGCCATTGCAAATGGGCAGTGCTTATACTAATGAACTACCTATAAAATGCCCGAGAACAATTCAAGGCTGTGGGTTAATGTGTAGCATTTATGACCTTAACGAAAGACAGGAAGTGGAATTTATGTGGTTATGTAGAAAAATTAAAAAAAAAGTTAACCCTTGATGTGCAGAGGTCAAGTTTGGAGTGATTGGGAAAACATCACGCTGAGAGTCTTTCCCAAAAGGCTGCATTTCTTGGGAAGAAGCTGTCTGACAGGATCTTATCACTATTGGCATACGAAAGAAACTGGCTCCTTCCTATTGGAATACGAAAGGAAAAGATAACGGTTAACCCTAGACTTGAAGAGGTGAAGTTTGTAGTGATTGGGAAAACATCCTGCCGGGAGTCTGTTCTACAAAGCAGCAGTTCTTGGGAAGAAGCTGTCCAAATGGAACTTACTTCTTACTATTGGAATACGAAAGGAAATGATAACAGTTAACCCTAGACTTGAAGATGTCAAGATTGTCGTGATTGGGAAAACATCCTGCCGAGAGTCTGTTCTACAATGCAGCAGTTCTTGGGAAGAAGCTGTCCGATTGGAACTTACTTCTTACTATGGCAATACGAAAGGAAGAGATAACGGTTAACCCTAGACTTAGAGGGTCCATGATTGTAATGATTGGCAATATATCCTACCAGGAGTCTGTTCCTCGAAGCTGTAGACCTTGTAAAGAAGCTGTCCGAATGGAACTTCTTCCTTACGAATGAAATACGAAGAAAATGTTAATGATTTATCCTTATGTACGTATCTTGGCGGGCCCCGGTTGCAAAAGTCAGAGTTGGTTGAATCAAGAAATGCACCTCGTCAGTGATGCAATAAATATATTTCGTATCCTATGTCATTTTATAAATATATTTTATGCCATATGTCATTTATATAAATATATTTGGTATCCTATGTCATTTTATAAATATATTTGATGCCGTGTGTCATTTTATAAATATATTTGGCACCCTATGTCATTTTTATAATCCTACATACTTTCATTTAAAATGTGTTCCATCATTATGGGACAACATTTATAAGTTATTTGTAGATTTTAATACGAAGATATAGTGAATGACGTTCTGTTCTTCGGGTATCAACAAAAGTGAAGAATCTAAGCCACGAGAGGCAGGCTAAAGGAGCTTACCTGAATCATTAAGGTCTGCCAAAGTTAGAGTGATAATTTAGGCCTATCAGGTAGGCAAGATTTACCGAATATTAACCACTTCACAAAAGTTTACCTGTATATAGATTTTCTTTTTATATATGGAAATTTGTTTATTGAACTACGATATTCTGGCGTTCTACTGAATTTTTGTTTATTGAAGTTTGCATCAGTTTATTTACTTAATAATTAATTTATTGTACATGTGCCGTATATACTCGTTGATAAGGCGCTAAATTTTCTTATGTGAATTTTAACCACTCCAGAAAAAAACATTACTTGTGTATGGTGCAACCGCTCACCTAAAATGCATAATTTTTAACTATCAAACGGTGAGAGATGTCAACTTAATAATCAATAATTTTTTTTTAAAGAGATTAAAAAAAAAAGATTACTAGAAGTAAACTTATATTTTATATTAAAATTTTATTCTTTTAATGTACTTTCTATGAATATTTTTCTAATCGACTATTTCATAAAAAATCCCCAAAATTTTAATAAAATTTAAATCACTAACAAACATCAAATTAAATCATTTGTAGACAGTTTAGAGCCATTCAAATTTATATCAAACATTATAATCTTTATGAACCCCCAAAATAACACTTTCAGAGTAAAGTACAATAACAGCGTCTGTTTCTAAGTTTTTTTACAAAGAAAATTAGTGACACTTTCTCTCATAATTTCCTTCTCTCTTTTTCTCTCTATGGGTTTTTTCTTCTCTAGCCCTTCGATATCAATATATAACTTCCGTTAAGTTAACCGTTTAAATGTGTCAATATCTGCTAACTCACTCCTGTCTTCACTCTCCCCCATCACTTCCTCACTTCGTTAATTTACATATGTTTAATACGGCCCGTCAAAAATCTGTAAATTTTCTTTTCATTTTTTGTTTGGAAGTAAAGTCTGATGATTTATTACATGGAACCTTAAAGTGGTCTGTTTTTATTTCAATTATTTGCTCTGCATTTACATTGAGCTCTCTGGATTTTATCCTCCTTAGGTTTACCCATACGGATTACCTAGTTTTTCATAAACTAACTAACTAACTAACTAACTATATATATATATATATATATGATTGTTGTATACGGAATAAATTCCAATAAGCAAAAATACTATTCTTAAAAGAGTGCTCAATACAGAGTAGAGCAAATATAATTATTTATTCAGAAATTGATCATGAAAACTCGTACTGCACTCAATTGTTATACGTTATTTATTTATACACAAATATTTAGGCAAATTCTCTGTTTATAATAAACAATATTAACAACATTTACCGGCCTCAACGTCCGAGAAATTTAATAGAAAATAAGCGTCCTCTGACAGGAATCGAATCTTGTACTACACGGAACAATCATGTAGCCTAACGTGCTATACCAGTTTAGGTAACCAGACGCTCCTTCGTATGTTAAACTGGCATAGCATTGTCTGACAGACATGATTGGGTTCTCTTGCTTATGTAGGTCTTCCAGTAGCCAACCTCTTGACCCAGGGCAACACTACCATCATCACGTGATATAGTCCTCCGTGCTGAATCTGAGATTCCATCGTCATCACTAGTGGTCATACCAAACACCTTCGTAATTACGATTAGAGTCATCCTTCTCTTTCCGAATCATCTGCAATGTCGATGCAGGCCTCCGTGTTGAGTCTGAGACCCTTAGATTCGGATCTTCTTATCGGAACACTCAGGGTGTGTTTGCCGAGCTGCCCTACCTTCGTGATCACCGTTAACTCTTCTTGAATGCTCTGCACTCTCCTCAGATTGAATCCCAAACCCGCTGAAATATTCCTATTGGAGCTTCCGGTGCGAATGCCAAGCAGTACACCACGCCGTTTCCAAAATTCTGGCGGATTTAATTGCGTCATCGTGTTTTTTTTTTTTCTCACAGATGGTGCCCGACTGATTGTATTATCGAAAAAATCAAAAACAAACAACGCTAAAAGATAAAACGGCGACAATTTGCCGATTACTCCCTGTATATGATATTCAAGTTTAATAATTCGTAAATATTTGTATCTCTATAAAATTTATAAAAGTCCGCTATAAAAATAATAATGTAAAAGAATGTATATGTATATGTTTTAAAATTGAAAAGAATGAAGATTTTCAATAATATATGTTCATATAATTAGGTCGCCCTGGGCATGACGATGAACTACATCCTGCAGCAATATTAGAGATTTTGAGGAATGTAGAACCACTCCTTAATTGCTGTTGTTTCCGGGTCCACTTTGACTTCGGGTTGTAGCACCTGTTAGGGTCACAGCTATGGGCATATAGTTAGCTCTCCAAACAAAAGCAAAACATTATGAAAGTATTAAAAATACATTTTTGAAGCAAAAGTGCAATGTATTTGTATTTTTTTACCAGAAAAACATTAAAAAACCTATTACCTTCAATTCATTTTTATAAGGAAAAAATTACCAATAATACATATTTAAAAAAAGAAAAGAAAATAATATTACCAGCTGTACATTTTTATTATAAAAAAGGCTAGTACCTACAATACGAATCTGCAAAGATTTCAAGGCAATATCAAGCCCTAACTACTGTCCTTCTTACTCCTTACTCTTTTCTCTTTCCGCTCATTAATGTTTCTGTTCCTAATTCTTCCACACCCTGTAACTCCTCGTGTCTTAGTGGCTTTACTGCCTTGATTATGGAACTCTCTTCCAGCTCCATGCTTTCCAGCCAACATTACGATTCGAAAATTTAAATGCAATGTCAATCGCTATCTACTGTTCTCCTGATTAATCTTTTCTCTTCGCGTTCATTATTAATGTTTCTCTTCTTAATTCCTCCACACCCTGTAAACCCTTGCGTCTTAGTGGCTTTACTGCCTTGCTTATGGAACTCCCTTCCGGCTCCATGCTTTCCAGCCAAATTTAATCTTCAAATATTTCAATGCAATGTCAATTACTATCTACTGTTCTCCTGATTACTCTTTCCTCTTCCCACTCATTATTAATGCTTCTGTTCCTAATTCTTCCCCACCCAGTAACCCCTTGTGTCTTAGTGGCTTTAATGCCTTGCTTATAGAACTCTCTTCCGGCTCCATGCTTTCCAGCCAACTTTAAGATTCGAAAATTTAAATGCAATGTCAATCGCTATCTACTGTTCTGATTAATCTTTTCTCTTCCCGTTCATTATTAATATTACTCTTCTTCTTCCACCCTGTAAACCTTTTGTCTTATTGGTCTTTATTTATGGAAATCCATTTTGCCTTCATGCTTTCTAGCCAACTTTAAATATTTAAATGCAATGTCAATCGCTATCTACTGTCCTCCTGATTACTCTTTTTCTTCCCACTCATTATTAATGCTTCTGTTCCTAATTTTCCCCACCCAGTAACCTTTTGTGTCTTAGTGGCTTTTAATGCCTTGCTTATAGAACTCTTCCGGCTCCATGCTTTCCAGCCAACTTTAAGATCGAAAATTTAAATGCAATGTCAATCGCTATCTACTGTTCTGATTAATCTTTTCTCTTCCCGTTCATTATTAATATTACTCTTCTTCTTCCACACCCTGTAAACCTTTGTGTCTTATTGGCTTTACTGCTTTATTTATGGAAATCCATTTTGCCTTCATGCTTTCTAGCCAACTTTAAATATTTAAATGCAATGTCAATCGCTATCTACTGTCCTCCTGATTACTCTTTTCTCTTCCCGTTCATTATGAATGTTTCTGTTCCTAATTCTTCTACACCCAGTAACCCCTTGTGTCTTAGTGGCTTTACTGCTTTGCTTTTTGAATTCCCTTCCGCCTCCATGCTTTCCAGCCAACTTTAATCTTCAAATATTTAAATGCAATGTCAATCGCTATCTATTGTCTTCCTGATTACTTTTTCCACTCCCTGCTCATTATTAATGTTTCTGTTCTTATTTCTTCCACACCCATCAACTCCTTGTGTCTTAGTGGCTTTACTGCCTTGCTTATGGAACTCCCTTCCGGCTCCATGCTTTCCAGCCAAATTTAATCTTTAATTATTTAAATGCAATGTCATTCGCTATCTACTGTCCTCCTGATTACTCTTTTCTCTTCCCGTTCGTTATTAATGTTTCTGTTCCTAATTCTTCCACATCCTGTAACTCCTTGTGTCTTAGTTGATGCACTGTCTTATATAAGGTTATACATTTTTTGCAAAAGAAAAAATATCAGAAATACATTTTTGAAGAAAAAAATTCAAATTATTCAGAGAGAGAGAATATTCGTTTTTAAGATAAGTCGGAGGAAAGTCACTGAAACAGTCAGCCATCTTTCCATTGCCCGCATCGAGGCTGGCTTACGGTGATTCGTTTATTCGAAAGAGAGTTACCGTTCTTGATTCGCCTGCTCAAGCCTCTCATCTCAATTGCAAACGCTGGAAAAGAATGAGCGCTCGTTAACTTCGTAAATCAGCAATTATCAGCTAAAATGATTGTTGTTCGTCTCTTTGTTTGCTTCTCTTTTTTTTAATACAAAGAATCTTTTTTTTTAAACACTCTTTGTTTCCTTCTCACTGCTGCTCTTTCTCTTTCTTTCTAGTCGACGTTTTAATGAGTCAATCGGAAAGATCGGATTTAATGTTACTTATTTAAAAAAATAAATCATTTAACTCTGTTTTTTTTATCGTTCTTTTTACTTTATTTTGTTTGTATGCTTTCGTGAATTCCGTCTTTTACTGTCTTTTTCCCATAGTTGACAATAATTATCCCAAGTTTACATGTCGTTATGACCTTTTCCTAGAATGACACCATAGACTAGAAATTGACTCAGCTTAGATTAGTGTGATACAATAATAATTTCGTCTGTGAATAATCCCAGTTGATGGCAAAATAGACTTCGCACTCACTGTCATACCAGAACATTAGAGAAGACAGCTGTATCGGCGAGTTGGACTGAAAGGTAACCGCCTAACCGCCCGCTGCAGATTTGTGTTTTCAATAGAGCCCAGTAGTAGCTCAAACAAGCCGTTGTTTCTTTTGCATAATAATGGCTTAAATCAGGATCCGCAAACGTTTTTTGCTCATTACCCCATATAACCCTCCCAGAATGTCATTCCCCGCACCTTTACAAGACTAATTATGTAGATTCTAAATAAATATATATTATTATTAATTATCATTATTTTTACCATATTAGTGCGTATACATTTCCATGGATTATTTTTTATAGAAGAGTTTTATAAATTTAATAGCAATAGAAAACGATGACGGATTTTTAAAAACTCGAATATCGTATATACTCGTGTGTAGTACGAACTTTACGATCAGTTTTTATGCCAAAAATAGGGAATCACAAGGTTCCCAAACGACCCTCCACAGGTTTTGAATTCAGAGTTGTCCTTCTCCTAGACCAGTTGCCATCCAAGGCTATAGAACCCAGTCTGTCCATAGCTGGAGGGAGAAGAAGAGGATTCACACTTTTCCCAAGGGTATTAGCACGTAAGTGAATGTAATGGACTCGACTGGAATTCGAACTCGGCTTTTGCGATTCCTCAATCAAAGCCGCTATCCATTAGTCCACCGTGCCTCCTTCACAACACTCACAGGCACAATCAAAGCAAATCGGCCAAACACCTTGTTTAGAGACCACAAAGAGAAAAAGTCCTTGATTATTGATATGGCATTCTCTGCAGACTGCAATGTATATCTGGAGATCTTCAAAAAACTATCAAAATACAAGGACCTTGAAATCGAAATCTGAAAACTGTTAAATAAAAAGTCTGATAGTCCGGCAGTCTCCCATGGGGTGGAAAGTGACTACTGTTTTTTCGTTTCCTGGGAACTCCGCGCGCCGGCTGAAGATGGCTGGCGTACCGGCAGACGATCGCACGCGCACCGCCAGAAGATGGCTCGCGTAACGCATGACGATCGCTCGCGTACTGGCAGACGATGACTCGCGTGACGGCAGACGATGGCTCGCGTAACGCCAGACGATGGTTCGCGTACCAGCAGACAATGGCCCGCGTATTGACGCCGATAAGCGTACCACAGTTTAAGTGATACTGTTATAAAGTAGCTATAACCTTCTTTATTTTCTTTTTTTTTCTCCTTCAGTAAGTCAAGTGCTATATATTTTTCGATTCACGACAGACTGGGAAGTGATTTTCTCGCAGCAGGTTGCTGTTTCTTTCTGCGGTAGACTAGCTATAGGACCCAGTCTGTCCTGCTATTTAATCCATAGATGGGTGTGAGACTGCCAAGTTCATACATTTCCCAAGTTTATTTGTGCATATGTGAATATAACAAACTCGACTGGAACTCGAACTCGGCTCTCAAAATTTTTATTCTGAGCCGATATCCGTTATACCACAACACACCAATGTCTTCGATAAAATGTCTTTTAATGGCAACAATAAAATGTACCTGTCAGAAATATATGTGCCTAACTAGCAGCATGGCCCGACGTTGCCCGTGCTTGATTCAAAAATCGTACGACTCATACAGCAATCGCTATCACTTGACTTAAAATATTTTTGCCCTTCCTTGCCTTTTTTTAAACGAGTGCCCTTTGGCGTGCTGATGTTGCTACATGCCTTACTTCTTGCCTATCTCATACTGCGAATTTTTTCTAAGCTCTATACTAAACATTAAATCTGTTACGAAAAAAGAACTAAACAAAATGAACACAATACGATCAGTTTTAAAAAAAGACTCGTAACTGGAAAAACCGAATGAAAAAAGAATGTTAACAACAAATACTTTTTCACACCCAACCCAGTTCTGCGGAATCAGAATCAATGTTGAGTTTAAGCAAGCGAATGGACCAAATGGAGTAAAGTGCCATGCAGATTTAAATTTTTCCCACTTGTGACGAATGCAGCTATCAATTTTTTTTGCATGCTAGCATGTTAGTTAACATTCGTGTCAGTCAGCTGTTGGCTCTCACGCTGGCCAATAGAATCTTCCTGCCTATTTGAGGCATCCAGCTATAGGCTCTCACTCTGGCCAGTAGAAATGGCTGCAAACTACATGAAAACTGCCGTAGAAGCATGAAAAATCGATTATTTCCAATATCGATGGGAGTTGGGAAATGCAAAGTCGGTCTTGGCCTTCCCGCTAATTTGGAGCATGCGCATGTAAATCCGTCGAAAATTGTGGTTGTGCATTCGTTACACACACACACACACACACACACACACCTTTTATAGATAGCGATTCAATTTTATTTAATCGAAGGTTAAAATGCTGAGATCAGTCAATTTAAACAGACGAACGATTCTCTTCTTTTTTTTTTTTAAATCCCAGAAGCTCTGAAAAGAATCTAATGATTCTTAAAGGCAACAAATTCCTGTCAATGCATTGCCGCCGACCTGGTTTTGTGTTTAATGACTCTATTAAGTGACATCTAATTTCTGAGGTGATCTGTATTAATTATAACATCAACGAAGTTAATGTCTGTTTAATAGATACTTTAGTGCTGAGCTATTGTTAGAATACAATCTGGGGCGCAAATAATGCTTAGTAAGTTGACAATTAAACGAATTGTTTTGATTGCATTCTTAAACGTCTTCAAGACTGATTTGCCAATCGACGCAACTTACATTTACGCAGAGAATTAGATGCGTCTTCGGTAAACTTGCAGTTATCTTTTTTCATAGATCCTGCCTCTGATCTAGTTAGTGTCCATATTTTGCTTCTCCAGCTGCAATCAATTATAGTCCAGACAGAAGGCTGAAATAAATGCGAGGGACTGGCTGAAAAGGAGTTTCTCCATTAAGAGCTTTCTTGTTTAAACGGTTTAAAGGATTTAAGGAGTTTCTGTTTTAAATGGTTTCTTGTTTAAGGAGTTTCGACATTAAGGAGTTTCTAGTTTAAAGAGTTTCTTTTTATGGAGTTTCCACTTTAAATGGTGTTTTGTTTAAGGAGATTTTAGTTTAAGGATTTTCTGGTTTAAATACTTTCGTGATTAAGGAATGTCTGGCTTCAGGAGTTTCTGCATTGAGGAGTTTCTGGTTTAAAGGGTTTCATATTTAATGGGTTTCTGTTTTAAATAGTTTCTTAAAGGAGTTTCTGGTTTAAAGAGTTCCTAGTTTAAAGAGTTTTTGGTTTAATCAAAGTATTTGTATCAATTACAAGCGCATGAGCTAAAAATAAAAACTACCTGTAATAATTGTGGTTATTGATATTTGACACAAAATCCCAAAACGGAGCATAGTAGGATGTTATCGTTGAAGTGTCACATATGCGGATATGTGCGGAAGATAGCGATTAACCCTAAATATGACCAGTTTACCATTGTAGAGATCGGGGAAGCATCCTCTTAGAAGGTTCAACAGGGTAGCGGTTAGTAGGAAGAAAACTGCGTGAGTGGGACTTATATCCGTATCCGGTAAATTGCACGAAACCAATTGGTCGAAAAATCATTTCTCGAACTATCAATTGCTCGAAAGGCAGTTTGTTCAAAACCTATGGTTAAAAAAAATAAAACTCCATTGTTTCTAATCATACTTATTATAAAACCCAGGTTGTGTGTGTGTGTGTCTGTTCGTTTATATATTGGATCGGATTTCCTACATTTTTCAACCGATTCCAACAAAACTTCACAGGACTACGTAAAATTAACTTGTGGTGGTTCTGACAGCGCCAAAAATTGGAAAAACACAATTGCTTTTGCACGAAATCAATTTGAAAACACGATTAGAGGCATCGCTTTCAGGAATGAAAGGTGGACAACTCATATCGAGTTATACTTATTATAAAACCCAGGTTGTTTGTGTGTGTCTGTGTGTTCGTTTATATATGGGATCGGATTTCCTACATTTTTCAACCGATTTCAACAAAACTTCACTTTTTTTTTGGCAGGTAGTGTTTCTTATTGTCTTGCACACTTTTTTCTTTATTTTTATATTCAGAATGCTTTTAAAATTCCATTTACAGTGTAACCCGGATATAAGAGAGTTGTCGGGACCGGAGAAGAAGTCTCTTATATCCGGGTTTCTCTTATATCAGGGTTTAGTCTATTTTGTTTAGGTAAGTATGGGCTCTAATTTGGGGCCAGAGAAAATCTCTCTTATATCAGGGTTTCTCTTATATCCGGGTTACACTGTACAAGACAATTGTTTATAATAAAATTCTCATAACGATTGAAAACAATGTTTTTGTTTGAGTTTGGGTTTGACCAATTCGTAAAAAAAAAAAAAGAACTAATTAAGACATGCGTGTCCGTCAACCTTAAACAATAATCTTTGTCAATTTTATTTTTCAGTCTTTATGATGGTCGATACTTGATCTATCTCTCACCGTTACATCCCCGGGCAACGCCGGGCTCTACTGATAGTATTTACTATAAGATAAAATAATACTACTTTATTGTTGTTAACTGAACAGTTAAAATTAAAGAACGAGTACATTTATATAACAGGTCTTATATTTTTTTTCTCGAAAGGCAGTTTGCCCGAAACCTGTGGTTAAAAAAAATAAAACACGTGCTAAGCATTTCCTTTTTTGGCACATTTCACGTAAATCTTATTGTTCACTGTTTTGTCTTTAATATATAGATATCCATCCAAACACAACTTCTTCTTTCCTTTTTCGCTCTCAACAAAAGTTATGTCCATCACTAGGGTTCGAGATCTCCAAAATTACTGACATAGAAATAGAAAACAAATATAGAAAAAAAAAAATCAGGACTGCTAAAGTTGAATGTTGTGGCTCCTTTTATATCCAACTCCGTTGACGTGTCGTGAGACGGCGCAGTTTATGTGGTGCTTCGAGCTTCAAAATTAATTCGAGCAATCTGCCTTTCGAGCAATTGATAGTTCGAGAAATTATTTTTCGATCAATTGATTTCGAGCAATTTACCTAGATTCACTTACATCTCACCAAAGGACTACCAATTGGTTCTCTACAATGGGCGTGGCATGTCGGGTCTTAGACTTGAAGATTAGAACTGGTGGAACAGGCTTATGTACTTCTGAACATTTTCCATGGAAATATTTTTAAAGCAGCAAGAGGCTTGCAACGTTTATTTAACACTCAGAAAACCCTTGCATCTTAGTGGCTTTATTGCCTTTGTTGTGGGTGAAAGGATTATTGAAAAATCCCAATATCGGCGAGTTAGTTCGATTTTTCAAAATAATAATTTTTTCATTTTTATTTATACAATCAAAAAACAGAACAAAAAATCATGACAATTTATTTACAAGAAAATTAAAACATAAAAATACTGTAGATATAAAATCATTATATCTACAGTATTTTTAATGGGGTGTTTGAAAACCCCATTAACCAAATGTTGTGGCAATGTCTAACAATCTCGACAATTAAGTAATTTTTAAAAAATTTTTATATAAATATACATGTTGATTGAAAAGTACCTTCCCGTTTTAAAATACTAATAATTTATTTATTAACTATAATTCTTATAAGAAATAGATAGGAGAGGAAATTGTTTAGCGTGAGGTTTTATTTAAAATTTGTTATTGGCAACAGATTTCGATTACAGCTTCTCCAGCCACCCAGGAGTCTCGTCAGCTGATTTTGCCAAGAACTCTTCTGGTATGAAAGACATAACTTCTTGGATTCGACCTTCATGTTCTTCAAAGTCTTGGTTTGGCATAGAATACTCCCTCCTTTAACCGACCCCCAAAGAAAAAAATCACAAAATGTTAAGTCAGGACTTCTGATTGGCCACTCATACATAAAATAGGGAGTTACTATTAAATCACCATATATATATATATATATATATATTATATAATTTATATATTTATATATATATATATATATATATATATATATATATATATATATATATATATATATATATATATACAATACAATATATATAATACATATATACACTATATAATTTATTTCTTTTTTCTTAAAATCGATTCTGTTATATTTCACCCTGACCCGGGGTGGTAGCACCTGTTAGGGTCCCAGTTATGGGCAAATAGTTAACCCCGAAACTGAGACTACATCCGCGTCCCGGGTATGACGATAAACTACATCCGCATCCTGGGTAAGACGATGGACTACGTCCAACAGCAGGGCCTCTGATCAGGAGGTTTTGAGGAGCGTGGAACCACCTCTTGATTGTTGGTGTTCCCGGGTCCGCCCTAACCCGGGGTGATGGCACCTGTTGGGGTCCCAGCTATGGGCGTATGGTTGACACCAAAACTGAGGTAAAAAGCATTATAAAGGTATAGAAGTGTGTTTTAATACCAGAAAAGCTTTATAAAAAAACTATTACTAAAAAATAATATTACCAGCTATAAGTTTTTGAAAAAATAATATTACCACCATCTATACGTTTTTTGGAAAAATAATTTTACCAGCTATAAGTTTTTGGAAAAATGATATTACCAGGCTATACGTTTTTTGGAAAAATGATATTACCAGCTATACGTTTTTTGGAAAAATAATTTTACCAGCTATAAGTTTTTGGAAAAATTATATTACCAGCTATACGTTTTTGAGGAAAAAATATTAAAAGTAATAGATTTTTGACAAAACAAAAATATTACCAGGAAATAAAAAGTTGTCGGCATTAAATGACCCATTGAGGTTGATATACCTTAAAACAAAACAAACCAAACCACTGGGGAAGGTAACAGAATAATAACAGGTAGATAACAGAATTCAAATCCTGCCTTCTATCTCGGGCAAGATAGAAGGCAAGTACCCACAGTACATGTAGTACCCCAACGACCCTCATGGGTCTGGGGATTCGTGATCGCGCGATATTCACTGGTTCCATACTTTTAGCCTTGTGCTAAGCTAGGCTTACAAAATCATTAGGCTTAGAAAATCTGATGTAATGGTTAACAGGCTAGTTTCGCTAGATCAACTACGACAGAATAACTGGTTGCTTCAAGCTTTCGAAGCCACATATAGTCTAGATGTAGGAAATTAATTAAGAAATTAATTCTTAACAAGCTATTTTCGCTAGATCAATTATGACTGAGTAGTGAGTTCGTCCTAAATGGTGCTCTAGACTTTCGGCCTTGTGCCACATCTAATGTAGCCTTAGGAAATCAGATTGTATGCAGCTGGGAATTTGTGACCCAAAAAAAACAAATAAATATGAATCAACAGACAAATAGATTGAACAGTCGCAAGTGAGTCCCCGAAGAGAGTTAATGTCGACTGCTTTTTGTCTAGATGTATTATGACAAATGTACAAGCATTGAAAATGTGTCACCGGTTCAGCGTATCGATTAATTTGATTGCCTCTTGGGTTTGTATTGATCGATATTATTGAGTTTATTGAGCTATGCAGTGTCTGACGACAAATCGCATTATTTCTTCGTTGAAGCAAACGGCAAAAAATAACACACACACACAACGTAAATGTAATTTTTATTTTATTTAATTCACCTTAATCAAGTGGATTTATAATTTGATTTTTGATTTTATTCGTATCATCCCATGCAAGGCAGTAAAGCCACTAAGACACAAAGGGTTACAGAGTGTGGAAGAATTAGAAACAGAAACATTAATAATGAACGGGAAGAAAAAAGAGTAATCAGGAAGACAGTAGATAGCGATTGATATTTCATTTAAATGTTTAAAGATTAAAGTTAGATAGAAAGCATGGAGCCAGAAGGGAGTTCCATATGCAAGGCAGTAAAGCCACTAAGACACAAGGGGTTACTGGGTGTGGAAGAATTAGGAACAGAAACATTAATAATGAACGGGAAGAGGAAAGAGTAATCAGGAGGACAGTAAATAGCGATTGACACTGAATTTAAATATTTGAAGATTAATGTTGGCTGAAAAGCATGGAGACAGAAAGGAGATGGCTAGAAGGTTCCATCTAGCTATTTCAACTGTAATACGATGAGACCTTGCCGCCAATCTAGTACTGTACTTGAATTCATAAAGTCTAAGTACCATAGCGGAAAATACATCAACACAATTACGATGAAAGTATTTATAGAAAAGGCAGAGGGAAGCTACATTATGTAAAAATGGAACAAACCATATTTACAGAAATAAGATTTCTCGAATATTAAAGATAAACGGAGCGTCCCCTCAAATATGGGTATCCACTAAATATAACGTTTAATAATAATAATAATCTATATATATATATATATATATATATATATATATATATATATAGAGAGAGAGAGAGAGAGAGGGAGAGATTTTTATTATATATATATTATTACATATATATATTATATATAATATATATGTGTGTGCGTGTGTGTCAAAATATATAGAAAATAGGAAAGAACTCATTAGGTAAATAATCCAAAGTTCTTTAGTATTTTCGTTATTATTTAAAAAAAAACAGTACTCAATACAAAAGTAGAGCCTAAATATAATTATTTATTTAAAAATATGATTCCATCGCTACATAAGTGTTCTCATGTTTCAAAATTGAAGTTTTCGGCTCTTGTTTGGAAACATAAAAACTCTTATGTAGCGATGGAATCATATTTTTAAATAAATAATTATAATATATATATATATAAATAAACAGTGACAATTATAGCTATATATAGCGAGACTCTTCGCCAAAAGTGAATTGAGTCACTGTCGGTCACTGTGTGTGTTTCTAAAAATAAATACACTAAAATTGAACTTCACCCCTGCAGTGCGCCGACTGAATCTACCAATTCAGTCGGGTTTCGATCCCAGCTAGAGGCAACCGGATGTCTAGCCACACTGATGAGCTGTGAAACAGCGAAACAGTCTGTCTGTGGATATATATATATATATGTTAGATTGAGAAATAAGAATGTACAATTACTTTCCAATTTTAACAGAAGAATCGTAATGAAGTCGATAATAAACGAAAATGACATGTTCATCATTAAATAATCATAGCTAAGGATGGGAAGCTCGGGAAAGATTGAAAGAAAGTTCAACTATATATATATATATATATAAATATATATATATTCCAGGATAATTTCCCAACTTATTCAAGATAATCTTTCTAACCTTGTAATCTTTTGTCCTGGATTAGCAATGTCCCTCGTGCGTTTCACGTATGATTTCATTTTCAAGTGTTTTTTTTTCCACTGCCCTTTGGACTGTCATCGCTGAAACTTCTCTCTCACGTTCCAAAAGTCTTATGAATTGAGTTGGATTTTTTTCTAATTAATCTTTTTATCTCTAAGTTTAAAATGATGATCCCTTTCCCTTTTGTGACTTCCTGATCAATTTTCTTCTTTACTGTTCCGACTTTTTAAACTTATTCACCGTTCTCTTGATGGTTCTTGAATGAACTTTGAAGACAGAAGCCAGAGTATTAATGTTAGTATCATTACTGAAGTCCGGAATGACCTTTTTCCTCTCACCATTTCTCAGCTGGGAAGACAGTGGTGCTGACACAAAATGATTTTAACTTGTTCTTTTTCCAGCTGAATAACTCAATATATATATATATATAGATAGATATATATATATATACACGCATATTGTCAACTGAAAATATGAATACAATAGCATTTTCTAAATTCATCTGTGTGCTAAGGACATTTTGTTTGTTATTAATAGTGACTTTAATTTCAATAAATTCATTTGATTTTTGCCTTGAAAAAACATTGGACTAAAAGTTTCGGCTAATAATACAGTTTTCCTATTGTCTTTTACCTTTATAAATATGGTCTTTTTCTACAGGTTAACATTTTTCATATATATATATATATATATATATATATTAAATACTCCTGTCGATTTTTGACGTATGTGGATCCGACAACCTCATTCAGTTTTTATGGTTGTATCGTATTTGACACTTCAGTTCCGCTAGTGACCTGCATACAAGCCCACATATTGTGCAACACCGAGTATCTCGGGACATAGCAACAGAGTCTCTGCCGATACTTTTCACCGTTGTCTTTCATCTCTTAGCCGGTCAATACGACTGATTTCAAAATTTCTGACGCAACTCTCCAGTTATTTCCATCCAAGGCAACTCATTCGATGTTAGTATGAGGCACATTGACAGCTGATTGGTTACTCTTTAGCTTCTCTATACCTTAGCCACGGCCTTCCAATAGTCCTTTGTCCACTATCAAGCTGGCTATACATGAGGACCTTAGGTATTCTTTCGTTACTCATCCTTACATGCTCAGCCAAGCAAATTTGTGACTGCATCAGGAAATTCTCATTTCTAACAATGTTGCATTTTTCAAGAAGATCACAATTGGTTACCCTATCCTCAAAAAGATAGAAACAAATCACGCGTAGATAAATTTGTAGAAGACATCCAGCTGATTTATATGGGACGTATATGGGGTCCATGATTGTGAGGTGTACAACAACATCATCAAGACGGCTGCTCTATAAGGCTGTATTTTGTGATCGAATATGATAGTCACTCTTTCTAAAGGAGGTGGTGAAGCTTACCAAATTCCGAGTTTTTACTTTGGCATCAAGAGATGCATTTGCATATATATATATATATATATATATATATATTCATCGATAATACAAATGCACCTGCAGACGCAT
This sequence comes from Acanthosepion pharaonis, assembly GCA_903632075.3. NCBI lineage: Eukaryota > Metazoa > Mollusca > Cephalopoda > Sepiida > Sepiidae > Acanthosepion > Acanthosepion pharaonis. The sequence goes on from CAHIKZ030000641.1 coordinate 420,836, forward strand.
AAGATGAAAAGTGAATAGATGTAATACTGTCAATAATAAAATATTCCTATTTTTGATCTTGTTAGCAAAATAAATCGATTGAATCATTTTTATGAGTCACTGAATGTAGAATACTTTATTTTTCTTTCCTTATTGTGTGAGGATATTGACGTAGATAGATAGATAGATAGATAGATAGATAGATAGATAGATATGAACAGTATGAAATATATATATATATATATATATATATATATATATCACTTGAAATTTTGAATTTAGCGTTGCGACTTGTACGTTCCGAGATTGTACAAGAGTCAATAAATAGCACATTCTTTAAAAAAACATCTTTCGGTCTACAAACAATTATTTCGTCTTCAAGTTTTGATTTTAATGGAATAAATTACAGCCTGATGATGAAGACACGGATCTCTGAAAGTAATTTGCTTAACTTAAAAAAATATACACTAGAAACATCTGACAACAGTTTTATAAATGAGGATCACATCATTCAATGGATTAACAGTATTTTAATACATACATTATGTTCTACTAGCGAAGTGATTTCGCCATTAATCGCATTAATACTGCTGATTGATTCTATGTATGATCATTTCTTTATATATATATATATATATATATATGGAGAGATAGATAGATAGATAGATAGATAATGACATAGATAGATTAGACAGAACGCAATAGTCTGAAATAGATAGATAGATAGATAGATAGATAGATAGATAGATAGATAGATAGATAGATAGATAGATAGATACGAACAGACAGAAGTAGATAGATATCTAGATAGATATATAGATAGCGAGAGAGAGAGGGGGGAGAGGGAGATAAATATACACAAACACACACACACAGATAGATAGATAGATAGATAGATAGATAGATAGATAGATAGATATGAATATACCGAGATAGATGTCAGATAGATAGATAAATATGAACAGACACAACTAGATAGATATCTAGAAAGATAGAGAGGGAGATAAATATAGATCGACAGATAGATATGAATACAATAACATAGATAGATAGATAGATAGATAGATAGATAGATAGATAGATAGATAGATGATAGATAGATAGTGTGTGTGTGTGCGTGTGTATGTGTGTGTTTCCTTATAATTTATAAATATGTATATCTGTTGAGATGTTGAAAATTAATCGGTGGTATACATATATAGATTGATAGATAAATATGAACAGACAGAAGTAGATAGATAGATAGATAGATAGAGAGAGAGAGAGAGAGAACGAGGGAGAGGGAGTTAAATATAGATCGATAGATAGATACGAATAGAATGACAGATAGGTAAATAAATATGAACAGACAGAATAGATAGATATGTAAATAGATATCTAGATAGAGAGGGACAGGGATAGATAAAGATAGATAGATAGATAGATAGATAGATAGATAGATAGATAGATAGATAGATATGAAGAGACTGAGATAGATAGATAGATAGATAGATAGATAGATAGATAGATAGATAGATAGATAGATACGAACAGACAGAAGTAGATAGATATCTAGATAGATATATAGATATGAGAGAGAGAGGGGGGAGAGGGAGATAAATATACAAAAACACACACACAGATAGATAGATAGATAGATAGATAGATAGATAGATATGAATATACTGGAGATAGATGTCAGATAGATAGATAAATATGAACAGACACAACTAGATAGATATCTAGAAAGATAGAGAGGGAGATAAATATAGATCGACAGATAGATATGAATACAATAATATAAATAGATAGATAGATAGATAGATAGATAGATAGATAGATAGATAGATAGATAGATAGATAGTGTGTGTGTGTGCGTGTGTATGTGTGTGTTTCCTTATAATTTATAAATATGTATATCTGTTGAGATGTTGAAAATTAATCTTTGGTATACATATATAGATTGATAGATAAATATGAACAGAGACAGATAGATAGATAGATAGATAGAGAGTTAAATATAGAGAGATAGAGAGAATGACAGATAGGGAGACAGAATAGGGATATGAGTTAAATATAGATCGATAGATAGATAGATAGAGATAGAATGACAGATAGATAGATAGATAATAGAAAATGAAGAGACAGAATAGATAGATATAGATAAATAGATATATATCTAGATAGAGAGGGGAGGGACATAAAGATAGATAGATAGATAGATAGATAGATAGATAGATAGATAGATGATATGAGATAGATAGATAGAGATAAATATGAAGAGATCTAGAAAGATAGATAGATAGATAGAATAGATAAGATAGAGATAGAGATAGATAGATAGATATGGAGAGACTAGAAAGATAGATATACATAATTTATAAAGATATCTGTTGAGATGTTGAAAATAAGATAGATAGATTGATAGATAAAGACATAGATAGATAGATAGATAGATAGAGAGATAGAGAGAGAATAGATAGATAGATCGATAGGATAGAATGACAGATAGGTAAATAAAATGAACAGACAGAATAGATAGATATGTAAATAGATAGATAGAGAGAGAGACTAAAGAGATAGATAGGATAGATGATAGATAGATAGATAGATGAAGAGACTGAGATAGATAGATAGATAGATAGATAGATAGATAGATAGATAGATAGATATGACTAGAAAGAGGATATATAAGGAAGACTGGGACTAGATAGAATAGATAGATAGATAGATAGATAGATAGATAGATAGATAGATAGATAGATGGAGAGATAGATAGATAGATGGAGACTAGAATAGATAGGAGAGATAGATAGATGGAATAGAGATAGATAGAAGAATAGATAGATAGATAGATAGATGGATAGAAATAGATATGGAGACTAGATAGATAGATAGATAGATAGAGATAGATAGATAGATAGATAGATAGATGGATAGATAGATAGATAGATAGATTAGACACTGAACGCAATAGTCTGAACAGACAGATAGATAGATAGATAGATAGATAGATAGATGGATAGATAGATAGCGAACAGGAGAGAGATAGATATATAGGGGGGGAGGGGGGATATAAATATACACAAACACACACACACAGATAGATAGATAAATAGATAGATATGAATATACCGAGATAGATGTCAGATAGATAGATAAATATGAACAGACACAACTAGATAGATATCTAGAAAGATAGAGAGGGAGATAAATATAGATCGACAGATAGATATGAATACAATAACATAGATAGATAGATAGATAGATAGATAGATAGATAGATAGTGTGTGTGTGTGCGTGTGTATGTGTGTGTTTCCTTATAATTTATAAATATGTATATCTGTTGAGATGTTGAAAATTAATCGGTGGTATACATATATAGATTGATAGATAAATATGAACAGACAGAAGTAGATAGATAGATAGATAGAGAGAGAGAGAGAGAGAACGAGGGAGAGGGAGTTAAATATAGATCGATAGATAGATACGAATAGAATGACAGATAGGTAAATAAATATGAACAGACAGAATAGATAGATATGTAAATAGATATCTAGATAGAGAGAGAGGGACATAAAGATAGATAGATAGATAGATAGATAGATAGATAGATAGATAGATAGATAGATAGATAGATATGAAGAGACTGAGATAGATAGATAGATAGATAGATAGATAGATAGATAGATAGATAGATATGGAGAGACTAAGATAGATATATATGAAGAGACTGGGATAGATAGATAGATAGATAGATAGATAGATAGATAGATAGATAGATAGATAGATATGGAGAGACTAGAATAGATAGATAGATATGGAGAGACTAGAATAGATAGGTAGATAGATAGATATGAATAGACTGGAATAGATAGATAGATAGATAGATAGATAGATAGATAGATAGATAGATATGGAGAGACTAGAATAGATAGATAGATAGATAGATAGATAGATAGATAGATAGATAGATATGAAGAGACTGGAATAGATAGATAGATAGATAGATAGATAGATAGATAGATAGATAGATAGATAGATAGATATGAAAAACTGACATAGATATCAATAGACTGACATATAGAGATAGAGTTAAACCTAGATCGATATTGACTTGCTGTTCGATTTACTTCGATTATCTTGCTCTTCGGATTTCATTGTCGATTGATTTCCCTGGAATCGTCTTGCTAATCCTGTTTTTCATCGAGAAGAAAATGTAATTAATTCCGAGGCAGAAACGAATTGTTCTTTTTTTGTTTTGTTTTTTTCAAGACAATAATTCGCTAAGTTCGTCACTCGGTTTTAAAATGCATCAGGTTCGGACATCTTCAGTCAAGTTTCTCATTTCACATTAGACGTACAGATTAATTTCTAACGGATTAGGTTAAAAGAGGAGAGATATAAACAGAGACGAGTGATAGCTAGATATTAGAAGAATCATATATATATATATATATATATATATATATATATATATATATAATTATCTATTTAAAAATATGATTCCAACTCGAGACATAAGAGGTCTCATGTTTCAAAACAAGAGCCGAAAACTTCAATATAATTATTTGAATTAAATTGAGTTAAAGTAAGCTCTGTTCCATCTTCAAGCGAAATTTTTTTTTTGGAATAACGTATTTCTGAAATTTACGTGTTTTAATAATTGAAATCAAAATTTCCATGGTAACAGCTAGGGTGAATTGTTTAAATTGGGTAGGCGTGTGTTGGGTGTTAATAATAAGTATCAGTATAGAGTTACTTTCATAGATGTCAAGTCAGGGAAAGGTGGGGGTGTCTAAATTTGAAACGGAAGATGTATTAACCCTAGTCAGGTTGGCGTGTCTATGGAGATTTATTTATTTTTTTATTTTATTTTTTTATGAAAGGGATTTGTGCATATAAAAAACTGCCGTAACGTTTGTTTTTTTGACGACTTCATAGAGGGTTATATTTTTGTAGGGTATTTAAACTATTTATTTGGGCTATGGATTATGAAAGTTATTATATTGTATGCTTGTTTTTAGCTAATTATTCAAACCATGAATTTGATGATGTCGACAAAAAACCGTTAACTCATGTCTATTGTTTAATAGATTATTATTATTTAGAAGCTTAATAATGTGCAATTTCTCATGGAGGCACAAAGGGCATGGGTCATCCCAAGTTTTACATGTTCTAGCCCTGTTTATAATTTTCCATTTTACCTTAGGTGTCCTATTTGTTTCCTTCAGATGCCAAAATATTTAGATAGGGAAGACTGATTTCGTTTGTTTATATTATTGAAAGAACACTTATGCTGCCTCCATCTATCTTTAAAATCATTCTTCGTGGACCCAATGTATATCTTATTAGTGCTAGGGCTCTCAGTGGATGATATAGTACATTGGTATACCACTGATTTAATGCAGCATTTATTTTCTAATGGGCAGTCTTCTAGGTTTCTACAATTACATAATTTTTCCCTTTTATTGTCTGATTTAAGTGCAGGGTTTTTATTAATACTATTCAGGCATGGGGTTTGTTCAAGATCTTATTATTGTGTTTTTTTTATTATACGTTCAAGATTTTCAGAGCAGCTGTAACTCAATTTTAGGGTGTTCTTATTATATATATATATATATATATATATATATATATATATAATTTAACGAAAAACAGACCACTTTAATGCTCCATTGTAATAATTTATTTCACCAGAGAATTTTATCCTTTTCTGGATCCTTAGACTTCACTTGCAAATGGTGAAACGAAAAATGAAATTAAAATTTACACTTTTGGCGGGCAATATTAAGCTTATATAAGTTGACATAGAGGGTGGTGAGTGATAGTATGAGAGAAATGGTCGAGTTTAGAGAGGGAAGGGAGTGTTTTCAAATTTATTTTTATATTTCTTTTTATAATACTTAATATTGAGGAAGAACGAGGTAAGGATCAGACATTGACCTATTTTAGGTTAACTAATATATATATATATATATATATATATATATATATATATATATATATATGCACATTTCAGATATTATGTCCATGTTCAAAGGTAATATTATTAAGTGTTGGATTTATTGTTTTTATTGATAAGGCCTCCATTACTTTTAGCCTTTTTTGCGTGGACATAATAACTTGAACGCATTTTGAAAAAAAAACAAACTATTTCTTTTTTTTAACAGTAAAAAATGTAATCCTTGAAAATGGCTAAATGTATAGCCGAAAGCGCTCGGATAAAAAGAACATTCGGACAGTTTTTATATAATTTATCATCAAAAAAGAAAAAAAATATTAGATCGCATGAGAAATTATATATAAAAACTAAATAAAAGGACCTTGTCTGTCGTATTCAATGAAAATGTACATGAAAGAAGGATTGCTGCTAAATACACAAAATATATATATAATATATAAATATATATATATATATATATATATATATATATATAAAAAAGAAAAACAGACCACTTTAAGGTACCATTGCAATAATTTATTTCACCAGAGTCCTTTCAAAAGGACGCCGGATCATCAGATAGCACTTCCAACAAAGAAATGAAATGAAAAATGAGATTAAAAATTGATGGGTAGTGTAAGTTTTTGTAATTTAACAGAGGGTGTGAGAGGGATAGTTAAAGAGACATGGTAGAGTATAGGGAGGGGTTAATTTCATATCTCTCTTAAGTGTGCTTTTATATTGAGTGGGAGGAGTGACCAGACCATGACCTATTTAGATGGTTAATTTAACGGAAATGATATATAGAAATGGGGGGGAGTAGGGAGAAAAGAAAAAGAAAAATGAAAAAAGAAAGAGGAGACAGAAAAACAAAACAGTATATACAAATGAGTATATGCAAAGAGAGAGAGAGAGAGAGAGAGAGAGGGAGAGGGGGGGAAGTAAATCGAAAGAGGCTGTAATTGGGATTTAACAATTTATGTAAAGGATAGATTTCAATGCTTGATAGAAATTTTGATGTCTAAAAAAATTTGATGATTGTTATCAATTTAAATATTTAATTTTACATACAAATAGTTTAGGGGCTTAATATAAGTTAACTATTTTTATCAATACATTTATAGAGAACGTATTAAAGAATTATTTTAAATTAGTTTATTTACCCGACCAATTTTACTTCCTTAATATTGTAAAAAAAAAAAAAAAAAAAATTACGGTAACATCTATATTAGTTTTACTTTTAATCTAATTTATGAATGCAATTTTTCTTTATTATTATATGGGTAAACTTACTTAGTTAAGGTTTAGGTTTCATTATTGAATAATATTTGAGGTTAATATTAAAAAATTTGCTTTCTTCTTATATATATATCACAAACATATTCATGCAAATCCCATATATACATACGTTTATTTACATACGCAAATACACACATAGACACACGTGTAACAATATACACAAATGTTCATCTATATTCATACATAAACTATTTATACGTACGTTAATAAATAATTACCTATATTTTATTTGAAATTTATTTAGATTTTTGTTTGATTTCATAGTTAAAGTTTAACGTTAGGTGACTTCTGAAATGCTTAATTATTAAAAAAAAATTTGTCAATATTTTACTATTAATATTAATATTTAAATAGTGGTATATTTAAATTTAAGTTATCAATTGAAAATAAAAATAAAAATACCTCCAGAAGATAAATAAACACTCTCATAATTCTAATTATTGAACATTAAAGGAGAAAGTGATATTAAATATTAAAAAGAGTAATTTTAAAACGCCATTAGAATGACCATGTTCTTCCATTTGAATACAATTCCATACACATACACAGACATTTATATATATATACATATATACACATATATATATGTACATATATATATATATATATATATATATACCCATATACATACATATATATATATATATATACCCATATACATACATATACACATATACATACATATACACATATAACCATATATATACATATACACATCTACATACACATATACATACACCTACATATATACACACACGATTATATACATAAACAAGCATATGAAAAGAACTCTACCCATAACCATACATACATGCATATGTATTTATATTACTATGTTATACATATACTCACACATATTGTAAATATTCATTCTAAACTATTTCCATCTATATACATATACAGATTACATGCAATTTTATATTAAAAGTGTAATATATATATATATATATATATATATATATACATCTATACATACGCACATATATACATTCATATACATACACATACATACACACATACATACATGTAAAATACACATACATATACACAACGATACCTAGCACAAAAACCTACGCTAGTACCTATACATACCATATGCATATATATATATATATTCATACTCATACATATGCATATATATCCATATATACATACACATACCCCTATATATATGTGTGATTACAATTCATACAAAACATATATTCATATAAGCACCCTTATCCTAAATGCCCATACATATATATATATATATATATATATATATATATATATATATATATATATATATATAAATTCATATAAATCTCTAATTTCATCTACTTTTTAGAGTACATACGAACAAGTTCTTCATAACTTATATAGATAGATAGATAGATAGATAGATAGATAGATAGATAGATAGATTCATTGAATTAAAAGACTCGGATAGATAGATGATAGATAGATAGATAGATAGATAGATAGATAGATAGATTCATAGAATGAACAGACTGAGAAAGATGTGAATAGAATAAGATAGATTGAGAAAGATAGAATAGAATAAGATAGATAGATAGATAGATAGATAGATAGACAGATAAATAAACAGTCCAACTGAGATAGATAGATAGATAGATAGACAGAGAAATAAACAGTCCAACTGAGATAGATAGATAGATAGATAGACAGAGAAATAAACAGTCCAACTGAGATAGATAGATAGATAGATAGATAGATAGATAGATAGAATATGAAGAGACTGAAGAAACTATTTATTGGTAGAAACCACAGTAGCAAAAAGCGTTAGTCTTTATATATATATATATATATATACACACATCCAAGCATGTTTGGTTAAATAATTTAGACGTATTATTCCTATTTATTTTATTTAGTTTTAATCCTTTTATGTCCACAAATAAATTTCTTGGTGGCTGTAGAAATTTCATTAAGAAAACTTCAGCGATTTTTTTTTCCAAATAATTTTTATTTCCCAAAGTACTTTCAGTCTCATCTGAGGCCTTTTACGGGGGTTGCATATCTAGGGATATGTTATACGTTAATACCGTAAATTCAAAATAGATTCTTACCACAATGCAAGAGAGGTAACTTATGTGACTCATTTTAATAATTAAAAAAACATTTTTAAGATTTATTTTTTTAATTTAGTGATTTAATTTAACATTTTTATATAACACTTTGTTGCTACACACATTTAAAAATTTTGTTGCTATAGTCGTAGTTGAGTTTATTTATTTCAGGCCGCAAGACTCTCATATAAAGGGCTTCCAGAATTTTAAGAGTTTGCTTATTATTATCTCGATGCAACATTGAAGTATTTTCGACTAATATCTGTCTAAAATGGGAACAAGGACATTATTGATCCTTTAAATGCTCTGATATTGAACTATGATCGTTTAAGTAAAAAGTAAGCCATCTCGTGATCGTCGTTGTTGTAAAATCAACATGAGTATTAACATTTCAGATGAGATTGAAAGTACTTAAGAAAAGAAAAATTATTTGAAAGAAAATTGTGAAGTCTTTCTTAATCAATGTTATAGATAGATAGATAGATAGATAGATAGATAGATAGATAGATAGATAGGAACTGGTTGAGATAGATACATAGACAGATATAATCTGACTGAGATATATAGATAGATAGATAGATAGATAAGAACAGATCGACCGATTGAGAGGAAATAAATGTGTAAATTTTATTTCGTAACTTGATAATATGGTTTTCAAATTTTGTATAAGAGAACGCTCTAAAATATTCTTAAAGTTTGCTGTTTAAGGAAAGATAAATGATGGAGGACACTAATAGGCGAACGTAGGTAAATATTTTTGTTATTGTTGTTAGTAATATAATTAATGATGAATTCTTTTCGCTAGTAGACTTAATATAAGCATTGGCTTATATTAAGTCTGCAAATGGCGCGATCCTTATGTATAAAATTGTTGTCAGATGGATCGGGTGTATTTTTAGAGCAGCAAGTACTTTCGAAAACTTCATATTCTCATCGTCAGGCTGTCATTTTTTTGCAATTAGAAATTAAACTCCAGGACAAAATAAATGTATTGCAGACTGAAAAAAGTTTTTTTTTAAGAATGTATCATTTATTAATGGTTATATAATATTGGAACATTCAAGATGCAATGCTAGAGTTCACATATTTCAAGTGAGAAATTTTTGTATGAAATTTGTAAAGTGTTAAATCCAAGAATTCTTTTGTTGTAAGTGTAGATAGATAGATAGATAGATAGATAGATATTAACAGACTGAGATAGATAGATAGATAGATAGATAGATATTGACTGAATTAGATAGATAGATAGATAGATAGATAGATAGATAGATAAATATTAACAGAGATAGATAGATAGATATTAAGACTGAATTAGATAGATAGATATTAACAGAGATAGATAGATAGATAGATAGATAGATAGATAGATAGATAGATAGATATTAAGACTGAATTAGATAGATAGATAGATAGATAGATAGATAGATAGATAGATAGATATTAAGACTGAACTAGATAGATAGATAGATAGATAGATAGATAGATAGATATTAATCAACTGATATATTTATTTCACTCTTGACAGGAACTTATATTCGTCCGAACAAGTAGTTGGCGGCAACGTATTTTCAATATCGACCCTGAACATTTTCTGTCATTGGCTAAGATTGCTGCTTCAACACACACACCTCGCAACTGCAATGAATAGGAAAAATTGAAAAGAAACGATCGATTCTTAAGCATCTTTTCTGTATGTAGATTTTATACTAATTGCTGAAATTTAAAATGAAAAACTAATAATCGATTCTTGTCTCATTAGAGAAAGACGAATTTAGTATCAACTTTGGCATCATCGATCTTTCTCTTCCAATATAATTACCACGGGCGAATATATTAATATTATTTTTAATGTCTTCTTTTATTCCTCAGCATCTCCTTCTCCTGTAGTAGAATCTATCCATTCGTGTATATATATATATATATATATATATATATATATATATATATATATATATATATATATATATATATATATATATATATATATATATATATATATATATATATAGATAGATAGATAGATAGATAGATGTACAAAGGTGTCCATAAAGTTCGTGTGCACAAAAAAAAAATTATAACTTTTATTTGTATTTGTGATAGAAATAATCTGTAAAAATGTTATAAAGTTTAATGTACCTAGTTTTTAAGTATAGCTAAAATAACTAATGTGATTTCAGACATTACTGTAAATCAGTTGGCAAATGTTTTCAGTGAACTGCAAAAATTACCTTTATTACCCTTTGTATTGCTAATGATGGAGGACATTTGGAAACTTAAATAAAATTTCAATAAAACCTTTTTAAAAATATAGATTTACTTCTTTCTAATCCTTTTTACAAATTATTTCTATCGCAAATACAAATAAAGTTATAAATTTTTTTTAAAGTGCAGACGAACTTTATGGACACCCTGTATATCATATATATATATATATATATATATATATATATATATATATATATATCCTATTATCTTATATATATATATATATATATATATATATATATATATATAATAAAGGAAAGAACAATGAAATTTATAAACAAGAGTTCTTAGCATTTATTTTTTATTTTTCGAAAACAGCGTTCGATACAACCGTAGAACAAAATTATAATTGCTTTTTTTATATATATATATTATCATCGCTACACCGGAATTCCCATATTTCAAAACTGAAACTTCAATTCAAATTCAGTCATAAAGATTTCTCATTGAAAAAAAAATGAAGTTTCTATCCGACCTGATACCTACAGTACATTAGATACAAGAGTTTTCTAAATAAGTTAAATCTTAACACACCAAAATTAAAATAAAAAAACGGAATTTTCCTTCACCCCAACATCTCAAAAAGTCAAATTTATCTGGACTTATAAACTAAGTAAATCAATTTCTAAAAAGTTATTCTTAGCATCGCTTCATAATGGAACAGATTTTTTTAATTTTAAATTTAATTTTTATGATTGAATTTAAATTTTCAGTTTTGAAACATGGTAATTTCGGTGTTGCGATGATCATATATTAAAAAAATAATATATATATATATATATATATATATATATATATATTTGGTTGGATAGATGTGAGTTTGTGACCCTGGGTTTCACGCTTTTAGCGATCGTCAGACGTCTGATGATCGCTAAAGCGTGAAACCCAGGTCTCACATCTATCAACCAAATATTAGGCTCTATTCTGATATTGAGCGCTTTCTAATAAGTACCGAGCATATAATATATAAATAATTATACATACTTATATTTATTTATATTTATATACTTTTCATATATATATATATATATATATATATATATATATATATATATATATATATATATATATATTCTAGTACATGAATATATTATGCTATATATCTGTCTATATCTCTGAGATTATTATGATTATTTACATTATTCGGACTGTTATCGTCGTCTTCTTTTGCCGTATTCACAATGTTTCGGCCGTTGTACGCCCCGGCTTTCTTCAGGAGATTAGAAATAAAGGGTTCAGCTCGAAATTCCAATCACCTGAATAAGCCTGGAACGTATAACAGCTGAAACGTTGTGAACAGAATAATGAAGATTAGGATAACAGTCCGAATAATGTAAATAAATAATTTAATATATATATATATATATATATATATATATATATATATATATATATATATATATATGTATAATTTATTCAAAATTATAACAAATATGTTATAAAATCACTACAAAAATAACCATTTTTATTCTACATTCAACACCATCACCTGATAATACACCAGAAATGTTGAAACAAAATGGCTATTTTTGTAGTGATTTTATAACATTTATGTTATAATTTTTTAATAAATAATATATGCTTTACTCTGTATTGATCACTCTTTTAAGAATAGTAATTGTTTGTTATTGGAATTGGAACTAGTCTACCCCAGTGAGCGAAATAAAGGGTTCAGTTCAGCATTTCAACCACCTGGAGCGAACAACGGCCGAAACGTTGTAATAAATATGGCGACAAAGATGAGGACAATAGTCCGAATAATGTAAATAATGTACATAATACCTCATCTCAGAAATATAGACAGATACTGAAAGGCCGAAACGTTGTAATAAATATGGCGATGAAGATGAGGACAATAGTCCGAATAATGTAAATAATGTACATAATACCTCATCTCAGAATTATAGACAGATACTGAAAGGCCGAAACGTTGTAATAAATATGGCGACAAAGATGAGGACAATAGTCCGAATAATGTAAATAATATACATAATACCTCATCTCAGAAATATAGACAGATACTGAAAGGCCGAAACGTTGTGATAAATATGGCGACAAAGATGAGGACAATAGTCCGAATAATGTAAATAATGTATATAATACCTCATCTCAGAAATATAGACAGATACTGAAAGGCCGAAACGTTGTAATAAATATGGCGACAAAGATGAGGACAATAGTCCTAATAATGTAAATAGTGTACATAATACCTCATCTCAGAAATATAGACAGATACTGAAAGGCCGAAACGTTGTAATAAATATGGCGAAAAAATGGGGACAATAGTCCGAATAATGTAAATAGTGTACATAATACCTCATCTCAGAAATATAGACAGATACTGAAAGGCCGAAACGTTGTAATAAATATGGCGACAAAGATGAGGACAATCGTCCGAATAATGTAAATAATACCTCATCTCAGAAATATAGAAAGATATTTTATTTTTAAAAATTCATCTTAATCCCTAGGTATCGCATTTTTGTGGGGTCCCATATATACATATAATTTATATTAATTCATCTAGAAGAATCCTCAACAGAATGGAAAAGGCACTGGACGGCCATTTCGTCCTATTTGGAACTCATCAGCGATGCGCATCCACTAGCGAGAATCGAACCTGGAACGTTATGATACAACACAAGCGTCGTACCACTGGACCAACGAGCCTCGGTGACGAATTAAAAACTGATATATCCCCGCTATACACTAAATTCCGTGGTGATAATCCTCCAAGTATTCGATACCCAACGGATTGTGGCCCAAGAGCCACGCCTTTTTTCTCCAAGCCGCTTCATCCAGAGCATTAGAAGCTGAATCAAACAAGGATATACATTGTGTGGGGTGGTGAACAATATAGTAATACATCGAATCTAGAAGAATCCTCAACAGAATGAAGAAAGCACTAGACAGCCGTTTCGTCCTATTTGAGACTCATCAGCAATGCGCGTCCACTACCAAGAATGACCGCTACGATACAGCTCAAGTGTCATACCACTGGACAAACGGGCCTCAGTGACGAAAAAGGAACTGACAAGGCTCAATCTCGCGACGCTACTCGTTAAATTCCGTGGTGATACTCCTCCGAGTATCACGTCTTTTTTCTGCAAGTCACTCCCTCCTGGATCAAGCAAGGATATACAAGTGATAGAATTTTTTTGGTGGGGAGAATAATCATTTATATTAATTCATGATATAGTAATTCAAAATATAGTAAAATATTATTGGTATAAATTTTTGTGGGGATTTGAATAATCATTTATAGTACTTCATTGAGTCTAGAAGAATCCTCAACAGAATGAAGAAAACACTGTACGGTCGTTTCGTCCTATTTGGGACTCCTCAGCAGTGTGCATCCACTAACGAGAGGCGGACCCGGACCGTTACGACACAAGGCAAGCGTCATACCACTGGACCAATAGACCTCGGTGACAAAGAAGAAGATATAGAGGATTTGAATAATCATTTAAAGTAATTCATCGAAGAAGGTTTCTCAGCAGAATGCAGAAAGCACTGGATGTCCGCTTCATTCTATATTGTAACGTATATATTGTTATGGTACCTTACCCATAATCACATAATAGACTATTCCATACTTAATAAATACTGCGTCTCAAGAGGAAGCAGGGAGTTCAGTCTGAAGTGAGGTCCGTCAGGAGTCAGTCAGTCAGAGCGAACGAGTCAGTCAGTCGAGTCAGAGGCAGTCCGAAACAGAGTCGCGTTCAGACAATTACTACTAAACCTGATTGTTCGTACTAACACTTTCTACTTCTCTGTATATATTCCTGTTTGTAATATATCTGTGTTATTCCATATCCGTGTTCGAGTTCTTCTTTATTGGTTCTACCTTGGACTATCACACGTGGTACAAGGAACCGGACCATAACAATAGCGATAAAGTCGAGTCAAGATTCGAGTCAGAGGCAGTCCGAAACAGAGTCGCGTTCAGACAATTACGACTAAACCTGATTGTTCGTACTAACACTTTCTACTTCTCTGTATATATTCCTGTTTGTAATATATCTGTGTTATTCCATATCCGTGTTCGAGTTCTTCTTTATTGGTTCTACCTTGGACTATCACCGTAGTACAAGGAACGGACCATAACATATATATATATATATATATATATATATATATATATATATATATATATATATATAGTATAGTGTCAAAAACAGACTGTTTCGCTGTATCACAGCTCATCAATGTGACTAGATGTCTGGTTGCCTCTAGGTAGGATCGAAACCCAACAGAATTGGCGTCAGTTGCAGATTCTACCGCTAAGCCGTTGGCGCACAGCAAGGATGAAGTTGAATTTAAGCGTATTTATTTTTAGATAAACAAACAGTGACTGAGAGAATTCAATTCGATTTTCCGAAGAGTCTTTCATTATTAGTAGTAATGGATACTGTTTACAAACTCACACTTTCTCTCAAGAGAGCTCAAGCAAACTAAATTTTTCAGGAGCTTATATATATATATATATATATATATATATATATATATATATATATATATTTTACAGGACTTTATCTGGCCTGGGGCTCTTTTGCTCCCAGAGCCAGAAAGGTTAACTTTTATAAGTTGTCTTACCCATAGGGCATTGAAGATTTGTTCTGAGAGTGTAGACTCGAGGCCGAATTGAGAACAATTAAGGAATTGTTTCTTAAGAACGGTTACCCTGAATCAGTTATTAAAACTGTCATTGAACGCAAGATCAGGAAATTCACTGAAATTAAGAAATATGGCCCTTCCAAATGTCCTATATATGTCAGGCTCCCTTGGATTGGTCCTATGAGTCAGACATACGCCGATAAGATCTCTTCATCCATTAAATGGTGTTATAATGCCGTTACAGTCAGGAACATATTTACTACCAGGAGGGCTTTCCTCCCTTGCCGTAAGGATGTTTTGCCTACCTACCATAATAATTTAGTTATTTATCAATTTAAATGTCGATGCGGGCTCGACTATGTGGGCAAAACTATCCAGAGGTTTGAGGTTAGAATCGCCCAACATGTCCCGGGCTGCATGCGCAGGCATGAGGTTGTGACATCCGGGTGTTCGCAGACTCATGCCTCTGCTATCGGTGAACATCTATTAAATTCTGGTGTTTGTAGGACTGAGTATTCTCCCCATTTCTTTTCGGTATTGCACAGGGCTAGGAATAGCTCCACCTCGACATTTTGGAGTCTGTTATTATCAACATACGTAGGCCGGCCCTCTGCGTACAACGGGAGATGAAGTTTAAGTTGGCCTTATTTGGGGGAACGGTTACATGATTTGAGGTAAAACATTTTTTTCCCCTTACCATCCTGTTTTATTACGGTATCAATAAAAATTGTTCTTGTTAGTACTCCGTTTTAGATTACCGACGATTGTGTTTGAAAATGTGTCGGTCGAAAGGTACCTTACATTTTAGGTTTTAAACGCGGATATTGTTGTAACTTATGTTTAATATGATCCCATATTTTTTATTCCTCAAATGTCTGATTAGACTTGGCAGTACGAGAAATTGGCAGTTTATATATATATATATATATATATATATATATATATATATATTAGAATTATGTTTTCCTAACGAAATGTCCTAACAAAGACTAAAGGTTATCTTCTCCAATGGTTTCCTCATGCACCTATTTATTTATTTATTTAGGTGCAATCTAGAATATGGTCCGAAAGTTTTGTCACCCATACTAATGAGAACAGTAGACAGACAAATAATAAAGTAATTACAAAGCACGTGTACTGGATTTAGTTTATTCACTTTCATTGGCGCTGTCACACATCAAGAAGCTCTGTATCAACGCCATCATTTTCGTGGCAGCCATCTGAAATAGAAAAATTATATGAAATAGGGGGCGACAAGTCTTTCGGACCACCCTGTATATTAATCATTTTTTCATAGGGGATAAATTTACTACTTAATATAAAAAAAACTGTTCCCCCACTTCATGTCCAGTAGAATTGGAAATTAATATATTTATAAATTGTATATTAATCATTTTTTTCCGTAGGGAATCAATTTAATAACAGTAAAAAATCGATCCCTCATTTCCTGTCCAGAGAATTGTATATTAATCATTTTTATAGGAGATAAATTTTCTACTTAATAACAAGAGAAAAATTATCTCTCATTTCCTGTCGAGGGTAATAGTATATAAATATATGTAAAAATTGTATATTAATCATTTTTTCCATAGGGGATGAAATTACTACTTGATAACAATAGAAAAATGATCCCCCATTTCAGGTCCAGTAGAATTGGATATTAATATATGTATAAATAGTATATTAATCATTTTTTTTCCCTTAGGGAATCAAATTACTACTTGATAACAATAGAAAATTGATCCCCCATTTCCTGTCCAGGAGAATTGGATATTAATATATGTATAAATTGTATATTAATCATTTTTTCCATAGGGGTTCAAATTACTACTTGATAACAATAGAAAATTGATCCCCCATTTCTTGTCCATGAGAATTGGATATTAATATATGTATAAATTGTATATTAATCTTTTTTTTCCATAGGGGTTCAAATTACTACTTGATAACAATAGAAAATTGATCCCCCATTTCATGTCCAGGAGAATTGGATATTAATATATGTATAAATTGCATATTAATCATTTTTTTTCCATAGGGGATCAAATTACTACTTGATAACAATAGAAAATTGATCCCCCATTTCCTGTCCAGGAGAATTGGATATTAATATATGTATAAATTGTATATTAATCATTTCTTTTCCATAGGGATCAAATTACTACTTGATAACAATAGAAAATTGATCCCCCATTTCCTGTCCAGTATAATTGGATATTAATATATGTATAAATTGTATATTAATCATTTCTTTTCCATAGGGATCAAATTACTACTTGATAACAATAGAAAATTGATCCCCCATTTCCTGTCCTGGAGAATTGGATATTAATATATGTATAAATTGTATATTAATCATTTCTTTCCATAGGGGATCAAATTTCCATAACAACAGAAAATTGATCCCCAAATCCACATAACTGGATATTAATATAATATAAAATTATATTAATCATTTCTTTTCCATGTCAAATTACTACTTGATAAAAATTGATCCCCCATTTATTAATATATGGATATTAATATATGTATAAATTGTATATTAATCATTTCTTTTCCATAGGGATCAAATTACTACTTGATAACAACAGAAAATTGATCCCCATTTCCTGTCCAGGAATTGGATATTAATATTGGATATTTTCTTTCCATAATACTACTTGATAATAATAGAAAAAATTGGATATTAATATATTAATATATTCATCATTTTTTTCCATAGGGATCAAATTACTTTTGATAACAATAGAAAATTGATCCCCCATTTCATGTCCAGGAGAATTGGATATTAATATATGTATAAATTGTATATTAATTTTTTTTCCATAGGGATCAAATTACTACTTGATAACAATAGAAAATTGATCCCCATTTCCTGTCGAGGAGAATTGATATTAATATATGGATATTAAATCCATAGGGTATAAATTGATAACAATAGAAAATTGATCCCCATTTCTTTTCCAGGATAGGGATCAAATTACTACTTGATAAAAAATAGAAAATTGATGCCCCATCTCCTGTCCAGTAGAATTGGATATTAATATATATATAAATTGTATATTAATCATTTTTTTTCCATTGGGGATCAAATTACTACTTGATAACAATAGAAAATTGATCCCCCATTTCCTGTCCAGTATTACTGGATATTAATATATGTATAAATTGTATATTAATCATTTTTTTCCATAGGGGATCAAATTACTACTTGATAACAATAAAAAATTTCCTATCAGTATAACTGGATATTAATATATGTATAAATTGTATATTAATTTTTCCATAGGGATCAAATTACTTGATAACAATAGAAAATTGATCCCCATTTCCTGTCCAGGAGAATTGGATATTAATATATATATAAATTGTATATTAATCATTTTTTTTCCATAGGGATCAAATTACTACTTGATAACAATAGAAAATTGATCCCCATTTCCTGTCCAGAGAATTGGATATTAATATATGTATAAATTGTATATTAATCATTTTTTTCCATAGGATCAAATTACTACTTGATAACAATAGAAAATTGATCCCCATTTCCTGTCCAGGAGAATTGGATATTAATATATGTATAAATTGTATATTAATCAATTTTTTTTCCATAGGGATCAAATTACTACTTGATAACAATAGAAAATTGATCCCCCATTTCCTGTCCTGGATATTAATATGTATAAATTGGATATTATATGATATAAATTGTATATTAATCATTTCTTTTCCATAGGGATCAAATTACTACTTGATAACAATAGAAAATTGATCCCCCATTTCCTGTCCAGTATTACTGGATATTAATATATGTATAAATTGTATATTAATCATTTCTTTTCCATAGGGATCAAATTACTACTTGATAACAATAGAAAATTGATCCCCATTTCTATCCAGGAGAATTGGATATTAATATATGTATAAATTGTATATTAATCATTTCTTTTCCATAGGGATCAAATTACTACTTGATAACAATAGAAAATTGATCCCCCATTTCCTGTCCAGGAGAATTGGATATTAATATATGTATAAATTGTATATTAATCATTTTTTTCCATAGGGATCAAATTACTACTTGATAACAATAGAAAATTGATCCCCCATTTCCTGTCCAGGAGAATTGGATATTAATATATGTATAAATTGTATATTAATCATTTCTTTTCCATAGGGATCAAATTACTACTTGATAACAATAGAAAATTGATCCCCCATTTCCTGTCCAGGAGAATTGGATATTAATATATGTATAAATTGTATATTAATCATTTCTTTTCCATAGGGATCAAATTACTACTTGATAACAATAGAAAATTGATCCCCCATTTCCTGTCCAGTATTACTGGATATTAATATATGTATAAATTGTATATTAATCATTTTTTTCCATAGGGGATCAAACTACTACTTGATAACAATAGAAAATTGATCCCCCATTTCTTGTCCATGACAATTGGATATTAATATATGTATAAATTGTATATTAATCATTTTAAATTTTTCCATAGGGATCAAATTACTATTTTGATAACAATAGAAAATTGATCCCCATTTCCATTTTTGTCAGGGAGTAAATTAACTTGGATAGAAAATGATAATCCCTGTATAGAATTGATAATATATATATAAATTGTATATTTCTTTTTTCCATACGGGATCAAATTACTACTTGATAACAATAGAAAATTGATAAGGAGAATTGGATATTAATATATGTATAAATTGTATATTCATCATTTTTTTCCATAGGGATCAATTTACTACTTGATAACAATAGAAAATTGATCCCCCATTTCCTGTCCAGTATAACTGGATATTAATATATGTATAAATTGTATATTAATCATTTCTTTTCCATACGGATGAAATTACTACTTGATAACAATAGAAAATTGATCCCCCATTTCCTGTCCAGGATAATTGGATATTAATATATGTATAAATTGTATATTAATCATTTCTTTTCCATAGGGATCAAATTACTACTTGATAACAATAGAAAACTGATCCCCCATTTCCTGTCCAGGAGAATTGGATATTAATATATGTATAAATTGTATATTAATCATTTTTTCCATAGGGGTTCAAATTACTACTTGATAACAATAGAAAATTGATCCCCCATTTCCTGTCCAGGAGAATTGGATATTAATATATGTATAAATTGTATATTAATCATTTCTTTTCCATAAGGATTTAACAATAGGAAAATTGACTGTTGGATAACAATAGTACATAAATTGTATATTAATCATCCCCCAAATTACTACTTTCTGTCCAGGAGAATTGGATATTAATATATGTATAAATTGTATATTAATCATTTTTTTCCATAGGGATCAAATTACTACTTGATAACAATAGAAAATTGATCCCCCATTTCATGTCCAGGAGAATTGGATATTAATATATGTATAAATTGTATATTAATCATTTTTTTCCATAGGGATCAAATTACTACTTGATAACAATAGAAAATTGATCCCCCATTTCCTGTCCAGAGAATGGATATTAATATATGTATAAATTGTTTATTAATCATTTTTTCAATAGGATCAAAGTTACTAGATAACAAGAAAAATTGATCCCATTTCATCGTCCTGGATTGGATATTAATATATGTATAAATTGTATATTAATCATTTTTTTTCCATAGGGATCAAATTACTACTTGATAACAAGAAAATTGATCCCCATTTCCTGTCCAGGAGAATTGGATATTTATATGTATAAATTGTATATTCATCATTTTTCCATAGGGTTCAAATTACTACTGATAACAATAGAAAATTGATCCCCATTTCATGTCGAGGAGAATTGGATATTAATATATGTATAAATTGTATAATATTTTTTTTCCATTAAATTACTACTTTTTTTCCCCATAGGGATCAAATTTACTATGTATAAATTGTATATTAAAATTGATCCCCATTTCACATATCCAGGAAAATTGGATCCATTAATATATGTATAAATTGTATATTAATCATTTTTTTCCATAGGTTCAAATTACTACTTGATAATAATAGAAAATTGATCCCCCATTTCCTGTCCTGGAGAATTGGATATTAATATATGTATAAATTGTATATTAATCATTTTTTTTCCATAGGGATCAAATTACTACTTGATAACAATAGAAAATTGATCCCCCATTTCCTGTCCAGGAGAATTGGATATTAATATATGTATAAATTGTATATTAATCATTTCTTTTCCATAGGGATCAAATTACTACTTGATAACAATGAAAATTGATCCCATTTATGTCCAGGAGAATTGATATTAATATATGTATAAATTGTTTATTAATCATTTCTTTTCCATAGGGATCAAATTACTACTTGATAACAATAGAAAATTGATCCCCCCATTTCGTCCAGGATAATTGATATTAATATATGTATAAATGTATATTAATCATTTCCCATAGGGATCAAATTACTACTTGTAACAATAAAGAAAATTGATCCCCATTTCTGTCCATTATTATTGGATATTAATATGTATAAATTTTCCCTAGGGATATTAATCATTTTTTTTCCATAGGATCAAATTACAATTTACTTGATAACAATAGATTAAATTGATCCCCATAGGATTTCTTGTCCAATAGAAAATTGATCCCCATTTGGATATTAATATATGTATAAATTGTATATTAATGTTTTTTTCCATAGGGGATCAAATTACTACCTGATAACAATAGAAAAATTGATCCCCCATTTCTGTCCAGGAGAATTGGATATTAATATATGTATAAATTGTATATTAATCATTTTTTTTCCATAGGGATCAAATTACTACTTGATAACAATAGAAAATTGATCCGTTTATTTCTTTCCAGTATTAATTGGATATTAATATATGGATATTATAAATTGTATATTAATCATTTTTTTTCCATTGGGATCAAATTACTACTTGATAACAATAGAAAATTGATCCCCCATTTCCTGTCCAGGAGAATTGATATTAATATATGTATAAATTGTATATTAATCATTTTTTTTCCATAGGGATCAAATTACTACTTGATAAGAATAGAAAATTGATCCCCATTTCCTGTCCAGGAGAATTGGATATTAATATATGTATAAATTGTATATTAATCATTTTTTTCCATAGGGATCAAATTACTTGATAACAATGAAAATTGATCCCCATTTCCGTCCAGGAGAATTGATATTAATATATGTATAAATTGTATATTAATCATTTTTTCCATAGGTTCAAATTACTACTTGGGAAAATTGATCCCCCATTTCCTGTCCAGGGGAATTGGATATTAATATATGTATAAATTGTATATTAATCATTTTTTTCCATAGGATCAAATTACCTTGATAACAATGAAAATTGATCCCCCATGTCAGGGAGAATGGATATTAATATATGTATAAATTGTATATTAATCCATTTTTTTTCCATAGGGATCAAATTACTTGATAACAATAGAAAATTGATCCCCATTTCCTGTCAGGAGAATTGGATATTAATATATGTATAAATTGTATATTAATCATTTTTCTTTTCCATAGGGATCAAATTACTACTTGATAACAATAAAAATTGATCCCCATTTCCTGTCCAGGAATACTGGATATTAATATATGTATAAATTGTATATTAAAATTTTTTTTCCATAGGGATCAAATTACTACTTGATAACAATAGAAAATTGATCCCCCATTTCCTGTCAGGAGAATTGGATATTAATATATGTATAAATTGTATATTAATCATTTCTTTCCATAGGGATCAAATTACTACTTGATAACAATGAAAATTGATCTCCCATTTCCTGTCCTGGAGAGAACTGGATATTAATATATTAAATTGTATATTAATCATTTTTTCCATAGGGGATCAAATTACTACTTGATAACAATAGAAAATTGATCCCCATTTCCTGTCCAGGAGAATTGGATATTAATATATGTATAAATTGTATATTAATCATTTTTTCCATTGGGGATCAAATTACTTACTTGATAACAATGGAAAAATTGATCCCATTTCCTGTCCAGTAGAATTGGATATTAATATATGTATAAATTGTATATTAATCATTTTTTTTTTCCCATAGGGATCAAATTACTACTTGATAACAATAGAAAATTGATCCCCCATTTCCTGTCCTGAAGAATTGGATATTAATATATGTATAAATTGTATATTAATCATTTTTTCCATAGAGGTTCAAATTACTACTTGATAACAATAGAAAATTGATCCCCCCCTCCATAAGAACTGGATATTAAATATGTATAAATTGTATATTTCATTTTTTCCATAGGGATCAAAATTGGATATTAATTTCCTGTCCAGGAGAATATATTAATATATATAAATTGTATATTAATCATTTTTTTCCATAGGGTTCAAATTACTACTTGATAACAATAGAAAATTGATCCCCATTTCCTGTCCAGTAGAATTGGATATTAATATATGTATAAATTGTATATTAATTTTTTTCCATAGGGGATCAAATTACTACTTGATAACAATAGAAAATTGATCCCCATTTCCTAATCCAGGGATAATTGGATATTAATATATGTATAAATTGTATATTAATCATTTTTTTTCCCATAGGGGATCAAATTACTACTTGATAACAATAGAAAAATTGATCCCCATTTCTTGTCCAGGATAATTGGATATTAATATATGTATAAATTTTATATTAATTTTTTTTTCCATAGGTTCAAATTACTACTTGATAACAATAGAAAATTAAATCCCCCATTTCCTAGGGAATCAGGAGAATTGGATATTAATATATGTATAAATTGTATATTAATCATTTTTTTTCCATAGGGATCAAATTACTACTTGATAACAATAGAAAATTGATCCCCCATTTCCTGTCCAGGAGAATTGGATATTAATATATGTATAAATTGTATATTAATCATTTTTTTCCATAGGGATCAAATTACTACTTGATAACAATAGAAAATTGATCCCCATTTCCTGTCCAGGAGAATTGGATATTAATATATGTATAAATTGTATATTAATCTTTTTTTTCCATAGGGATCAAATTACTACTTGATAACAATAGAAAATTGATCCCCCATTTCCTGTCCTGGAGAATTGGATATTAATATATGTATAAATTGTATATTAATCATTTTTTTCCATACGGGATCAAACTATTACTTGATAACAATAGAAAATTGATCCCCCATTTCTTGTCCATGAGAATTGGATGTTAATGTATGTATAAATTGTATATTAATCTTTTTTTTCCATAGGGGTATCTTGATAAAATTGATCCCTATTTCTTGTCCTTGATATTAATGTATGTAATTGCATATTAAAAAATTGATCCCCTATTTCATGTCCAGGAGAATTGGATATTAATATATGTATAAATTGTATATTAATCATTTTTTTCATAGGGATCAAATTTCCTTGATAAGAATAGAAATTGATCCCCCATTTCCTGTCCAGTATAATTGGATATTAATATATATATAAATTGTATATTAATCATTTTTTCCATACGGGATCAAATTACTACTTGATAACAATAGAAAATTGATCCCCATTTCCTGTCCAGGAGAATTGGATAATATATGTATAAATTGTATATTTATCATTTTTCCATAGGGTCAAGTACTGTTGATAACAATAGAAAATTGATCCCCCATTTTCCTGTATGGATATTAATATATATATAAAATTAATCATTTTTTTTCCATGGGGATCAAATTACTACTTGATAACAATAGAAAATTGATCCCCATTTCCGTCCTTGGAGAATTGGATATTAATATATGTATAAATTGTATATTAATCATTTTTTTCCATAGGGGATCAAATTACTACTTGATAACAATAGAAAAATTGATCCCCATTTCCTGTCCAGGAGAATTGGATATTAATATGTATAAATTGTATATTAATCTTTTTTTTCCATAGGGGATCAAATTACTACTTGATAACAATAAAATTGATCCCCCATTTCCTGTCCAGAGAATTGGATATTAATATATGTATAAATTGTATATTAATCATTTTTTTCATAGTGGATCAAATTACTACTTGATAAGAATAGAAAACTGATCCCCCATCTCCTGTCCAGTAGAAGAAAATTAATATCTCCCCATTTCATTTTTTTTCCAGGATCAAATTTGGATAACAATAGAAAATTGATTAATATGATATAATATAAATTAAATATTAATCATTTTTTTTCCATAGGGATCAAACTACTACTTATTAACAATAAGAAAATTGATCCCCATTTCCCTGTCCAGGAATTGGACATTAATATATAAATTGTATATAAATTGTATATTAATCAATAGAAAATTTCCCCCATTTTTCCTGGAGAATTGGATATTAATATATATAAATTATTATTTCTTTTCCATAGGGATCAAAACTAATAACAATAGAAAATTGATCCCCATTTCTGTCCAGGAGAATTGGATATTAATATGTATAAATTGTATATTAATCATTTTTTTTCCATGGGGATCAAATTACTACTTGATAACAATAGAAAATTGATCCCCCATTTCCTGTCCAGGAGAATTGGATATTAATATATGTATAAATTGTATATTAATCATTTCTTTTCCATAGGGATCAAATTACTACTTGATAACAATAGAAAATTGATCCCCCATTTCCTGTCCAGGAGAATTGGATATTAATATATGTATAAATTGTATATTAATCATTTTTTTTCCATAGGGATCAAATTACTACTTGATAACAATAGAAAATTGATCCCCCATTTCCTGTCCAGGATAATTGGATATTAATATATGTATAAATTGTATATTAATCATTTTTTTCCATACGGGATCAAATTACTACTTGATAAATAAAGAAAATTGATCCCCATTTCTTGTCCATCTCCGTCCAGAATTGGATATTAATATATATATAAATTGTATATTAATCATTTTTTTCCATAGGGTTCAAATTACTACTTGATAACAATAGAAAATTGATCCCCATTTCCTGTCCTGGATATTAATATATGTATAAATTGTATATTAATATTTTTTAATCAAATTATACTTGATAACAATAGAAAAATTGATCCCCATTTGTCCAGTGACAATTGACATTAATATATGTATAAATTGTATATTAATCATTTTTTTCCAAAGGATCAAATTACTACTTGATAAACAATAGAAAATTGATCCCCCCATTTCCTGTCCACAGAGAATTGGATATTAATATATGTATAAATTGTATATTAATCATTTTTTTCCATTGGGGATCAAATTACTACTTGATAACAAATAGAAAATTGATCCCCATTTCCTGTCCAGGAGAATGGATATTAATATATGTATAAATTGTATATTAATCATTTTTTCCATTGGGGATCAAATTACTACTTGATAACAATAGAAAATTGATCCCCATTTCCTGTCCAGATAATTGATATTAATATATGTATAAATTGTATATTAATCATTTTTTCCATAGGGATCAAATTACTACTTGATAACAATAGAAAATTGATCCCCATTTCCCGTCCAGGAGAATTGGATATTAATATATGTATAAATTGTATATTAATCATTTTTTTCCCATATGGATCAAATTACTACTTGATAACAATAGAAAATTGATCCCCCATTTCATGTCCAGGAGAATTGGATATTAATATGTATAAATTGTATATTAATCATTTTTTTCCATAGGGATCAAATTACTACTTGATAACAATAGAAAAATTGATCCCCATTTTTGTCCAGGAGAATTGGATATTAAATATGCATATGTATATTAAATTGATCAAATTATATTAATCATTTTTTGTCCATAGGGATTAAAAATTACTACATTTTTTAGGGATAACAATATAAAATTGATCCCATCTCCTGTCCAGGAGAATTGGATATTAATATATGTATAAATTGTATATTAATCATTTTTTCCCATACGGGATCAACTTACTACTTGATAACAATAGAAACTTGATCCCCCATTTCTTGTCCAGGAGAATTGGATATTAATATATGTATAAATTGCATATTAATCATTTTTTTTCCATAGGGATCAAATTACTACTTGATAACAATAGAAAATTGATCCCATTTCCTGTCCAGGATTGGATATTAAAATTGGATTTTAAGGGTTCAAATTTTTTCCATAGAAAGAAGACTGATCCCCATCTCCTGTCCAGTAGAATTGGAAAAAATTTTTTTTTTGTAATATTAATTAATATATGTATAAATATATTAATTTTTTTCCATAGGGATCAAAACTATTACTTGATAACAATAGAAAATTGATCCCATTTATCCAGGAGAATTGGATATTAATATATATAAATTGTATATTAATCATTTCTTTTCCATAGGGATCAAATTACTACTTGATAACAATAGAAAATTGATCCCCCATTTCTGTCCAGGAGAATTGATATTAATATATGTATAAATTGTATATTAATCATTTTTTTCCATAGGGATCAAATTACTACTTGATAACAATAGAAAATTGATCCCATAGCCGTCCAGGAAATTGGATATTAATATATGTATAAATTGTATATTAATCATTTTTTTCCATAGGGATCAAATTACTACTTGATAACAATAGAAAATTGATCCCCATTTCCTGTCCAGGAGAATTGGATATTAATATATGTATAAATTGTATATTAATCATTTTTTTCCATAGGGATCAAATTACTACTTTGATAACAATAGAAAATTGATCCCCCATTTCCCTGTCCAGTATTAATATATGATATTATTAATTACTTTCTTTTCCATAGGATCAAATTACTACTTGATAAAATTGAATATTCATCCCATTTTTTCTATAGAGAATATTAATATTATAAAATTAATCATTACTTTCCATAGGATCAAATTACTACTTGATAATAGAAAAATTGATCCCATTTCTGTCCAGGAGAATTGATATTAATATATATATAGAAAATTGTATATTAATCATTTTTTTCCATAGGGATCAAATTACTACTTGATAACAATAGAAAATTGATCCCCATTTCCTGTCCAGGGAGAATTGATATTAATATATGTATAAATTGTATATTAATCATTTTTTTCCATAGGGGATCAAATTACTACTTGATAACAATAGAAAATTGATCCCCATTTCCTGTCCATGAGAATTGGATATTAATATATGTATAAATTGTATATTAATCATTTTTCCATAGGGTTCAAATTACTACTTGATAACAATAGAAAATTGATCCCATTTTTGTCCAGTAGAATTGGATATTAATATATGTATAAATTGTATATTAATCATTTTTTCCATAGGGATCAAATTACTACTTGATAACAATAAAAATTGATCCCCATTTCCTGTCCAGGAGAATTGATATTAATATATGTATAAATTGTATATTAATCATTTTTTTCCATAGGGATCAAATACTACTTGATAACAATAGAAAATTGATCCCCATTTCCTGTCCAGGAGAATTGGATATTAATATATGTATAAATTGTATATTAATCATTTTTCCATAGGGGATCAAATTACTACTTGATAACAATAGAAAATTGATCCCATTTCCTGTCCAGAGAATTGATATTAATATATATGTATAAATTGTATATTAATCATTTTTTCCATAGGGTTCAAATTACTACTTGATAACAATAGAAAATTGATCCCCATTTCCTGTCCAGTAGAATTGGATATTAATATGTCATAAATTTATTAATCATTTTTTTCCATAGGGATCAAATTACTACTTGATAACAATAGAAAATTGATCCCCATTTCGTCCAGGAGAATTGATATTAATATATGTATAAATTGTATATTAATCATTTTTCCAGGGTTCAAATTACTACTTGATAACAATAGAAAATTTGATCCCCATTTCCTGTCCAGGAGAATTGGATATTAATATATGTATAAATTGTATATTAATCATTTTTTTCCTAGATCAATAGGGATCACAATTACTGATCCCCATTTTGATTAATATGTATAAAAGTATAAAATTGATCCCCATTTCAATGAAAATTGATCCCAGGAGAATTGATATTAATATATGTATAAATTGTGTATTAATCATTTTTTTTCCATAGGGATCAAATTACTACTTGATAACAATAGAAAATCGATCCCCCATTTCTGTCCAGGGAGAATTGATATTAATATATGTATAAAACATATTAATCATTTTTTTCCATAGAGGATCAAATTACTACTTGATAACAATAGAAAATTGATCCCCATTTCCTGTCCAGGAGAATTGGATATAATATATGTATAAATTGTATATTAATCATTTTTTTCCATTGGGGATCAAATTACTACTTGATAACAATAGAAAACTGATCCCCCATCTCCTGTCCAGTAGAATTGGATATTAATATATATATAAATTGTATATTAATCATTTTTTTCCATTGAGGATCAAATTACTACTTGATAACAATAGAAAATTGATCCCCCATTTCCTGTCCAGGAGAATTGGATATTAATATATGTATAAATTGTATATTAATCATTTTTTTTCCATAGGGATCAAATTACTACTTGATAATAGAAAATTGATCCCCCATTTTTGTCCAGGAGAATTGGATATTAATATATGTATAAATTGTATATTAATCATTTTTTCCATAGGGATCAAATTACTACTTGATAACAATAGAAAATTGATCCCCATTTCTGTCCAGGAGAATTGATATTAATATATGTATAAATTGTATATTAATCATTTTTTCCATAGGGATCAAATTACTACTTGATAACAATAGAAAATTGATCCCCATTTCCTGTCCAGGAGAATTGGATATTAATATATGTATAAATTATATATTAATCATTTTTTTCCATAGGGATCAAATTACTACTTGATAACAATAGAAAATTGATCCCATTTCCCTGTCCAGGAGAATTGGATATTAATATATGTATAAATTGTATATTAATCATTTTTTTCCATAGGGTTCAAATTACTACTTGATAACAATAGAAAATTGATCCCATTTCTGTCCAGGAGAATTGGATAAATATATGTATAAATTGTATATTAATCATTTTTTTCCATAGGATCAAATTACTACTTGATAACAATAGAAAATTGATCCCCATTTCCTGTCCAGGAGAATTGATATTAATATATGTATAAATTGTATATTAATCATTTTTTCCATAGGGATCAAATTACTACTTGATAACAATAGAAAATTGATCCCCCATTTCCTGTCCAGGAGAGAATGGATATTAATATGTATAAATTGTATATTAATCATTTTTCCATAGGGATCAAATTACTACTTGATAACAATAGAAAATTGATCCCCATTTCCCGTCCTGGGAGAATTGATAATATATGTATAAATTGATATTAATATTTATGTATAAATCAAATTATATTGATATCAATGATTTTTTCCATATTGGGTATAAATTGTATATCAATTTTTTTTCCATTACTACTTGATAACAATAGAAAATTGATCCCCATTTCCTGTCCAGGAGAATTGGATATTAATATATGTATAAATTGTATATTAATCATTTTTTTCCATAGGGGATCAAATTACTACTTGATAACAATAGAAAATTGATCCCCATTTCTTAACTTCAACAATAGAAAAGCATTGGATATAGGATATATATGTATAAATTGTATATTAATCATTTTTTTCCATAGGGATCAAATTACTACTTGATAACAATAGAAAATTGATCCCCATTTCCTGTCCAGGAGAATTGATATTAATATATGTAAAATTGTATATTAATCATTTTTTTTCCATAGGGATCAAATTACTACTTGATAACAATAGAAAATTGATCCCCATTTCCTGTCCAGGATATTAATATATGTATAAAATTGTATATTAATATTTTTTCCATAGGGATCAAATAAATAACAACAGAAAATATTAATCATTTTTAATTTCCATAAATTGTTTAATAATCAAATTCAAATTACTTGATAAATAATAGAAAATTGATCCCATTTCCTGTCCAGGAGAATTGGATATTAATATATGTATAAATTGTATATTAATCATTTTTTCCATAGATCAAATTACTATTTTCAAATCCCCATTTCTGTCCAGAGAACTTTGATAAAATAATAGGGGAAAATTGATCCCCCATTTCCTGTCCAGGAGAATTGGATATTTAATATATGTATAAATTGTATATTAATCATTTTTTTCCATAGGATCAAATTACTACTTGATAACAATAGAAAATTGATCCCATTTCCTGTCCAGGAGAATTGGATATTAATATATGATATAAATTGTATAATTTTTTTTTCCATAAGGATCAAATTACTTGATAACAATAGAAAATTGATCCCATTTCCTGTCCAGAGAATTGGATATTAATATATGTATAAATTGTATATTAATCATTTTTTCCATTGGGGTTCAAATTACTACTTGATAACAATAGAAAATTGATCCCATTTCCTGTCCAGGAGAATTGGATGGATAAATTGTATATTAATATTTTTCCATGGGGATCAAATTACTACTTGATAACAATAGAAAATTGATCCCCATTTCGTCCAGGAGAATTGGATATTAATATATGTATAAATTGTATATTAAATTTTTTTTCCATAGGGACTACTTGATAACAATAGAAAATTGATCCCCATTTCATGTCCAGGAGAATTGGATATTAATATATGTAAATTGTATATTAATTATTTTTTTCCATAGGGATCAAATTACTACTTGATAACAATAGAAAATTGATCCATAAATTTATATTGTCCAGGATAATTGGATATTAATATATGTATGGAGAATTGTATATTAATCATTTTTTTCCATAGGGATATAAAATTATTTGATAACAATAGAAAATTGATTTGTCCTGAGAATAAATATTCTTTTTTCCATAGGGGTTCAAAAATATTGATCCCCTGTGAATGGATATTAATATATGCATAAATTGTATATTAATCATTTTTTTTGGGATCAAATTACTACTTTGTCCCCATTTGGAGGAGAATGGATATTAATATATATAAATTGTATATTAATCATTTTTTCCATAGGGGATCAAATTACTACTTGATAACAATAGAAAATTGATCCCCATTTTCTTGTCCAGGAGAATTGGATATTAATAAATGTATAAATTTTATATTAATCATTTTTTCCATGTGGAATTGACATTAATCAATATAAATTGTATATTAATCTTTTTTTTCCATGAGGTTCAAATTTACTTGATAACAATAGAAAATTGATCCCCATTTCCTGTCCTGGAGAATTGGATATTAATATATGTATAAATTGTATATTAATCATTTTTTCCATAGGGATCAAATTACTACTTGATAACAATAGAAAATCGATCCCCATTTCCTGTCCAGGAGAATTGATATTAATATATGTATAAATTGTATATTAATCATTTTTTCCATGGGGGATCAAAATTGATAACAATAGAAAATTGATCCCCATTTCCCGTCCAGGAGAATTGGATATTAATATATGTATAAATTGTATATTAATCATTTTTTTTCCATAGGATCAAATTACTACTTGATAACAATAGAAAATTGATCCCCATTTCCTGTCCAGGAGAATTGGATATTATTATATGTATAAATTGTATATTACTATTTTTTTTGAGGATTTCCATTTTTTCCGTCCATGGGATGATCCCAACTCGTATGTATAAATTGTATATTAATATTTTTTCCATAGGGGTTCAAATTACTTGATAACAATAGAAAATTGATCCCCCATTTCCGTCCAGGAGAATTGGATATTAATATATGTATAAATTGTATATTTCATTTTTTTTCCATACGGGATCAAATTATTACTTGATAACAATAGAAATTGATCCCCATTTCCTGTCCAGGAGAATTGGATATTAATATATATATAAATTGTATATTAATCATTTTTTCCATGGGGATCAAATTACTACTTGATAACAATAGAAAATTGATCCCCATTTCCCGTCCAGGAGAATTGATATTAATATATGTATAAATTGTATATTAATCATTTTTTCCATAGGGGATCAAATTACTACTTGATAACAAATAGAAAATTGATCCCATTTTGTCCAGGATCCAGGAGAATTTTATTAATATCCATAGGGTCAAATAAACTTGATATATTAATCCCATCATTTTTCCAAAGGGATCAAATTACTACTTGATAACAATAGAAAATTGATCCCCATTTCTGTCCAGGAGAATTGGATATTAAATATGTATATAAATTGTATATTAATTTTTTTTCCATAGGGTTCAAATTACTACTTGATAACAATAGAAAATTGATCCCCATTTCATGTCCAGGAGAATTGGATATTAATATATATGTATAAATATTAATTTTTTTTTTCCATAGGGATCAAATTACTACTTGATAAGAATAGAAAATTGATCCCATTTCCGTCCAGGAGAATTGGATATTAATATATATAAATTGTATATTAATCATTTTTTTCCATTGAGGATCAAATTACTACTTGATAACAATAGAAAATTGATCCCCATTTCCTGTCCAGGACAGGATATTAATATATGTATAAATTGTATATTAATCATTTTTTTCCATAGGGATCAAATTACTACTTGATAACAATAGAAAATTGATCCCCATTTCCTTGTCCAGGAGAATTGATATAAAATATGTATAAATTGTATATTAATCATTTTTTCCATAGGGGATCAAATTACTACTTGATAACAATAGAAAATTGATCCCCATTTCCTGTCCAGTAGAATTGATATTAATATATATAAATTGTATATTAATCATTTTTTTCCATAGGGATCAAATTACTACTTGATAATAATAGAAAATTGATCCCCATTTCTTGTCCAGGAGAATTGGATATTAATATATATATAAATTGTATATTATTTTTTTTCCATTGGGGATCAAATTACTACTTGATAACAATAGAAATTGATCCCCATTTCCTGTCCAGGAGAATTGGATATTAATATATGTATAAATTGTATATTAATCATTTTTTCCATAGGGGATCAAATTACTACTTGATA
The DNA here is from genome assembly GCA_903632075.3 of Acanthosepion pharaonis. Classification (NCBI taxonomy): domain Eukaryota; kingdom Metazoa; phylum Mollusca; class Cephalopoda; order Sepiida; family Sepiidae; genus Acanthosepion; species Acanthosepion pharaonis. The sequence goes on from CAHIKZ030000641.1 coordinate 456,001, forward strand.
ACAATAGAAGACTGATCCCATTTCCAGTTCTAGGAGAATTGGATAATATATATAAATTGTATATTAATCATTTTTTCCATAGGGATCAAATTACTACTTGATAACAATAGAAAATTGATCCCCATTTCCCTGTCCAGGAGAATTGGATATTAATATATTATAAATTGTATATTAATCATTTTTTTCCATAGGGATCAAATTATTACTTGATAACAATAGAAAATTGATCCCCATTTCCTGTCCAGGAGAATTGGATATTAATATATGTATAAATTGTATATTAATCATTTTTTTTTCAAATTGGGGGATCAATTACTGATCCCCATTGTCCAGGAGAAACAATAGAAAATTGATTCATCCCATTTCAAATTACTACTTTGATCAATAGGATTGAATCCTGATGGAATTGGAATATATATGTATAAATTGTATATTAATCATTTTTTTCCAAAGGGATCAAATTACTACTTGATAACAATAGAAAATTGATCCCCATTTCTGTCCAGGAGAATTGGATATTAATATATGTATAAATTGTATATTAATCATTTTTTCCATAGGGATCAAATTACTACTTGATAACAATAGAAAATTGATCCCCATTTCGTTGAGAATTGATATTAATATATGTATATGTATATTAATCACTTTTTTTTCCATAGGATCAAATATACATCATTTTTCCATATAACAACTTGATAAAATTGATCCCCATTAATCATTTTTTCCATAGGATCAGATAACAATACAAAAATTGAATTTTGGATATTAATATATATGTATAAATTGTATATTAATCATTTTTTCCATTGGGGATCAAATTACTACTTGATAACAATAGAAATTGATCCCCATTTCTGTCCAGGAGAATTGATATTAATATATGTATAAATTGTATATTAATCATTTTTTTCATAGGGATCAAATTACTACTTGATAACAATAGAAAATTGATCCCCCATTTCCTGTCCTGGAGAATTGGATATTAATATATGTATAAATTGTATATTAATCATTTTTTCCATAGAGGTTCAAATTATTACTTGATAACAATAGAAAATTGATCCCCCATTTCCTGTCCAGGAGAATTGGATATTAATATATGTATAAATTGTATATTAATCATTTTTTTCCATAGGGGATCAAATTACTACTTGATAACAATAGAAAATTGATCCCCCATTTCCTGTCCAGGAGAATTGGATATTAATATATGTATAAATTGTATATTAATCATTTTTTTCCATAGGGGATCAAATACTACTTGATAACAATAGAAAATTGATCCCCCATTTCCTGTCCAGGAGAATTGGATATTAATATATGTATAAATTGTATATTATTTTTTTTTTCCATAGGGATCAAATTACTACTTGATAACAATAGAAAATTGATCCCCCATTTCCTGTCTAGGAGAATTGGATATTAATATATGTATAAATTGTATATTAATCATTTCTTTTCCATAGGGATCAAATTACTACTTGATAACAATAGAAAATTGATCCCCATTTCCTGTCCAGGAGAATTGGATATTAATATATGTATAAATTGTATATTAATCATTTCTTTTCCAGGGGATCAAATTACTACTTGATAACAATAGAAAATTGATCCCCATTTCCTGTCCAGGAGAATTGGATATTAATATATATATAAATTGTATATTAATCATTTTTTCCATAGGGGATCAAATTACTACTTTAATAATAGAAAATTGATCCCCATTTCTGTCCAGAGAATTGGATATTAATATATGTATAAATTGTATATTAATCATTTTTTTTTCCATATTGGGATCAATAGAAATTACGTACTTGATAATATATGTAAAATTGTATATTAATCCCCATTGGGATCAAATTACTACTTGAGAACAATAGAAAATTATGTCCAGGAGAATTGATAATATATGTATAAATTGTATATTAATCATTTTTTCCATAGGGATCAAATTACTACTTGATAACAATAGAAAATTGATCCCCATTTCCTGTCCAGGTAAATTGGATATTAATATATGTATAAATTGTATATTAATCATTTTTTTCCATAGGGATCAAATTACTACTTGATAACAATAGAAAATTGATCCCCATTTCGTCTAGAGAATTGGATATTAATATATGTATAAATTGTATATTAATCATTTTTCCATAGGGATCAAATTACTACTTGATAACAATAGAAAATTGATCCCCATTTCCTGTCTAGGAGAATTGGATATTAATATATGTATAAATTGTATATTAATCGTTTTTTTCCATAGGGATCAAATTACTACTTGATAACAATAGAAAATTGATCCCCATTTCTGTCCAGGAGAACTGGATATTAATATATGTATAAATTGTATATTAATCATTTTTTCCATAGGGATCAAAACTACTTGATACATTTACTGTGATAACAATAATATAGAAAATGTATATTAATCATTTTTTTCCCCATTTAGAAAATTGATCCCCCAGGAGAATTGATATTAATATATGTATAAATTGTATATTAACTATTTTTTCCATAGGGATCAAATTACTACTTGATTAATAGAAAATTGATCCCATTTCCTGTCCAGGAGAATTGGATATTAATATATGTATAAATTGTATATTAATCATTTTTTCCATAGGGATCAAATTTACTTGATAACAATAGAAAATTGATCCCCATTTTCCTGTCCAGGAGAATTGGATATTAATATATGTATAAATTGTATATTAATCATTTTTTTTTCCATAGGGATCCTAAATTACTACTTGATAACAATAGAAAATTGATCCCATTTCCATCAGGAGAATTGGATATTAATATATGTATAAATTGTATATTAATCATTTTTTCCATAGGGATCAAATTACTACTTGATAACAATAGAAAATTGATCCCCATTTCCTGTCCAGAGAATTGATATAATATATGTATAAATTGTATATTAATCATTTTTCCATAGGGTTCAAATTACTACTTGATAACAATAGAAAATTGATCCCCATTCCCTGTCCAGGGAATTGGATATTAATATATGTATAAATTGTATATTAATTTTTTTTTTTCCATAGGGATCAAATTACTACTTGATAACAATAGAAAATTGATCCCATTTCTGTCTAGGAGAATTGATATTAATATATGTATAAATTGTATATTAATCATTTCTTTCCAGGGGATCAAAATTACTACTTGATAACAATAGAAAATTGATCCCCATTTCCTGTCCAGGAGAATTGGATATTAATATATGTATAAATTGTATATTCATTTTTTTTTCCATAGGGATCAAATTACTACTTGATAACAATAGAAAATTGATCCCCATTTCCTGTCCAGGAGAATTGATATTAATATATAAATGTATAAATTTTTTATATTAATCATTTTTTTACTGTCTAGAGAATTGGATATTAATATAGGGAAAATTGTATATTAATCATTTTTTCCATAGGGCTAAAATTACTTGATAAATATGAAAATTGATCCCCATTTCCTGTCCAGGAGAATTGGATATTAATATATGTATAAATTGTATATTAATCATTTTTTCCATAGGGGATCCCTACTTGATAACAATAGAAAATTGATCCCCATTTCCTGTCCAGGAGAATTGGATATTAATATATGTATAAATTGTATATTAATCATTTTTTTTCCATAGGGATCAAATTACTATTTGATAACAATAGAAAAATTGATCCCATTTCCTGTCCAGGAGAATTGGATATTAATATATATAAATTGTATATTAATCATTTTTTTCCATAGGGTTCAAATTGATACTTGATAACAATAGGAAAATTGATCCCCCATTTCCTGTCTAGGAGATTGGATATTAATATATGTATAAATTGTATATTAATCATTTTTTTCCATAGGGATCAAATTACTACTTGATAACAATAGAAAATTGATCCCCATTTCCTGTCCAGGAGAATTGATATTAATATATGTATAAATTGTATATTAATCATTTTTTTCCATGGGGATCAAATTACTACTTGATAACAATAGAAAATTGATCTCCCATTTCCTGTCCTGGAGAATTGGATATTAATATATGTATAAATTGTTTATTAATCATTTCTTTTCCATAGGGATCAAATTACTACTTGATAACAATAGAAAATTGATCCCCCATTTCCTGTCCAGGAGAATTGGATATTAATATATGTATAAATTGTATATTAATCATTTTTTTTCCATAGGGATCAAATTACTACTTGATAACAATAGAAAATTGATCCCCCATTTCCTGTCCAGGAGAATTGGATATTAATATATGTATAAATTGTATATTAATCATTTTTTTCCATAGGGGATCAAATTACTACTTGATAACAATAGAAAATTGATCCCCCATTTCTTGTCCAGGAGAATTGGATATTAATATATGTATAAATTGTATATTAATCATTTCTTTTCCATAGGGATCAAATTATTACTTGATAACAATAAAAAATTGATCCCATTTCTGTCCAGGAGAATTGGATATTAATGTATGTATAAATTGTATATTAATTTTTTTTCCATAGGGATCAAATTACTACTTGATAACAATAGAAAATGTATTGGATATTAATATATGTATAAAATTGTATTAATCATTTTTTTCCATAGGGAGAATTGAATAGAAAACCCCATATTAATTGTATATTTTTTTCCATTGGAGGATCAAATTACTACTTGATAACAATAGAAAATTGATCCCCATTTCCTGTCCAGGAGAATTGGATATTAATATATGTAAAATTGTATATTAATCATTTTTCCTTTCAAATTACTACTTGATAACAATAGAAATTTGATCCCCCATTTCCTGTCCAGGATAATTGGATATGAATATATGTATAAATTGTATATTCATCATTTTTTCCCATACGGGATCAAACTATTACTTGATAACAATAGAAAATTGATCCCCCATTTCCTGTCCAGGAGAATGATATTAAAATATGTATAAATTGTATATTAATCATTTTTTCCATAGGGATTCAAATTACTATTTGATAACAATAGAAAATTGATCCCCATTTTGTCCAGGAGAATTGGATATTAATATGTATAAATTGTATATTAATCATTTTTTTCATGGGGACCAAATTACTACTTGATAACAATAGAAAATTGATCCCCATTTCCTGTCCAGGAGAATTGGATATTAATATATGTATAAATTGTATATTAATCATTTCTTTTCCATAGGGATCAAATTACTACTTGATAACAAAAAAAATTGATCCCATCTCCTGTCAGTAGAATTGGATATTCCATGTATAAAGATATTCATCATTTTTCCACATACTACTTGATAACAATAGAAGACTGATATCTCTGTCCAGTAGAATTGATATTAATATATATATAAATTGTTATAATCATTTTTTTCCATTGGGGATCAAATTACTACTTGATAACAATAGAAAATTGATCCCCATTTATGTCCAGGAGAATTGGATATTAATATATGTATAAATTGTATATTAATCATTTTTTTCCATAGGGGATCAAACTACTACTTGATAACAATAGAAAATTGATCCCCATTTCCTGTCCAGGAGAATTGGATATTAATATATGTATAAATTGTATATTAATCATTTTTTCCATAGGGATCAAATTACTACTTGATAACAATAAAATTGATCCCCATTTCCTGTCCAGGAGAATTGGATATTAATATATATAAATTGTATATTAATCATTTCTTTTCCATAGGGATCAAATTACTACTTGATAAATAAGAAAAATTGATCCCCCATTTCCTCTCTAGGAGAATTGGATATTATATGTATAAATTGTATATTAATTATTTTTTCCATAGGGATCAAATTACTTGATAACAATAGAAAATTGATCCCCCATTTTGTCCAGAGAATTGGATATTAAATATATGTATAAATTGTAAATTTTCCATAGGGATCAAATTATTACTTGATAACAATAGAAAATTGATCCCCATCCAGGAGAATTGGATATTAAATATAAATTTATAATCATTTTTTTCCATAGGTTCAAATTACTACTTGATAACAATAGAAAATTGATCCCCCATTTTCATGTCCAGGAGAATTGGATATTAATATATGTGTAAATTGTATATTAATCATTTTTTTTCCATGGGGATCAAATTACTACTTGATAACAATAGAAATTTGATCCCCCATTTTGTCCAGGAGAATTGGTTATCAATATATGTATAAATTGTATATTAATCTTTTTTTTTTTTCAAATTAAGGGGACTGATCAAATTGTATTTATCATTTTTTTTCCTAGGATAACAATATTGGAAAATTGATTCCCCATTTTTTTCCAGGGGAGAATGGATATTAATATATGTCCAGTAAATTGTATTATTAATAAATTGTATATTTTTTTCCATAGGATCAAATTATACTTGATAACAATAGAAAACATCCCCATTTCCTGTCTTGGTTATTAATATATATATAAATTGTATATTATCATTTTTTTTCCAGGATCAAATTACTACTTTTAACAATACAGGATTGATCATTTCCTGTATTCATTTTTTTCCATACGGGATCAAAATATGATAACAATAGAAAATTGATCCCCATTTCCTGTCCAGGAGAATTGATATTAATATATGTATAAATTGTATATTAATCATTTTTCCATACGGGATCAAATTACTACTTGATAACAAGAAAATTGATCCCCATTTCCTGTCCAGGAGAATTGGATATTAATATATGTATAAATTGTATAATAATCATTTTTTTCCATAGGGATCAAATTACTACTTGATAATAAAAGAAAATTGATCCCCCATTTTTTGTCCAGGATAATAATATATATAAATTGTATATTAATATTTTTTCCATAGGATCAAATTACTACTTGATAACAATTGGATCCCATTTCCCGTTAGTATAATGGATATTAATATATGTATATTAATTCATCATTTTTTCCATAGGGATCAAATTACTACTTGATAACAATAGAAAATTGATCCCCCATTTCTTGTCCAGGAGAATTGGATATTAATATATGTATAAATTGTATATTAATCTTTTTTTTTCCATAGGGTTCAAATTACTACTTGATAACAATAGAAAATTGATCCCCATTTCTTGTCCAGGAGAATTGGATATTAATATATGTATAAATTGTATATTAATTATTTTTTTCCATAGGGATCAAATTACTACTTGATAACAATAGAAAATTGATCCCCATTTCCTGTCCAGGAGAATTGGATATTAATATATGTATAAATTGTATATTAATCATTTTTTCAAATTTCCATGGGGATCAAATTACTACTTGATTGAATTAATATCTGAAAATTGATCCCCCATTTACTTGTCCAGGAGAATTGGATATTAATATATTGTATATAAATTGTATATTAATCATTTTTTTCCATAGGGATCAAATTACTACTTGATAACAATAGAAAATTGATCCCCATTTCCTGTCTAGGAGAATTGGATATTAATATATGTATAAATTGTATATTAATCATTTTTTTCCATAGGGATCAAATTACTACTTGATAACAATAGAAAATTGATCCCCATTTTCCTGGTCCAGGAGAATTGGATATTAATATATGTATAAATTGTATATTAATGTATAAATTTTTTTCATTTTTTATGGGGATCAAATTACTACTTGATAACAATAGAAAATTGATCCCCATTTCCTGTCCAGGAGAATTGATATTAATATATGTATAAATTGTATATTAATCATTTTTTTCCATAGGATCAAATTACTACTTGATAACAATAGAAAATTGATCCCCCATTTATTAATATAGGAGAATTGGATATTAATATATGATCCCCATTTATAAATTGTATATTAATTTGTATATTAATCATTTCTTTTCCACAGGGATCAAATTACTACTTGATAACAATAGAAAATTGATCCCCCATTTCCTGTCTAGGAGAATTGGATATTAATATATTGTATATAAATTGTGATATTAGAAAATTGAATTGGACATATTTTCCATGGGGATCAAATTACTACTTGATAACAATAGAAAATTGATCCCCATTTCCTGTCTAGGAGAATTGGATATTAATATATGTATAAATTGTATATTAATCATTTTTTCCACAGGATCAAATTACTATTTGATAACAATAGAAAATTGATCCCCATTTACTGTCTAGGAGAATTGGATATTAATATATGTATAAATTGTATATTAATCAAGGGATCAAATTACTACTTGATAACAATAGAAAATTGATCCCCATTTACTGTCCAGGAGAATTGGATATTAATATATGTATAAATGTATATTAATCATTTCTTTTGTAGGATCAAATTAATACTTGATAACAATAGAAAATTGATCCCCATTTCCCCTGTCTAGGAGAATTGGGAGAATTGTATATTAATAGAAAAATTTTCTTTTTATAAAATCAATATTAATCATTTCATTTTTCCAATAGGGAAAATTACTACTTGATAACAATAGAAAATTGATCCCATTTAATCATTTCTTTTCCTAAGGGAGAATTGATAACAATAGAAAATTGATCCCCCATATATGTCTAAATTGTAATATTAATATATATTAATCATTTCTTTTTCCCAGGGATTTACTATTGATAACAATAGAAAATTGATCCCCATTTCCTGTCTGGAATTGGATATTAATATATGTATAAATTGTATATTAATCATTTTTTTCCACAGGGATCAAATTACTACTTGATAACAATAGAAAATTGATCCCCATTTCCTGTCCAGGAGAATTGGATATTAATATATGTATAAATTGTATATTAATCATTTTTTTCCATAGGGATCAAATTACTACTTGATAACAATAGAAAATTGATCCCCATTTCCTGTCCAGGAGAATTGGATATTAATATATGTATAAATTGTATATTAATCATTTTTTTTCCATAGGGATCAAATTACTACTTGATAATAATGAAAATTGATCCCCATTTACTGTCAGGAGAATTGGATATTAATATATGTATAAATTGTATATTAATCATTTCTTTTCCACAGGGATCAAATTACTACTTGATAACAAGAAAATTGGATCCCCCATTTCCCGTCTAGGAGAATTGGATATTAATATATATATAAAATTGTATATTAATCATTTCTTTTTCAGGGATCAAATTACTACTTGATAACAATAGAAAATTGATCCCATTTACTATCCAGAGAATTGGATATTAATATATGTATAAATTGTATATTATTCATTTCTTTTTCCATAGGATCAAATTACTATTTGATAAGTCAGGAGAATTGATATTAATATATGTATAAATTGTATATTAATCATTTTTTCCATAGGGATCAAATTACTACTTGATAACAATAGAAAATTGATCCCCCATTTACTGTCAGGGGAGAATTGGATATTAATATATGTATAAATTGTATATTAATCATTTTTTTTCCACAGGGATCAAATTACTACTTGATAACAATAGAAAATTGATCCCCATTTCGTCCAGGAGAATTGGATATTAATATATGTATAAATTGTATATTAATCATTTTTTTTCCATAGGGATCAAATTACTACTTGATAACATAAGAAAAATTGATCCCCATTTCCTGTCTTGGGAGAATTGGATATTAATATATGTATAAATTGTATATTAATCATTTCTTTTTCCATAGGATCAATTACTACTTGATAACAATAGAAAATTGATCCCCATTTCCTGTCTAGGAGAATTGGATATTAATATATGTATAAATTGTATATTAATCATTTCTTTTCTGAGGGATCAAATTACTACTTGATAACAATAGAAAATTGATCCCCATTTCCGTCCAGGAGAATTGGATATTAATATATGTATAAATTGTATATTAATCTTTCTTTCCATAGGGATCAAAGTACTACTTGATAACAATAGAAAATTGATCCCCATTTCCTGTCCAGGAGAATTGATATTAATATATGTATAAATTGTATTAATCCTTTTCCACAGGGATCAAATTACTACTTGATAACAATAGAAAATTGATCCCCATTTCCTGTCTAGGAGAATTGGATATTAAATATCTGTATATTAAATTTCCACAGGATATATCAATAGAAAATTGATATTTCTAGGAATTGGATATTTATCCATAAAATTCTTTTCCACAGGATGAAATTACTACTTGATAACAATAGAAAATTGATCCCCATTTCTGTCTAGGAAATTGGATATTAATATATGTATAAATTGTATATTAATCATTTGAGGGATCAAATTACTACTTGATAACAATAGAAAATTGATCCCCCATTTACTGTCTAGGAGAATTGGATATTAATATATGTATAAATTGTATATTAATCATTTCTTTTCCACAGGGATCAAATTACTACTTGATAACAATAGAAAATTGATCCCCCATTTACTGTCTAGGAGAATTGGATATTAATATATATATAAATTGTATATTAATCATTTATTTTTCCATAGGGATCAAATTACTACTTGATAACAATAGAAAATTGATCCCCCATTTTATCTAGGGAGAATGGATATTAATATATGTATAAATTGTATATTAATCATTTCTTTTCCCCAGGATCAAATTACTACTGATAACAATAGAAAATTGATTTAGATAGGAGAATTGGATATTAATATATGTATAAATTGTATATTAATTCTTTTCTTTCCAGGATCAAATTACTACTTGATAACAAGAAAAATTGATCCCCCATTTGTCTAGGATTGGAATTGGATATTAATATGTATAAATTGTATATTAATCATTTTTCCACAGGGATCAAATTACTACTTGATAACAATAGAAAATTGATCCCCCATTTACTGTCTTGGAGAATGGATATTAATATATGTATAAATTGTATATTAATCATTTTTTTCCATAGGATCAAATTACTATGATAACAATAGAAAATTGATCCCCATTTACTGTCTAGAGGAATTGGATTAATATATGTATAAATTGTATATTAATCATTTTTTCCACAGGGATCAAATTACTACTTGATAACAATAGAAAATTGATCCCCATTTTGTCTAGGAGAATTGGATATTAATATGTATAATTGGATATTAATCATTTCTTTTCCACAGGGATCAAATTACTACTTATAACAATAGAAAATTGATCCCCATTTTGTCTGGGGAATTGATATTAATATACAAATTGTATATAATCAACGGGATCAAATTACTTATTTGATAACAATAGAAAATTGATCCCCATTTACTAGGAAAATGGATGATATCCCATTTACATTTTAGGAGAATTGATATTAATATATGTATAAATTGTATATTAATCAGACAGGGATCAAATTACATTTTACTTGATAACAATAGAAAATTGATCCCCCATTTACTGTCTAGGAGAATTGGATATTAATATATGTATAAATTGTATATTAATCATTTCTTTTCCACAGGGATCAAATTACTACTTGATAACAATAGAAAATTGATCCCCCATTTACTGTCTAGGAGAATTGGATATTAATATATGTATAAATTGTATATTAATCATTTCTTTTCCACAGGGATCAAATTACTACTTGATAACAATAGATCCCATTTACTGTCTAGAGAATTGGATATTAATATATGTATAAATTGTATATTAATCATTTTTTTCCACAGGGATCAAATTACTACTTGATAACAATAGAAAATTGATCCCCCATTTACTGTCTAGGAGAATTGGATATTAATATATGTATAAATTGTATATTAATCATTTCTTTTCCACAGGGATCAAATTACTACTTGATAACAATAGAAAATTGATCCCCCATTTACTGTCTAGGAGAATTGGATATTAATATATGTATAAATTGTATATTAATCATTTCTTTTCCACAGGGATCAAATTACTACTTGATAACAATAGAAAATTCTTTCCCCCATTTGGTTCAGGAGAATTGGATATTAATATATGTATAAATTGGATTGGATCCCCAGGATCAGGAAAAAAATATAAAAAAAAAATATTAATTATTTCTTTCCACAGGGATTACTACTTGATAACAATGAAAAATTGATCCCCCATTTACTGTCTAGGAGAATTGATATTAATATATGTATAAATTGTATATTATTTCTTTTCCCAGGGATCAAATTACTATTTGATAACAATAGAAAAATTGATCCCCATTTACTGTCTAGAGAATTGGATATTAATATATGTATAAATTGTATATTAATCATTTTTTTCCATAGGGATGGAAAAATTGATCCCCATTTACTGTCTAGGAGACTGGATATTAATATATGTATAAATTGTATATTAATCATTTTTTTCCACAGGGATCAAATTACTACTTGATAACAAGAAAATTGGATACTGTCTAGGAGAATTGGATATTAATATATGTATAAATTGTATATTAATCATTTTTTTTCCACAGGGATCAAATTACTATTTTTTGATAACAATAGAAAATTGATCCCATTGTCTAAGGAGGTGGAATTGGATGGATGGACGAAAATGAAAATTGATATTAGACTTGGACAAATATTTTTTGGATTATATTAAATTACTGGGATCGATAACAATAGAAAATTGATCCCATTTGACTGTGGGGAGATTGGATACATAATATGCATAAATTGATATTAACTTTTTTTCCATGGGATCAAATTATTACTATATGGAATAGGGAAGGATTTGATCCCCATTTTAGGTGGATGGATTAATATCGGAAAGTCTTGTATAACGAATATTAGGATAATAGACGGAACACATGTACTGGATTGGTTTATTCAACTTGATGGATGGATGGATTCAGTAGAATGACATTGGATGGATGGGAAAAAATCATTTCAAAGAGGGACAGGATTTTATTCACACTATAGACATCTGAGGCAGGATTTGGTTGATCCCCATTTATCAACAAACAGAGGACGATAGACCTAGATAGATAGATAGATAGATTTTTAGATAGATAGGATCAGATAGATATTTGAAAATATCACGTGACCTGAAAAAATCCATTTAGAGAATGGATTGATAGATATGATAGATTATAAAGACGGGGTGTAGGGGGAAAGGGAACAGACCTGCATTTGTGATAGACATCCTAGATAGGATAGATAAATAGATTCCCCCATTTAGAAAATAAACAGACCTGGCTAGGGAGAATAGATGAAGATAGATAGATGATAGATAAATAGATGAGATAGATGAACATTATGAAAATAGATAGCTTTAGATAGATAGATAGATAATGAAACGTGATAGATTGATTGATAGATAGGAGAAGATAGGTTTTGTATATGTATAGATAGATAGATGAATAGATAGATCCATAGTGATAGATAGATAGATAGATGAAAATGAACAGATTGGCTAGATAGATAGATAGATTTTAGATAGATAGATAGAGGATAGATTTATAGAAAATGAACAGGATCAAATTAGATAGAAACAATAGAAAATAGATGGCTAGATTTGATAGATAGATAGATAGAAAATAACAGATGCTAGATAAATAGATAGATAGATAGATCTTTCAGATAGATAGATGGATAGATGATAAAAAATGAAAATTGACAGATATAGATGGATGGATAGATGGATGGATGGATGGATGGATAGATAGATAGATAGATAGTTAGAGGATGGATGAATAGATGGATGGAAAATGGATGGATGGATGGATGGATGGATGGATAAAATAAATGGATTGTGGCTAAGATGGATGGATGGATGGATGGATGGATGGATGGATGGATGGATAGAGGATTGGATGGGGGATACGAGACAAATGAATGGATGGTTGGATGGATGGATGGATGGATGGATGGATGGATAGATAGATAGACATGGACTGGATGGAGGATGGATGGATGGACTGGATGAGAGAGATGGAGAGGGAGAGAGAGACAAATGAACTGACCTAGATGGATGGATAGATAGATGGATGGATGGATGGATGGATGGATGGATGGATGGATGGAGGATACGGACGTTGGCGGATGGATGGATGGATGGATGGATGGATGGATGGATGGATGGATAGATATGGATGGAAAGATGGATAGATGGATAGAAATGAATGGCTGGATGGATGGATGGATGGATCGATAGATAGCTGGATAGATGGAGAGGGAGAGAGATGAGATAGATGATAGATGATAGATGGGATAGATAGATAGATAGATAGATGAATAGATGAATAGGAGATAGGACAGAGTGATGGATAGATAGATAAATAAAAATAAACTGGAGATAGATGGATAGATAGATAGATGAATATATGGATAGATAGATAGATAGATAGATAGATAGATAGATAGATAGATGGATAGATGGAAATAGACCTGGATAGATAGATAGATAGATAGATAGATAGATGATAGATGGATGGATGGATGAAAAATGAATAGATGGATATATAGATAGATAGATAGATAGATAGATAGATAGATAGATAGATGGAAAATAAAACAGAATGGATGTGGACTGGATGGATGGATGGATGTAGATGGAAATTTTGTTTTGGATGGATGGATGGATAGATAGATGGATGGATGGATGGAAAATGGATCAGACCTGGATGGATGGATGGATGGATGGATGGATGGATGGATGGATGGATGGATGGATATATATATGGATGGATGGATGGATATGGATAGATGGATGGATGGATGGATGGATGGATAGACCTGGCTGATGGATGGATGGATGGATGATGGATGGATCTATGGAAGATGGAGAGAGAGACCTGGCTGGACAGATGGATGTCTGATATATATAGATAGATAGATGGATATGGATGGATGGTGGAGAGAGAATAAACATGGAAGGACTGGATGGATGAATAGAATTGGATGGATGGATGGATGGATGGATGGAGGGATTTTTCGTTTGACGGATGAATGGATGGATGGATGGATATGGATGGATGGATGGATGGATGGATGGATGGGAGAGGACCTGGCTGGATGGATGGATGGATGGATGGATGGATGGATGGATGGATGGATGGATGACTATCGACAAATGGCTAGATGGATGGATGGATAGATGGATGGATGGATGGATGAATGGATGGATGTAATGGATGGATGGATGGATTTGGCTGGATGGGTGATGGATGAGATGGATGGATGGATGGATGGACGGATGGATGGATGGATGGATGGATGGATGGATGAATGGACCTGGACTGGATGGAGGACAAATAATGAATGGATCAATGGATATATAAATGAATGTATATTATAGATAAAGATAATGGATGGATAATGGATAAATAAAACATGGACTGAATTGGATGGATGGTTTAAATCAATTGGATTTTAATGGATTGAAATGAATGGAGGTTATAGATGAATAGATGGATAGAGATAGATGGATACTTGCTAAATTGGATGAGGATCCATTAAGATGAATGGATAGATGGAAACTGAATATGAATGTAGATGAATAGATGATAGATGGATAGATGAATGGATGGATGGATAAAATGGACTGGATGGATAGATACAAAGGACCTGGCTGGGCAGATGAATAGATGGATGGAAAAAAAATTGATGTCTGAAATAGATAGATAGATGAAATGGATACATTAAATGGATAGATATGGATAAAGATGGACTGACTGGATGGATATTGAATAGATAGATAGATGGACCTGGACAGACTGCTGGATGGATAGATGGAGATGTGAATAGATAGATGGATGGATGATGGATAGATAGATAGATGGATGGATAAACATGGACGGACTAAAAGACTCGGAGATAAATAGATGGATGGATGGATAGATAGATAGATGAATAGACAGATGGAAAGCTGAATGGATAAATGGATAGATAAACATGGACAGAGGATAGACTGAACCTTATAGATAGATAGATGGATAGATGAATAGGAAAACAGAAACCAAAATTGATGATAAATGAAAATTATAGATAATTATAGATAGATGAATGGAAATTGAATATAGAGATAGATTCCATAAATGACTGAATTTTACGTTCAATTTGTTTTAAGGACTTACAAATGAATGTTATAGATGAATCAATAGACAGATAGATAGATAGATAGATGAACGGATGGACTGGACGACTGAGGACTGTTTAATACGTTCACTCGGCAGATAAAAAATCACTAGCAAATGAATGTCTGTTAAAGATAGAGATGAATAGATAGATATAGATAGATAGATAGATAAACATGGACTGACTGAGGATACATTACGTTCACTCGGCAGAGAGAGAGGGAGAGGGAGAGACAAATGAATGTCTGTTATAGATAGATAGATAGATAGATAGATAGATAGATAGATGATAGATAAACATGGACTGACTGAGGATACATTACGTTCACTTGGATAGATAGAGAGAGGAGAGAGACAAATGAATGTCTGTTATAGATAGATAGATAGATAGATGGATGATATAGATAGATAGATAAACATGGACTGACTGAGGATAGATTACGTTCACTTGGCAGAGAGAGAGAGGGAGAGAGACAATGAATGTAGATTATAGATAGATAGATAGACAAATAGATAGATAGATAGATAGATAGATAGATAAATGAATGAAAACATGTACTGACTGAGGATACATTACGTTCACTCGGCAGAGAGAGAGAGAGGGAGAGACAAATGAATGTCTGTTATAGATAGATAGATAGATAGATGATAGATAGATAAACATGGACTGACTGAGGATACATTACGTTCACTCGGCAGAGAGAGAGAGAGAGGGAGAGACAAATGAATGTCTGTTATATATAGATAGATAGATAGATAGATAGATAGATAAACATGGACTGACTGAGGATACATTACGTTCACTAGGCAGAGAGAGAGAGAGATAGAGATAGATAAACAGACTGAGGATGAAAATGAATGTTTTGATAGATAGATAGATAGAGATAGATAGATAGATAGATAAAAGAGTGATTACTGAGAGACAGAGATGGATAGATAGATAATGAAGAGGCAGATAGATAGGAGATAGATAGATAGATAAAGGTGATTGGGGAGGACTGAGAGATGAGATAGATAGATAGATAGATAGATAGATAGATGATAGAGAAGATGAGATGATAGATAGATAGATAGATAGATAGATAGATGAGACTGAGGGACTGAGATAGATAGATAGAGGAGAGAACTGAGAGACTGAGATAGATAGATAGATAGATAGAGGATAGATGAGACTGGGATGGATAGATGGATAGATAGATAGATAGATAGATAGATGATAGATAGATAGATAGATAATGAGTATAGAGATGAGATAGATAGATAGATAGATGGATAGATAGATAGATAGATAGATAATGAAGAGAATGAGATAGATGGAGATAGATAGATAGATAGATAGATAGATAGATAGATAGATAGATAGATAGATACTGAGAGAAGAGATAGATGGATGGATAGATAGATAGATAGATAGATAGATAGATAGATAGATAGATAATGGGATAAATGGATGGATGAGGATGGATGGATAGATAGATAGATAGATAGATAGATATAGATAGATGGATAGATAGATAGATAAATAGACTGAAATAGATGGGAAGGGGACACGAAGAGATAGATAGATATATATATATATATATATGGATAAGAAAGAAAGAACAGTAAGATATAAAATCCGGTGTTCTTATAGATATTTTATAATGAAGATGAAATAGAACTAATGCTTTTTAATTTATTTGCAAAAATAAAATTAGGTTTCTTCTATTTTGAAGAGTTGGAACTAGGAAATAACCATATATAAATATATTTATATATATATATATATATATATATAGAGAGAGAGAGAGAGAGAGAGATGAATAGAATATGATAGCTATGAAGAGACTGACATATTTATATATACACACACATATATAAAGAGACTAATATATTTAGATAGATTGATAAATAGATAGATAGACAGATAATGAATAGAGTGAGATATATAGATAGATAGATAGATAGATAGATAGATAGATAGATAGATAGACATGAACAGAATGAGGTAGATATGAATAGACTGACACACATATACACACACACATATGTATATATACATACATATAGGTATACATATGAAAAAACAGACAGATAGATAGATAATGAATAGAGACTGACATATTTATATACACACGCACATATATAAAGAGACTAATATATTTAGATAGATAGATAGATAGATAGATAGATAGATAGATAGATAGATAGATAGATAGAGTGAGATAGATAGATAGATAGATAGATAGATAGATAGATAGATATAGGAAGCGATATCAAGAGACTGAGATAGGTATATTGATAGATATATTCAGACTGTAATAGATAGACGAAACTATCAAAATTGCCGCTGGAACTGTGAATCAATTCTCGATAAAATATGTTTTATTTAGCATTATTATTATTGCATCTCATTGTGAATCAAATTCTCATGGGTTACCATCCAAATTTTCTCGAACGGAAACCAAATGCAAATGATCCAGAACAGATTTTCAATAAGCTGCATGGCCCTCCCCCTGTTGAAAATCACCACTCGTCTCTTTGACTGCAAGGAGGTACATTTAGTAATGCTCTGCTTCAGCAGTCCGTCACTCCGTAAAAAGCCAAGTTCCGAGTCGTAAAAAGTCAAGTTCTGCGCCAGTTCCTGCTCGGTGAGACGTCCGAAAAAGATGCCCATGATCTGGACGATTTCGGGCAACATCTGTATATACTCGTCCGGGGCACGAGATTTACCGTTCCCTTGGATCCAACTTATCCACATCGTTGGGTAGGTAAATAGGTCCACTGTTCGTGGGACTATGATTAGTAAGATCGTCTAATTGATCATTGTCTATCTTATCTTACTTATTATAAAAGGCAGATTGTGTGTGTGTGTGTGTGTGTGTGTGTGTGTGTGTGTGTGTGTGTGTGTGTGTGTGTACGTTTATATGTTGGATCGGATTTCCTACATTTTTCAACCGATTTCAACAAAACTTAACAGGACTACGTAAAATTACCTTGCGGTCGTTCTGACAGCACCAACAATTGGAAAAACACAATTGTTTTTGCACGAAATCAATTTGAAAACACGATAAAACACGATTCTGTCGCCAGAATGAAAGGGGACAACTTATATCGAGTTATACTTATTATAAAAACCAAGGTTGTTTGTGTGTGTGTGTGTGTGTTCGTTTATATATGGGATCATTTCCTACATTTTTCAAACTGATTTCAACAAAACTTCACTTTTTTTTTGGCATGTAGTGTTTCTTATTGTCTTGCACACTTTTTCTTTATTTTTTACATTCAGAATGCTTTAAAAAATTCCATTTAAAAGACAATTGTTTATAATAAAATTCTATTCAATCGGTAGACTCATAACGATTGAAAACAATGTTTTTGTTTGAGTTTGGGTTTGACCAATTCGTAAAAAAAAACAAAAAACAAAAACAAAAAAAACTAATTAAGACATGCGTGTCCGTCAAACTTAAACAATAATCTTTGTCACTTTTATTTTTCAGTCTTTATGATGGTCGATACTTGATCTATCTCTTACTGTTACATCTCCGGGCAACGCCGGGCTCTACTGCTAGTAATCTTATAAAAAGCACCTGTATTTTGCTCGTCTCAGTATCATCGAAATATACATGATCGCCTAAGCGTGTATTACGCCTGGCACATCTGACTGACCGTAGAGTCGATCCGCAAATGAGCCTCTGAGCAGTCCCCCTTTCACATATCTAGGTTAGCAAGTTGACCTTGCAAACCCCAAAAGATCTTCAAGTCTGATTGCTGATGTTCTCAAGATGACGGCTCACCTTGGTCACGGACCCGGGTCTATTGATTTAATCGCGGAAACCCTTCATTCTTGTCGATGAGTTCAATCTAGGGTATCCTTCCGTCAATGCGAATGCCATCACAGCGCTGGCTTTATACATAGGCCAGCTTACCCCAGTGTGCTTTATGACCGTTGTCCCTACAAGAAGCTTCATGCGTCCTTTTGATGGGTCTTGTTTATAATCATACTGGGTGTCTATCCTCCTCTATTACCAATCGGACTCTGAACCAATGATGAATTTATGTCCCCCCCACCCAGGAAGGCAATGTTCCTTGAGCGCTTATTGTGGCTTAAATTCACCCCAACCGTCAAGCGGGACTCGTTCATATGACCCAACGCTAAAGATGCTGGAGAAATAGTCGGTTCCCTAGATCGTTCTGACACCTCGTTTTATTCTCTACCTTTACAAGACTCAGACCAAGCCTAAAATGAGTTACTGACGCCATATATGGACAAGAGCTGTTCAGGCTTCACTTTCCAGTTTTGCTAGACTTCAAAAACGTCTCTGCGTCCTTGTGGATGACAAATTATTTGCCACCTTACAACGAAACGTCACAATCCTCCCACTGCCCTGTCGCTATTTCTATAGAAAATGTTCAGACGAATTACTTTCCTTAGTTCCACAAGTTCACGACTAAGACCCACGATGCTAGGAACATTCTAGCAAACCACCTTCCTTCCCTTCGTATCCCATAAGAGGGACGAAATTTCCACTTGAGCAGCTTTTTTCCTGCGAACGGCTGCTTTGTGGAACCAACTCCCAAGAGAATCCTAACCTGTTCACGTCTCTGGTTAACCGTTATCTTACACACATATCTGCATAATATATGCATCTTACTTTATAACCTTCTAACTAGAGAGGTTCACGGGCCTTTTACAACGTGTCATTAGTGTAAAAAGATAATCAGAAAGCTGATGTTACAACATTGTGGCAGGCAGTACTGAATTACTAGGGCAGATCGATTTTGGAACTGTGACATTGCACTCAGTTTGGAACATTGTTATGATATTTGTAGCACAATTTTTTTTTTTCCAAATCGTTATCGTTTATGTGGAAACTAGTTTGAAGTTTAAGGTCAGGTTCATAATCGTAGCGTTGGAATTTAATTCTGGTGACCAGTAAACACTTTAAAGCACAGCCTTATAAAATTTATAATTTTCCGAGGCCTTGCAGATTTTATATAGACAAGTTGCATGGCACAAGCACATTATTATTTAATCATTGTGCCATCAAATAAGACCTTCATTTGCTTCAAAGGGAAATTATACTGGACAATTTAGCTATATTATGATGTAATGTGTTATATAGTGCACTAGTTTTAGTGTGATTCTCAATAAACAATGCAAATTTAATACATTTTCTCTTATAATTTGTCCCCAATAGTATTAAGGTGTTTAAATACACATTTATAGTAAAATTTCCCAGAATAATTCTGTGGATAAGACAAATTGGTTTAAGAATGACAATGGGAATATTTATTAATTTTTTAATTTTCAAATTTAATTTTATTTATTTATTTATTTTTTTGCTGACTCGTTTCGTTTTCCGACTTTATCAAGGCAAACAATGAAGGCGAAATGTTATTACACTAAATTTGTAAATTGGTATTTTACATGATAAATAATAACAAAATTGCATTACCGTTTTTTTGAGGAAACTAGTTTAAAAGTTTAAGTTTAGGTTCAAAATCGTAGCATTGCAATTTCATTCCGGTCAGTGAGAGCCTTAGAAAATTTATATTAGGACAGCCTTAGAAAATTTATAATTTACTGAAGCTTAACAACTTGTACCTGGACAAGATCCATGGCACAAGGATATTATTATGAAATCATTTTGCCATCAAATAAAGCCTTCATTTACTCTAAGAGAATTTATACTGAACAATGTAGCTATATTATGATGTATGTTATATAGTGCAGTAATTTTAGAATGATTTTCAATAATCAACGCAAATTTAACACATTTTCTCTTATGATTTGTGACCAACAGTATTAATGTGTTATATTTATTTTTGTTTGTTTTTGGGGTTGTTTTTTTTTGTCTTTTTTGTTTTTAATAATTATGATCTAACAAATCTTATTCACTGAGTAGCCTTTTTTGCAATTTTTACAAATTTTTTGGCACAATTTTTACTTATCAAATACAGTAAAAAAATGAATATTTTGTTTGCGGTGATTCATAATTAGAATTCTAGTATTAATATATTGATATAAAAATGACAATTGGAAAAAATCTTAGTGTTTTCTTTGTTTTTTTTTTGTTTTGTTTTTTTTTTTTGCTGATGCGTTTTGTTTTCCGACTTTATCAAGGCAAACAATGAAAGCGAAATATTATTACACTAAATTTATAAGTTGGGGTTTGTCATGATAATTAGATCACTCTGTCATCAAATAAGACCTTCATTTACTTCAAAGAGAAATTATACTGAACAATTTAGCTATATTATGATGTAATATAGTATATAGTGCAATAGTTTTAGTGTTTTCAATAAACAATGCAAATTTAATACATTTTGTCTTATAATTTGTTTCCAAGATGTTAAGATGTTATATACACTTTTTATCTATTTTTTTGTTTTTATTAATTATGATCAAACAAATAATCTAACAAATCTTATTCATTGAGTAGCCATTTTTGTAATCTTTTACAAAGTGTTTAACTATCGAATACAGTAAAAAATGGATATTTTGCTTGTAGTGATTAGAATTCTGGTTTAAATATATTTTCCATTCAATGTATCTAATAAAAAAGATATTAAAATTTTTATTGGAAATATTCTTGAAATGGTAAAATTTTGAAGTTTGTTTGTAAGCAAAAATCTGCAGAAATTGGTTATTTTTTAGTACATTATTCAGACGATCTTTCAAACTAAATGCGCAAAAATTGAAATGAATCTATTTTTGGTGTCCGTACTTATTAGATGGAAGCCCAGCTTTCTCTACAAGGGAAATGTTTCTGTTCTAAATAAAGCGAACAATCAACCTGTTCTACTGTGTTACATGTTACCAACAACACTCGTAGAACAACCTGATAAAAATAAATATCACTAAATATGTTTAACGTTGAGTTGTAATATGAGCTTAACGCCATGAAATGCAACATGGAATGAATCAAATGTACCTTATTTTCCGGCTTACAAGACACTACGGCATGGAAGACGCACCCTAATATTGGAAAGAAATTTCTAAGAAAAGAATCTTTCTCATACAACACGCATTCACCATGTGTCCCTCACATATTGGCACTACGTATTGTTTGTATGGCAATGGCATACTAGTTTGTGGTTAGAAAATATACTATACATCTTTCATTGTCAAAGCGTGGTTTTAAACCGTTTTGATGATGGGTGGTAATTGACGTGGTTTTAAACCGTTTTGACGATGGGTGGTAATTTCCAAAACAAAAGAAACCGTGGTGGTAACTGATATTTTCACAACATAAGAGTCTGAGCAAACCTACACCAAAATCAAGAGCAGAAAGGTTTTTCTTTGGCTATGTTTGAGCTAATATATTACCGTATTTCCCGGCTTACAAGACGCTGCGGCATGGAAGACGCACCCTAATACTGGAAAGAATTTTCTAAAACAAAAAAAAAAAGATATTCTCATATAACAACACATTAGCCATGTGTCCTCCACATACTGGCGCCATGTATTGTTTACATTAATCACTCGTCCGATATTGTCTGGTATGGCAATGACATACTAATCAAAAGCAGAAAGGCTCCCACCGCTGCTAATAAAGGGAGCCTGTTTAAGATTGTGGCTCGGCTCCAGGAAGGTTTATAGTCTTGAAAATACTTGTAACACCTAAGTATGATGTTACATCATAGAAAAAGCTGAATTAGATAGGTAATATTATAGTGTAATGACTCAATATAAAAATCCACGTCCGTATCTGTCAAGTGAATTAGTGAGCGTCCAAGCTTGCTATCTATAGAAATGGATAAGCAAAGAGGTTACAGTAAATAGATCAATAAGACTAACAGACATTTGCTTAGATGAGTGTCGAGTGCTTTGTAAATAATGACAACTTGCACGATTAAATATCGTAACACAACTGGCTTAAGATATGAAAGATGCTATAGATAGATATATAATGGGATAAAGAGAGATTATGTAGGAACCGTATTTTCCGGCTTACAAGACACTGCGGCATGGAATACGCACCCTAATACTGGAAAGAAATTTCTAAGAAAAGGGTTATTCTCATACAACAACACATTCACCATGCAACTATCACATATTGACGCCACGTATTGTTTACATTAATCACTCGTCAGATTTTGTTTGTATGGCAATGACAAAGCAGTCAAGAGCAGAAAGGCTCCTGCAGCATCTTTAAGCTTGTGGCTCAGCTCCAGGAAGGTTTATAGTCTTGGAAATACTTGTAACAGCTAAGTGCTGAGGTTATATCATATAAAGGGCTGAAATAGATAGACAGCTAACATTATAGTGAAATGGCTCAACACACAAATCCACGTCCGTATCTGTCAATTCAATTAGGTGACCGTCCAAGCTTACTTGAGCCTAGGCGTTGCCCTACATTCGTCTTGGAAGACGCACACATATTTATCAGGGTATTTTTTAGGGTAAAACCGCGTCTTGTAAGCCGAAAAATACGGTAATATTGAAAACAACTTAGTTCTAGATGAATTGATTTAAGTTTTCCGCAATATTTGCTGGACTCACCCTAAGAAAATACCAAAGCAGATATTGCACTACGTCACATCAGAGCCTCTGGGGACACTGTTGCATCAGTAGATTAACCTGGAAAGTACCCTCAGAACTACCAGGTGTAGAATTTGGCCTGAATGATATCAGCACCTCGCTCCGATATAAAAAATAAATACTCGACCTAACTGAAACTAGAATGTTCCCATGCGAGACACCCGATGATAGGAACTTGTTTAAGTGCCCCACCCGAAAGTATTTAAACAACGCCACCAGAATAATTTCAACGTTCGAAGAAAGTCACCTAAACCACACACCTTAACGTCTATATTAACTGAAGAAGTTCCCCAAAAAAGAAACAATTTAGTTTCTTATTCTTAACTTTATTAATGACTAGCGGGCCATACTCAGCTGGTCGATCAGAAAAAGCGTTCAATTAGAATGGAGCAAAAACAGCATCATGTTTATATGTAATAGAGTCTATATTTTTCAATTACTTTAAAGTATTTTCATTAAAAACATTTTGAATTAATGCATTTACTGATATAACAGAAACAGTCTGTATTTATTTAATCGAATTTAGCCGAAAACATGAAGGGGTAAAACAGAGAAGATGAACACGTACTTCAGACCACAATTATTTGGAGTTTTTGAAATTCAATTTGACAGTGTGCTACCAGGGATGTAAAAGAAGATACATATATAAAGCAATTGTTAAGTTTCATGAAAATTGGTTGAAAGATCAACGAAAAATAAGAAAGAAACCAGTAAAAATCGTCATTTTTCGCTATTTACGCGGGTTTTCGCTATATGGGTGGACTCGATTGTCAAGTTAAATGACTGTTAAGCAATCAACTTATTGTTGCCTACAATTGAGTGAAGTTTGTATTAGATTGCTGGAAAATTCAGGGAGATTTTAGTTTAAACTTTGTGGTGAAATCGATTTTTGTTTCACGCGGTTTTTCGCTGAATGCAGTGGCATACAAATAAAAATGAGGTATCGTTGAGCTTGTCACGATGTAACTAACCTACATATCGAGTTTGAAAGAAATCGGAGCAAAAAAGTTGAATTTATCAAGTTTTGATCGGTTATTGACTTTTCTTTAAATTATCGATTTTTACGCTAAGAACCTATCTCTGACATTGTACAATGTATTTGCCAAGTTTTTTTCAAAATCAGTTGGATGGATATAGAGTGAAAAGGTATCACACAGACACACAGACATCCTTTGTTTTATATAAAAAAGATTTTAAAGTTTCTACTAATTTTATAAAACTAAACCGTTATGCAATAATTAGCAACTTATTACCCGCATTTCTGGTCTTATGTCAAACTAAGATAAAATGTGTACATATAAATACATGAGGGTCAGTGTTAGATTAATTAACTCCCTAGAACACACATTTCTGACCTTGTGCCAGACAAACCTAATATTAATGAATATAAATAAATGGACATGGAATGATAACAATCTATAGCCCATCTGTCTGGCCTTGTGCCGGATTAAGTTAATATTAGTAAATATAAATAAATGGATATCTTTAGTATCAAGCAGCACCCATATTTCTAACCTTGTGCCATACTTAGTAGATATCGATAAACGGAATAAGTGCTAATCATGTTTAAAGAAGGCATTTTCGTTTTCTTCCTCAAAATTCTTTTAAGCTAAACTTACTGAAGATCAATAAATGAACACCTCATGGGGAATAATAATCCAGCGCCCATATTTCTAACCTTGTGCCATACTTAGTAGATATCGATAAACGGAATAATTTCTAATCTTCTTTTAAAAAGGCATTTTCGTTTTCTTCCTCAAAATTCTTTTAAGCTAAACTTACTGAAGATCAATAAATGAATACCTCATGGGGAATAATAATCCAGCGCCCACATTTCTAATCTTGTGCCATACTTAGTAGATATCGATAAACGGAATAATTTCTAATCTTCTTTTAAAAAGGCATTTTCGTTTTCTTCATCAAAATTCTTTTAAGCTAAACTTACTGAAGATCAATAAATGAACACTTCATGGGAAATAATAATCCAGCGCCCATATTTCAAACCTTGTGCCACTCTTAGTAGATATCGATAAATGGAATAATTTTCTTTTTCGTTTTCTTCCTTAAAATTCTATTAATCTAACCTTATTGAATATCAATAAATGAGCACCTGTTGCGTAATAATAACATATCCGCGACCAAATTTTTAGCCTTGTGCCATATTTAGTATATATAAATAAATGAAGTAATTGATAAGCTCGTTTAGAACAGGCGTATTTTTTTGTTTTGTTTTGTTTTGTTTTTTTTCGTTTCTTCCTCAAAATTCTTTTTTGTCTTAAATATTTTTTTTATTTTTTATTTCTTTTAACTTTCAATTTGAAATTCAGCTTTCGTTTTCCTTTTGTTTTATTATAATCGCCATTTTGTTTCCATCCCCATATCGTTTTCTTGTTATAACTTCTTTTCTGTCTTTCTCTGCTTCCCGATAACCTAGTCCTCCTCTCAGTCAGAAAAAAAAAACTGCCCCTGTGTCATGTCGGTAAGCTTAGGCCATATTTCTCTCACGAGGGAAGACTTGCCGATGTTTCATTGATTTTGCTATCATGGCGTTCACAGTGTCTTCTCTTTTGATCTTCAGGGCAAAGAGTAAAGTTATACAAATCACAAATCAACACACGATCCTCGCTTTAGTTTTTACGAAGAGGATTACATTTTCGTTGAATCAAAATCGATATTTGATTGTTAGAAATGGAATTGTGACGTCCGTTTGGTTCGTACATAGCCAGAGAGGAAAAGCGTGAAATATTGGCTTCATTGTACTAAGGATTCTCATTCTTCTTTTTTTCTTTTTTCAAATTCTTCTTCAATTTTTTATTCTTCTTCTTCAAATATTTCTTCTTCACATTCTTGTTCTTGAATTTTTTGTTCTTCAAATATTTTTTCAAATCCTTCTTCAAATTCTTTAAATTATTCTTCTTCAAATTCTATGAATTTTTCAAATTCTTTAAATTCTTCTTCCACTTCTTCAAATTCTCAAATTCTTTAAATTGTATTTCTTCAAATGCTTCAAACTCTTCTTCCTCAAATTCTTAAAATTTTTCTTCTTCATATTCTTTTTCACCAAATTCTTTGCCTTTTTCAAATTCTTCTTTAAATTCTTTTTCAAATTTTCAAATCCTTCTTCCTATTCTTCAAATTCCTCTTCAAAATCATTAAATTCTTCTTCTTCCAATTCTTTAAATTTCTTTCTTCAATTTCTTCTTCACCAAATTATTGGCCCTTTTCAAATTCTTCTTATTCAAATTCTGTTTCGTATTCTTTAAATTTTTTTTTCAAATTCTTCTTCCTCTTCTTCAAATTCTTCTTCACCAAATTTTTCTTCTTCAAATTCTTCTTCACCAAATTCTTCGCTTTTTTCAAATTCGTCTTCCCTAAATTCTTTTTCAAATTCCTTTTCAAATTCTTCTTCCTCTTCTTCAAATTCTTTTTCATCTTCAAATTTTTGTTCTTCAAATTCTTCTTCAAATTCTTTAAATTCTTTAAGTTCTTCAAATTCATTCGCTCATTGAGACCATCCGTTTACAATAAGCATTGTAATTGTCTAATTAATTTAGCTACACATTAAACAACCCGAAATATTGAGTTGGGTCTCTCACATTCTCTGTCCCTCTATTCTTCAAAGACACACACATATACACACACGCAACTTTTCTCTCCTGTCCATAACTGGTTCTATCTTCAAAGCTATCTGTTGTGTTAAAGATCTTCATGGAATTACAAGAATCATTTTCAAACATTCCAATGTAGAAGTTCTTTCAATCTCTGAGCACTGAAACATGTCTCTTATTCGTTTTGTTCTTACACCAATTAGCAACAGCCTTAAGTTCTGTTAATTTCTTTGATTAAACATTGTTAATTATTAGCTTGTTCGGAAAATAATGTCTGATTTTAGGATCAACTCGTTCATAAATGCATTTAAACAATATTTAAATCAGGCAAAATAGGAATCGTAGACACATGAAAAACCTTTTAACTCGATGAAAGAAATGCATACCGTAATTCCTCATGTATAATACGCCTTCATAATCAACGATCAGCGTTATACGAACTTTATAAAATTTCATCAAAAATCCAATACTATTTTTGCAGTGGATACTCAGGGTGCATCACGTATTCGTGAACACAGGTCTGAAGGAGATGGAAGTTCCGAAAGAGATTGATATAAAATTAACAAAGAGGTGATTTAAACATTAGGAATGAATTATTAAAACTTATTAGAAAAGAATTTTAACGGTTATTCTAAAATAGGAGATTATTTTCCGAACAAGTTAATACAATTTTCCATTGTATACACAGGGTGCATTACGTATTTGAGAACAAATTCTGAAAACGATCGATATAAAATAAAGAAAGAGGACCTTTTAATTGTTAGGAATGAGTCGTATATTTTTGTGCAATTATTATAATAATATATTAGAACACAATTAAAAGGTTTATTCTAGAATCGGACATTACTTTCCGAACAACCTAATACTATTTTCCAATATATACACAAGGTGCGTCACGTATTTGAGAACATCATTCTGAAAGAGATTGATATAAGATTAAGAAAAAAGGACATTTTAATCATTAGGAATGAGTCATATTTTTTTTTTCAACTGTTATAATAACTATATAATTATAGAGTCTAGAAGAAACCTCAACAGAATGCAGAAAGCACTGGACGGCCGTTTCGACCTATATTTGGGACTCATCAGTAGTGAGCATCCACTGCCGAGCATTGAAACCCGTACAGTTACGATAGGAGGCAAACGCCATACCAACTGTACCAACGGTTCTCAGTGACAAAGGGGCAACGAATTACACTCGATACAGCGCCGCTCGCTCAAAAATTCCGTGGTTGAACTTCTGCCACTTTCTCTTTTACCCATAGGACTGTACCTCTGCGTCACCGAGAACCGTTGGTACAGTTGGTATGGCCGTTATCCTCCTATCGTAACTGTTCGGGTTTCAATTCTCGGTCGTAAACGCGCACTGCTGATGAGTCCCAAATATAGCATGGTCGTCCAGTGTTTTCTGCATTTTGTTGATATTTCTTCTAGACTCGATGAATTACTTACTTGTGATTAGTTCAAATCCTCCTAATTATTTCTATATATATTACGTAATTTATTTCGTTTTTCTTGAAATGAATCTCACCATTAGCTTACTTTCACTCACCATTAGCTTATTTTGTTTACTATAAAACATTGAAAATAAATGTTAAACCTGATTTCAGTTCTTTTATTTTAATCTAAATATAACCCCTCATATCCGGACTTTGTAACCAATTCCCCATATCCGGACTTTGTTACCAATTTCTTATATCCGGAAGGACTTCTTAGTCTGGTTGCCATAGATTCTACTGTATTAAAAACAAAAAAATTAGCGATCAGTTTTGTTCGTTTTAGTGTCCCTCATATCCGGAATCCTTCATATCCGGAATCCCTCATATCCGGAATCCCTCATATCCGGAATCCCTCATATCCGGAATCCCTTATATCCGGATTCTCGGTAGTGGATGCGCGCTGCTGATGAGTCCCAAAACGAAACGGTTGTCCAGTGCTTTCTGCATTCTGTTGAGGTTTCTTCTCGACTCGATGATTTACTGAATTATGATTATTTTAAAGCCTCCTAATTATTTCTCTCTGTATTATAATAATCTCTTATAACGTTCATCCTAAAATCGGACATTATTTTTCCGAAACGAAAATATAATTTCCATATTAGAAAACAATTAAAACGTTCATCCTAAAATCGGACATTATTTTCCGAACAACCTAATATAATTTCCCATATTAGAAAACAATTAAAACGTTTCTAAAATCGGGCATTATTTCTCGAACAATAATATAATTTCCCATATTAGAAAACAATTAAAACGTTCATCCTAAAATCGGGCATTATTTCTCGAACAACCTAATATAATTTCCCATATTAGAAAACAATTAAAACGTTCATCCTAAAATCGGGCATTATTTCTCCCAACCTAATATAATTTCCCATATTAGAAAACAATTAAAACGTTCATCCTAAAATCGGGCATTATTTCTCGAACAACCTAATGAAATTTCCCATATTAGAAAAACAATTAAAACGTTCATCCTAAAATCGGGCATTATTTTCCGAACAACCTAATATAATTTCCCATTAGAAAACAATTAAAACGTTCATCCTAAAATCGGGCATTATTTCTCGAACAACCTAATATAATTTCCATATTGAAAACAATTAAAACGTTCATCCTAAAATCGGGCATTATTTCTCGAACAACCTAATATAATTTCCCATATTAGAAAACAATTAAAACGTTCATCCTAAAATCGGGCATTATTTTTCGAACAACCTAATATAATTTCCCATATTAGAAAACAATTAAAACGTTCATCCTAAAATCGGGCATTATTTTTCGAACAACCTAATATAATTTCCCATATTAGAAAACAATTAAAACGTTCATCCTAAAATCGGGCATTATTTTCCGAACAACCTAATATAATTTCCCATATTAGAAAACAATTAAAACGTTCATCCTAAAATCGGACATTATTTTCCGAACAACCTAATATAATTTCCCATATTAGAAAACAATTAAAACGTTCACACAAAATCAGGCATTATTTTCCGAACAACCTAATATAATAATTCCAATATATATTAGAAAACAATTAAAACGTTCATCCTAAAATCGGACATTATTTTCCGAACAACCTAATATAATTTCCCATATTAGAAAACAATTAAAACGTTCATCCTAAAATCGGGCATTATTTTCCGAACAACCTAATATAATTTCCCATATTAGAAAACAATTAAAACGTTCATCCTAAAATCGGGCATTATTTTAAAGAACAACCTAATATAATTTCCCATATTAGAAAACAATTAAAACGTTCATCCTAAAATCGGACATTGTTTTCCGAACAACGTAATATAATTTAGATATTAGAAAACAAAAACGTTCATCCTAAAAGATTTTCCGAACAACCTAATATAACCAAAGATTGAAAACAATTAAAACGTTCATCCTAAAATCGGGCATTGTTTTCCGAACAACCTAAGAATAATTTCCATATATTGAAAACAATTAAAACGTTCATCCAAAATCGGACATTGTTTTTCCGAACAACCTAGAATATAATTTAGATATATTAGAAAACAATTAAAACGTTCATCCTAAAATCGGGCATTTATTTCGAACAAAATATATTTCCCATATTAGAAAACAATTAAAACGTTCATCCTAAAATCGAAGGCATTATTTTCCGAAACAGCCTAATATAATTTCCCATATTAGAAAACAATTAAATTTCATCCTAAAATCCGGACATTATTTTCCGAACGGGGTATTATAATTTCCCATATTTGAAAACAATTAAAACGTTCATCCTAAAATCAGGCATTATTTCTCGAACAACCTAATATAATTTCCCATATTAGAAAACAATTAAAACGTTGATAATTAAAGGGTTCATCCTAAAATCGGACATTATTTTCCGAACAAGGAAATATAATTTCCCATATTAGAAAACAATTAAAACGTTCATCCTAAAATCGGGCATTATTTTCCGAACAACCTAATATAATTTCCCAATGTATACACAGGGTGCGTCACATATTTGAGAACAAAATTACTAACCATCTAATACGTACATCATAAAATTTCCCAAACAGCACCATACTATTTTTTGCAGCGGATGCTCATGGTGCATCAAGTATTTGTGAAAGAAAAAAATTCTGAAGGGGATTGAAAGAAAATTAACAAAGAGGAAATTTAAACATTAGGAACGAGTAATATATTTTTGGAGGGCAACTATTATGAAAACATATTAGAAAACAATTAAAAGGGTTATCCTAAAATCGGACATTATTTTTGAACAAACATTTTGCATTTCAAAAACTTAAAAAAGATAGATATAAAATAAACAAAGTGGACATTTTAATCATTACCAATGTGTTATATTTTTGTGCATCTATTATAATGATATAATAGAACACAATTAAAAGGTTTATTAGAAAATAAGACATTACTTTCCGAACAATCTAACAGTGTTTTCCAGGGTATAAACAGGTGGCGAAAATTGAGAAGAAAATTCGGAAAGAGTTGGATATAAAATTAACGAAGAGAACACTTTAATCATTAGGAATGAGTCATATATTTTTATTCCTCTATTATCATAACAATACAAAGCCCAATTAAAAGGTTTATCCTAAAATCAGACATTATTTTACGAAGAGCTGAATAATTGCACAATGTTTTATTTAATTTCTGTTGGAGGACATGTTTCCTTTCCCTTCGTCTTATTTTGCTCTTCGCATTTTGCCCAGTTGTAAGAGAATAAATACTTAGCTTTTTTTTTATTAAAGTTAAAAGATACAAGAAGCATGAAAACAGCCTGTCACCTCGTAGTGTTAACTTCAATGAACCCTTTTATATTTACACACGCTCAATCTCTGATATTGAGAACTTTATCCCATAAAAATAGCACACCTTAAGACTATATATCTATCTATCTATCTATCTATCTATCTATATACATATATATATATGTGTGTGTGTGTGTGTGTGTGTGTGTGTGTGTGTGTGTGTGTGTGTGTGTGTGTGGGTGTGTGTGTTATGGTAATTTGCCCATGCATGCATGGACACTCCCGGCTATAAATAAGACCAGGTACTGCCTTTTAGAGGAGAGTACTTTCCATCAGTCAGCACTGACAGTGGGGTCGAACATTCTTTTGTAACACTCTTGTTTGTATTACTGTTTTTCTGTTAATATATTTCACTCAGTTCCTCTCTTGTGTCAACAAGACCATCTCAATACATATATATATATATATATATATATATATATATATATATATATATATATAGTTGGATTGATCTAGTCAGTGACCCTGGGTTTCACTTTTTGCCGGATCATATTATATTTATCTTGATATTGAGCTATATGTAATAAGTACGTCGCATATAATATATAAATAATAATAATAATAATAATAATATATATATATATATATATATATATATATATATATACACTTAATATATATATATATATATAAACTGAGAGAGATTTAGAGATAGAGATAGATAGATAGATAGATAGATAATATTAGTGGTAAATATACATATATATGCAAAATATATAAATACCCATATATGTATATTTTTTGAATAAAATTCAAGAGGAAGAATATATATATAACTCAATATATCTAGGATATATATATATATAATATAATAAAAAGGCTTAAACACTAATATTCCATGGTCATAATTTATTCCATTGGAATCGTAAATACGATCCAAATTCATCAGACCTACAAATTCAAAAAAAAACAGAAAAAACCCACTCCGGAAATAAAAAACAGAATTTAGAGAAAGTGTAAGTATGAGGAGGAGGGAGATTGAACCTTAACAGAGAGAATTTTAGAGATGTGGGGGAACGGTTTTTAAATAAGAGAAGAGAATGAATGTTGACGGATGTCTAATGCGTAAAGATACATTTCGTGGTGACATA